>JARGYO010005603.1:8970899-9245899 GCA_029206835.1 Rana muscosa
ATATAGCCAGTAGGACTGCCCCCCCCCCTGGGAGGGGCTGTTCAGCACTGAAGTTGTTAATACTTTTTTTGCCTAGTAGTCTCCTGATAGAAGGCTAATACCCTAATGTCAAGAATAAGATGCCGAGTCCGTCCATGAACTCAGAGAAAAGGATTTTACGGTGAGTACAAAAATCCTATTTTTTTTTTTGGGAGAAAACTGCCCGCATAGGTAACCGGTTTAAAACACACGTGAGATAGCCGCCATCATTTGGAGCGAGAGCAATAATTCTACCAAAAGAACGCCACCAACTCAAATCTTCATAGGCGGTTTAAAAATTTCAACAGGTTACCAGTTTTAAGTGTTAGTCGCCATTCCATGAGCAGGTGCAATTTTGATGAATGACAAGTTTGGTATCAATTTACGCGGTGTAACTACATCTTTCACAACATAAAAAAAGGGCTAACTTTCCTGTAAAATTTTTAATTCAATCCCAAAAAATTGCATTTGTAAGACCACTGCAAATATGGTGTGACCGTATTGCAACGGTAGCCATTTTAGGCTCTGAAAATCACGGGTGCGTGTTATACGCCGACAGCGTACCTCGGAGGGGAACAAGCGCTGCCGGAATTCACGAGCCGCCATATCCTGTTAACTAGACTCCAACGTGGCTCTCAACACACGCACACGCGCGCGCGACCAGTGTTCTGTCTATCACAGGAGCCGGTCCAATGCCGATGGCAGAGGCGGGACTGTGTGTGAGAGCCGAGTAAACAGAAGATGATGGCTCAGTGATTTCCTGAAGTTCAAGCTGCTTTGATGACAGATGGTGAGGCTGCAGATAAGGTAAACAAAAACTGCATTATCAGCCTGCAGGATGGGCATTGATCAGGCTGCAGATGGACATTCATGGGCATTGACCCTTAATTTGCTTCAAAGTTTATTTAACCACTTTCTATCCGGCCCACCGACAATTGACGGCCACAAGGTGGCTCTACATTGCCGGGAGGTCGTCAATTGATGGCCTCTGGCCTCCCGCCGCTTGGGGGGCACGCCGCGTCACTCAGGTGCTGATGCGCGTGCCTGTCAGCGGCGATGTCCGCCAGATACCCGTGATTGGCAGTCACAGAGCCAGGGACGTGGATCTCTGTGTAAACACAGAGATCCATGTCCTGTCAGGGAGAGGAGACCGATGGTGTGTCCCTTGTACATAGGGACAACCATCGGCCACCTCCCCCAGTCAGTCCCCTCCCCCCACAGTAAGAATCACCTAGCAGGGAACACAATTAACCCCTAGTGTTAACCCCTTCCCTGCCAGTCACATTTATACAGTAATCAGTGCATATTTAACCACTTAAGCCCCGAACCATTTGGTAGCTAAAGGACCAAAGGTGATTTCAGAATTTTGCACTGCGCTGCTTTAACTGTAAATTGTGCGGACATGCAATGTTGTACCGAAACGAAATTTGCGTCCTTTTCTTCCCACAAATAGAGCTTTCTTTTAATGGTATTTGATTGCCTCTGCGATTTTTATTTTTTGCGATATAAACGGAAAAAGACCGAAAATTTAGAAAAAAAAAAATGATATTTTCTACTTTTTGTTATAAGAAAAATTGAATAAACTCAATTTTAGTCATACATTTAGGCCAAAATGTATTCAGCCACATGTCTTTAGTAAAAAAAATGTCAATAAGCGTATATTTATTGGTTTGCGCAAAAGTTATAGCGTTTACAAACTAGGGTACATTTTCTGGAATTTACACAGCTTTAAATTTATGACTGCCCATCTCATTTCTTGAGGTGCTAAAATGGCAGGGCAGTACAAACCCCCCCCCCCCAAATGACCCCATTTTGGAAAGTAGACACCCCAAGGAAATTGCTGAGAGGCATGTTGAGCCCATTGAATATTTTTTTTTTTGTCCCAAGTGATTGAATAATGACAAAAAAATAAAAATTACAAAAAGTTGTCACTAAATGATATATTGCTCACACATGCCATGGTTATATGTGGAATTGCACCCCAAAATACATTTTTCTGCTTCTCCTGAGTACGGGGATACCACATGTGTGGGACTTTTTAGGAGCCTTGCCGCGTACGGGACCCCGAAAACCAAGCACCGCCTTCAGGATTTCTTGGCACAAATTTTTGATTTGACTCCTCACTACCTATCACAGTTTCGAAGGCCATAAAATGCGAAAATAGCACAAAACCCCCCCAAATGACCCCATTTTGGAAAGTAGACACCCCAAGCTGTTTGCTGAGAGGCATGGTGAGTATTTTACAGCTCTCATTTGTTTTTGAAAAATAAAGAATTTTTTTTTTTTTTTTCAATTTTCAAAACTTTGTGACAAAAAGCGAGATCTGCAAAATACTCACAATACCTCTCAGCAAATAGCTTGGGGTGTCTACTTTCCAAAATGGGGTCATTTGGGGGGATTTTGTGCCATCTGGGCATTCCATGGCCTCCGAAACTGTGATAGGCAGTGAGAAGTGAAATCAAAAATTTACACCCTTAGAAAGCTTGAAGGCGGTGATTGTTTTTTGGGGTCCCGTACGCGGCTAGGCTCCCAAAAAGTCTCACACATGTGGTATCCCCGTACTCAGGAGAAGCAACAGAATGTATTTTGGGGTGTAATTCCACATATGCCCATGGCATGTTTGAGCAATATATCATTTAGTGACAACTTTGTGCAAAAAATTAATAAATAAATAAAAAAATGTATTTTTTCCGCAACTTGTGTCAACATATAAAATATTCCATGGACTCGACATGCCTCTCAGTATATAGCTTGGGGTGTCTACTTTCCAAAATGGGGTCATTTGGGGGGGGTTTTGAAGTGTTCTGGCATTTTATACACAACATTAGGAAGCTTACATCCACTCTTCTAACCACTTGAAGACAAAGCCCTTTTTGACACTTTGTTTACATGAAAACATATTTTTTTTTGCAAGAAAATTATGTTGAACCCCCAAACATTATATATATTTTTAAAGCAAAGGCCCTACAGAATAAAATGGTGGGTGTTGCATTTTTTTTTCTACACAGTATTTGCGCAGCGATTTTTCAAACGCATCTTTTGGGGAAAAAATACACTTTTTTTAATTTTAATGCACTAAAACACACTATATTGCCCAAATGTTTGATGAAATAAAAAAGATGATCTTAGGCCGAGTACATAGATACCAAACACGACATAAAATTTTGCACAAACGCGCATTGGCGACAAACTACATACATTTTTAAAAGCCTTTACAGGTTACCCCGTTAGATTTACTGCTAAAATTACTGCCCTCGATCTGACCTTCGCGGTGATACCTCACATGCATGGTGCAATTGCTGTTTACATATGACGCCAGACCGACACTTGCGTTCGACATTGGGCAAGAGCAGGGCAGGACAGGGGTGCTTTTTTTTTTTTTTTTTTTTTTTATATTATTAATTTTGCTTTTTTATTTTATTTTTAAATCGTTACTTCCATATTTTTTTTTTTATAATTTTTATTGTTATCTCAGGGAATGTAAATATCCCCTATGATAGCAATAGGTAGTGACAGGTACTCTTTTTGAAAAAACTGGGGTCTAGACCCTAGATCTTTCCTCTGCCCTCAAAGCATCTGACCACACCAAGATCGGTGTGATAAAATGCTTTCCCAATTTCCCAATGGCGCTTTTTATATCCGGGGGGGGGGGACATTCCCTCCCACTGCTTGTAAAAGCAGTCCAGAGGCTAATTAGCCACTAGGATTGCTTTTACATGAAAGCCGGCCGCTGGCTGAAAAGAATGATACCAAGATGATACCTAAACTCGCAGGCATCAATCTGGTATAACCATTCAAAGTCCAGCAACATACCAGTACGTTGCTGGTCCTTGTTGGACATGTATTGTAATCTTTTTTTTTTCATGCAGCCAGTTGGCTGAATGAAAAAAGAGATTGATTGGGTGGGTATGCCCACCATTAGAATACCGCCCTTCATCCACCCACTTCTAATGATGGGCATACATGCACCATTTATATATGCCGAAGCATGGGGGCATCCTCCCGCAAAAAAGTTATGCCGCACACACATGGTCGGACTTTTCCACGGGCAAGCCTCCGTCGGAATTTCGACCGTATGTACGCGGCATTAGGAGCAAAATCACTCCTCCGCCCCTGCTGCCCCAATGCTTCGGCATATTTGCTTTTTTTTTTTTAACTGTGGTGGTGAAATCACCTCCTACAGCACTGGAGTCGCAGGGATCAGGCCTGTCTCTGCGAACGCTGCAGTTATGTGTGTTGTGTTTTGCAAGTGACAGTGATCGATCGATACTGCACTTGGGTGGCCTGGGCTGGACGGAGGGGCAAAACGCAGGTGCTAGCAGGTATCTGGGCTGATCCCGCTAACACTGCGTTTTTGGGAACCCTAAACTGCTGGGGACGCTAGTATAAATCTGATCAGATCAGATATTGATCTGTTCAGATACTATACCACTAAGGAGGGCGTATGCTTCACGCATGGGTGTTAGCGTTACTGGCACTAACCTGACGCTGCCTGGGGTGTGACGCAGACCCTCTCTGACGCTAAAACCTAATTGATATCACCCGCCGGGCGATCAGGGGGTTAAACCTTTATTGGGTTATATACGGCGGGTGCCCTGACACTATAAAAAGCAAACTAACTAACCAGCGTCACCCGTAACACTTATATGATGATCACTGGTGAAAGGGTTAACTAGGGGCAATTAGGGGGTTAAAACCTTTATTAGATAATATATGGGGGTACCTGACGCTATAAAAACCTGCGGCGAACCTAAAAAAAAAAATACTGGCTACCGATCTGCATCACCGACGCTAAGACAGCGATCAGAAAAATGATCGCTTAGCGACGGCGGTGCTAGGGGGTGAAAGGGTTATCTGGGGGGTAATCAAGGGGTTAAACCTTTATTAGGGGGGGTTGGGGGGCTACACTGGACCTAAAACTAAACTGTAGTGACACTTTTACAGTCACAAATGTCACTGATTGCAGTGATCAGTAAATAAATGGTCACTGCAATCAGTGACACTGTGGCTGGGGGGTGATCTGGGGGGGCGATTTATGTGCCTATGTGTGCTGGTGTTAGTGTAGTGTTTGTGCACTAACCTTGATGTCTTCTCTTGTATGGCGCTCGGTATATGTGAGCGCCGCACAAGAGATGACATCACTTCCTCCTGCTTCCTCTGCCTGTGTTTACATTACACAGGCAGAGGGGGCATTCTCATTCGCCGGGAGCGATCGCGCGGGGGGGTGGCCGGAATCGAACGGCCGCCCCCCCATCTCGGATCGCTCCCAGACTAATTCTGACCGCTCACTGTACAGAAGGGGGGTCCGATTGGACCCCCCAACTGTACAAAGGCAATCACGTACACTGTACGTGATTGTGCCTGTCGGTGCCATTGTGCCGACGTATATGTACAGTGAGCGGTCGTTAAGTGGTTATAGCACTGTTCGCTGTATAAATGTGAATGGTCCCAAAAATGTGTCAAAAGTGTCCGATGTGTCCGTCGCAATATCGCAGTCCTGACAAAAATCGCAGATCGCCGCCATTACGATTTAAAAAAATAAATACATTTTGTAGGCGCTATAACGTTTGCGCAAACCAATCACTATGCGCTTATTGTGATTTTATTTTTTTACCAAAAATATGTAGAAGAATACGTATCAGCCTAAACTGAGAAAAAAAAATGGGATATTTATTATAGCAAAAAGTAAAAAATATTGTGTTTTTTTTTTTTCAAAATTGTCGCTCTGTTTTTGTTTATAGTGCAAAAAATAAAAACCGCAGAGATGATCAAATACCACCAAAAGAAAGCTCTATTTGTGGGTAAAAAACGACCGTGCAATTGTCATTCAAAGTGTGACAGCGCTGAAAGCTGAAATTTCGCCTGGGCAGGAAGGGGGTATATGTACCCAGTAAGCAAGTGGTTAAAATATGTTTTTTTTTCCCTGAAACTTCCCTCTTAAATTTAGGGTGCGTGTTATACGCTGATAAATACGGTATATAATGTTTGAGGGTTCTAAGTAATTTCTAGCAAAAAAACCCACCTGGTTTAAACTTGTAAGCAAGTTTGAAAAAAAAATAGGCCTGGTGGTTAAAGTGGAGTTCCACCCAAAAACTCCCGCTTTTATGGTCCCCCGCCCCATGTCACATTTGCCACCTTTTAACTTCTGGACTGCCGCACACTGATATACGTCAGCTATTTGAAGAGGGATAGCTAGCTGCCATAACCCAGGTATCCTCTTCTTCAGGGGTCCGGTTTCCGATAATGGTGGTCTCTGCAGCGGATTCGCCGCAAGGTCACTGTTATCGGCGGCGACAGAGGGGTCGCTCTCCCGTGCCCTCCGCCGCTTACAGGAGCTGTCTGCGGAGGCGATCGGGTCCTTCTAGTGGCTGGGTATGGAGACGAGTGAGGGGAAGATCATCACTTCCACCCATAGCTCTAAAGGGCCATTTTTTTTTAAAAACGCACCCTGTCCCACCGAGCTCACGTGCAGAAGCGAACGCATATGAAAATGGTGTTCAAACCGCACATGTGGAGGTATCACCGCAATCGGTAGAGCAAGAGCAATAATTCCAGCCCTGGACATCCTCTGTAACGCAAAACATGCAACCTGTAGAATTTTTCTAAACGTCGCCTATGGAGATTTTTTTTAGGGTAAAAGTTTGTCGCCATTCCACGAGCGGGTGCAATTTTGAAGCGTAACATTGTCGTTGGGTATCAATTTACTCGGCGTAACATTATCTTTCACCATATAAAAAAAAATTGGGCTAACTTCACTCGTCTTATTTTTCTTCAAATAAGTGTATATTTTTTCCAAAAAAGTGCGCTTGTAAGACCGCTGTGCAAATACGGTGTGACATAGTATTGCAACGACCGCCATTTTATTCTCTAGGGTGTTAGGGGAAAAAAAATAAAAAATGTATAACGTTTGGGTGTTCCAAGTAATTTTCTAGCAAAAAAAAAAAACTTTAACTTGTGAACAACAAATCTCAGAAAGAGGCTCGGTCCTTAAGTGGTTAAGGGGGGAGCAGGTACCTGTGTAATACAGTTATATTCCACAGCAATCTACACCACGTCCCCTCCGCTGTCTTTTGGGAGACGCACAGGTCTCAGAAGATAGCAGGGACCAGTGAGGACTCGTGCAGTAGGGAACCAGGCAGTGAAGCCCGATTCCCTTACTGAAGATGTCAGCATCTCCACCCGGGAGCCGAGGGACAGATCGGGTGACGACATCGCAGGCGCCCTGGACAGGTGAGTGTCCTAATATTAAGTCAGCAGCTGCAGTATTTGTAGCTGCTGACTTAAAAAAAAAAAAAAAAAAGAGGATTTTTTTGTACTCATCGTAAAATCCTTTTCTCTGAGTTCATGGACCGACACCGCTTCCAATTGACAAGTGGGTATTATCCGTTATTCAGGAGTGACTAGGCAGAAAAAAACTTGTAAAAAGGTGTTGCATCACACCTTCTACAGTACCACCCAGGGGGCGGAACCTCTGGGTATATCCCCTCACTCTGCATCTCGCAGATTAGTTTGTCAAAAAAGCAGTACAAACTTAAAAAGGAGGGGTGGGTGCTGTGTTGGTCCATGAACTCAGAGAAAAGGATTTTACGGTGAGTACAAAAAATCCTCTTTACCCTTTCGTTCATGGACCGACACAGCCTCTAATTGACAAATGGGAGGTCCCAAAGCAGTGTCAAAAACGAGGGGTGGTAACAGCATAAAAGTAAACTTCACCCCAAACAGCACTCCTCCACGGAGGAGTTGCAACTCTAAACAGCCGCCTGCAAAACTTTGCGGCCAAAAGAGGCATCCGAAGATGCACCTACATCAACTTTGTAGAATTTTGTGAAAGTGTGAGTGGACGACCAAGTCGCCGCTTTACATAATTGGGAAACAGACGCTTGATGTCGGAAAGCCCAAGAGGCACCTATTGCCCTGGTCGAATGCGCTGTGACAGGAAAGGGGGGCGCTTGACCCCTTAAGGTGTAAGCCTGGATTACTATCCGTCGGATCCACCTAGAAATGGTGGCCGTCGAGACTGCTTGGCCCTTCTTGGGACCAGCTACCGAAACAAACAGTGAGTCTGACTTTCGGAACCGGGAAGTAGCAGATAGGTATACTCTCAAAGCTGGGACAACGTCCAAGTAATGCAACGCCGACTCCTTAGGATTCGACAGATTAAGGCACAAGGATGGAAGTACAATGTCTTTGTTGAGATGAAAAGCCGAAACGACTTTCGAAAGAAAGGAAGGCTGCGGCCGCAGGGCCACCTTATCCTTGTGGAAGATCAAGTAGGGAGCCTTGGATGACAAGGCCGCTAGCTCAGAAACTCGTCTAACTGACGTAACAGCCACCAAAAAGACCACCTTCTGATAAAGTGTCAACAAGGGAATATCCCTAATATTCTCAAACAGTGATTTCTGAAGCACCGAGAGGACCAGGTTCAAGCCCCACGGAGGTAGCGGGGGACGAACCGGAGGAGCCACATGTCGAGCCCCCAAAACAAATGTACTCACGAGAGAGTGAGTCGCCAGGGGTGGCTAAAAAAAAGACATCCAGGGCAGATATCTGCCCCTAATAGTACTTAAGGCAAGCCTTTGGTCCACCCCACGCTGTAAGAACAGCAGGATTCTGGAGACCAAACAAGTACGCGGATGCCACCTCATTTCCTCACACATGGAAATGTAGGCCTTCCAAGTGCAAATGATAAACCTTCCTAGAGGATGGTTTTCGAGCACTTCTCATAGTCGAGATTACTGAATCTGACAGCCTCCTGTACCTCAGAACCTGGTTTTCAATAGCCATGCCGTTAAAACCAGTGACTGTAAAGCAGGATAGAGTATGGGACCTTGCGATAGCAGGTCCTCCTGTAATGGTAGTCGCCAGGGGACGTCTGTTACCAGACATACTAGATCGGCGTACTAGGGACGCTGAGGCAAATCTGGAGCGATCAGAATCATTGGAATTCCCTCTGCCTCCACTCTGCAAAGCAGATGAGGAAGAAACCTTATGGGAGGGAAGGCATAGATTAGTCGATACTGACCCCACGATGCCACTAACGCGTCCATTGCGTCTGCCCATGGGTCCTTTGACCGGGCTACAAACCTCAATACCTTCCGATTGAGTCGGGAAGCCAGAAGATCTACCTCTGGTGTGCCCCATATTTTGCAGAGGAGCTGGAACACCTCCGGGTGTAAGGACCATTCTCCCTAGTCCAGCATTTGGCGACTCAGGTAGTCCGCCTGCCAGTTCTCCACACCCGGAATGTACACGGCCAACCATGCCGGTACGCTCCTTTCTGCCCATCTCAGGATGCAAGCGACCTCCGATGCTGCAGCTGAACTTCTTGTTCCTCCTTGATGATTGACATATGCCACAGCCGTGGCGTTGTCTGACTGGATCCTGACCGGACGCCCTTGCAGCCTCTGAGACCATTCGAAGAGGCACAGCCTGATCGCCCGGAGTTCCAGGACATTGATCGGCAGGCAGGATTCCTCTGGGGCCCAGCGACCTTGCGTCGACTGAACACCCCAGACTCCCCCCCAACCTGTAAGGCTGGCGTCCAGTCGTGATCACTATCCAATGAACAGGAAGGAATGACTTCCCGGCCAGCAGAGCCGGTGATATGTCAGCCACAATACCAGGGATCTCCTGACTAGGTGGCTTACCCAGATTTGATAATCCAGAAATGATGGGCATCTGTTCCATCTGGACAGAACCTCTTTCTGTAGCACCCGAGTGTGAAATTAAGCATAAGGGACCGCCTCGAAGGAGGCTATCATGAGGCCCAACACTCGCATGCAAAAACTGAGTGACGACCAACTCTTGGATGTCAGCTGCCGCACTGCAGCCTGAAGGGTCTGCAACTTTTCTACAGGGAGGAAAACTTTTGCCTCTGAGGAATCCAGAATCAGCCCCAGATACACTAGGCGTTGAGTCGGCACCAATACTGACTTTTGCGTGTTTAGTACCAAACCACAGTCTCGGAGAGTCTGACAGGTTATGGACACGCTTACCTCTAATTCTGAGCTTGAATGGGGCCTTCAGAAGGTCGTCCAAGTAGTCCACGATAGCGATGCCCCACTGTCTTAGAAGTGCCAGAATCGGGGCGAGCACCATGGTGAAAGTCCTGGGTGCCGAAGCCAGGCCAAAAACGGGAGGGCCACAAACTGATAGTGGTGTTCCCCGATTGCGAATCACAGAAACCTCTGGTGTCTGGAGTATATGGTGACATGCAGGTATGCGTCCTTGATGTCCAAGGATGCCAGGAAGTCCCCTGGATGGAGAGTAGTGACTGCTGATCGAACCGATTGCGTCCGGAATCTTTGTACTTTCACAAAGCAATTGAGGGCCCTGAGATCCAAGATTGGACGAACCCCCCTCCTTCTTTGGCACTATGAACAGATTTGAGTAAAAACCCTGAAATCGTTCCTGCTCTGGAACTGGGATGACCAACCCGCGTTCCAGTAGACCCTGGACCGCCCCATACAGGGCCTCCCGACGGGTCGGCTGTAGCTGGAGTTTGGAGGGAAAAAATCTGTCCGGTGGATACGAGAGAAACTCTATCTTGTAGCCTGAGGAGATCACTTCGCAAACCCACCGGTCGGAGATCAGAGATGTCCACTGAGTTGCGAAGACGTCCCCCCACCCGAGAGCTGGGTGGGGGCGGACCTTCATGCGGGCGCAGATTTGTTCGCAGGCTTGTGGGGTTTGCGGTACCAAGGACGTCTTTGTCCTTGAGCAGGCGCTTTGTCGGCCTGGGGGTTTTTCCCTGTCGCCCTGGGCGGACGAAAAAAGCGCTTGCGTGCAGTAAAAGAGGGCCCTTGGCGTGGCCCCTTACCCTTCATGGTTTGAGGAAGCAACGTGTTTTTACCTCCTGTGGCATCCTTGATGATGTCATCTAGAGAGGCTCCAAAAAGTCTGTCGCCCTTAAAGGGCAGATCCAACAGAGCCTTCTTGGAAGCCTGGTCCGCAGACCAGCCCTTTAGCCAGATCAGGCGGCGTATAGCTACCGCATAACCCGAAGCTTTAGACAGCAAGGGGATAGTATCCATGTCTGACTCGCAGACAAACCTAAGGCCTTGTACCAACTGGTCTGCCAAAGCTATCTCATTAGGAGGAGCCTCTCGCTCCTTTAACCCCTGGAGCAGCAATTTTGCCCACTCAGTAAGTGTCTGAGACACTAAGGCCCCAGCCAATGCCGGGCGCACCGCTGAGCCTATAACTGTGTATAGGTAGCGAGTGAGTGCTTCAGCTTTCTTATCCACAGGGTCCTTGAAAACAGGAGCCCCTTCCACTTGAATTGTGGTAGCTTTATTAAGTCTGGACACCGAAGGGTCCACTATCGGGAGAGAGGTCCATTTCTCCAAAAAAACTCTCCTCAAAGGGGTACCGTACCGCAAGATTCCTTGGGGATGTAAAAAACCCTTGATGGGTTCTCCAACTCTTTGTATAAGAGCTTATCAAAATAAGACACACAAGGAAACACCTTAGCAGTGCGGGTAGGTTTGCGGAACCCAAAGGCGATCTGAGTCTCTGCTGCTTCTGCAGCATTTTCCAACTTTAGCGTATCCTGCACTGCCATAATAAGGTCAGATACCAAAGCCTTTTCGTGTACTGACCTGGACTTGTAGTCATTCTCACTGTCCGCTCAGTCACGGTCTGCAGTCTCTGATGCATCAGAATCCGGGCCATGAGCCATAGCTGGGCCTGGTTCTGCATCAGAATTATCCCCGGAAGATTGCAGGGGACTGGGGCGTTTACTACCCCCCTTGTTCCCGTGTGCTGCTTCCACGCTGGCAGCAAAAGCCTCTAGGATTGCTGACATAGCGTCCATAGATACATCAGGGGCACCAGCCACCAAATCAGGTGTTTCAGGGGAAGAAAACGTCTGCTTCAGACGCCATGCTAACCCACGCACTGACACCCACAGGGCTCCAGGCAAGGTATCAATAGGCCACCCTCCTTGCTGATACAGAGATGCAGGGTCTCCCAGAGGACTCGCCACCCATGGAACGATACTGCTATGCTGCCGTGTGCTCCGCCTGCGATACTATCCCACTGCTGTCTGTGTCAGTCTGATTCTTATCAGCGTCTTCTGTGCAAATTTGTGCCAGAGAAATGCACCCTAGAGGCCGGAGACCACCGCAAAATGGCGGCCAAGTGGCTGTATAGAACAATGTGGGCTCTAATAAAATGGCCGCCGAGCCTGAATATAGAGGCAAATCGGCCGCGGACCATGACAAAATGGCGGTATATACATACAGGCGTGAATCCTAAGAAACATGGTCACCGAACAGTCGGTAGAGGCCAAAGCAGGCGCGGACTACAAGAAAATGGCCGCCGGGCAGCGATTTATAGCTATTGGCGCGAAACTACAAGAAAATGGCCGCCGAACATTCACTAGAGGCCGAAACAGACATGGACCATCACAAAATGGCCGCCGACAGCATGGAGGGAGAAGCACACACACACACATGTAAGCAAATGACATTCCTTTTTAAAATGACAACACAGCGCAGCCCCGCTCCAGATGGAGCCCCCTAGGTGACCCCCAGCACCCAGCAACCTTAGCTCAGAGCCCAGGGAGAGAGGAAAGAAAGGGGTCATAACCACTTACTTGATCTCTCCAGGAATGTCCAGCCAAGGTCACCCTGCCGAAGCGGGGGAGCTACTTACCCTTCCTGCGTGTATCATGCTGGAAGACATTCCAGACAGATCATCATCCGCGCACGGAGGTGACTGTCGGCCAGGCATGCTGTGATTGAACCCTGGGGAACGATCATATGCATGCCCTCGAGCGTTTAGCTCACCGGACAGGCTACTGCGACTCGGCCGTAAGGTCAGCCAAAGCTGAAAACGGTCTGATGCAGGCCCTAGAGCATCGTCTCAACGGCCACCCATAGAGCGACGGGCATGTCGTGGAAAACCCAGCGCGTAGCTAGGGTCGGCACACGCTCGATGGCCGAAACTGGGGGGACTACAAGGGTCGAGGACCCAGCCTGTCACCCAGTCGGCAGTTGATCGAAGAGCGCAGGAACCAAAAAAAGCAAATTGTAAAAAAAATATATATATTTTTCCCTGGACCAATGGGCCCGAAGAGAGCCATGTCCTACTCCTTGCTAGACAGAAAAAAAAACTAATCTGCGAGATGCAGAGTGAGGGGATATACCCAGAGGGTCTGCCCCCTGGGCAGTACTGTAGAAGGTGTGATGCAACACTTTACAATTTTTTTTCTGCCTAGTCACTCCTAAATAACGGATAATACCCACTTGTCAATTGGAAGCTGTGTCGGTCCATGAACGAAAGAGTAAATTATTTGAGCGGCACTCCGTTTTTTTTTTTCTCCATTTATTCTTTATTGGGAAATTATTTATCATTTTACAACACACACCCACAGTGGTGTAAAAAACTTGGTCCAAAAAATAAGTACTTTTACATATTTCTTTACATTCCCTTTCACCTTTTCCCCATCCCCCCTCCCTTCTCTCTTACCCTCCCCCCCACCCCCCCCCCCACTTCCTAGCTCCCTCTCCCTCTCCCCCTCCCCGATCTGTCCCTTTCCTTTCTTATTTTACTTTATTCCTAATCTTTTTCTATCATTCCCTGAACATATTTATCTGACATTTTAAAGATTCTATATTTTTCCCATATTGCTCTATGGTTTTCCCCCTTTCCCTGCTCGCCCTGGCTCAGATATTCCATCTCAGGAGATGTAATCAACCCGCTGTATCCATTCTTTTATGGCCGTTTTTTTTGTTGATATCCAGTTTTTTGGGATTAGCCCCTTTGCCGCATTAAGCAGGGGTGGGACTAATGTTTTCCGATATTGCTTTTTTGTTTTGTTTGTGCCATGAAATAAACATGTCCAGGCATTTTGTAAGATTTTTTCCCCAGTTACTGCTTCAATATAGTCTAGAATCTCTGCCCAGTACTCCTTTATTATTGGGCAATCCCACCACATATGCATTGTTGTTCCCAGTTGCTTACATCCCCTCCCACATAATGGGGAATTGTTAGGATGAATTTTATACATTCTCTCTGGCGTTAGATGCCAGCGTACTTCTATTGTGGTTGAGTCAGAGGCAAAACTGTATACTGCTTCTATCATTTGCTTTTCCTCAATTTCTTTGCCCAGGTCTTGCCCCCATTTTTCTATGAAAGATAACGGTCCTTTTGTTTCTAATTCTGTTATCATTTTATACACATGTGATATACCATGTCTCAGGGGATTTCCTTTATCACATATTTTTTCCATTGGGGTTAGTGCTTTTTTGTTTCTTATTGGTTGTGGGATAGTGCTCACTAAATGCTTTAATTGAAAATATTCCCAGTCACTAAGCTGACTCCACCCATACTTTGTGATTAAATCTTGTTTTGTTCTCATTTTACCTAGTGTGATTATGTATTTTAATTGTGCAGTTCCCAGTAGCTTTCCCAATCGTGTCCCGTTTCCTGGTGTTAAAAATGCTGTACCTGCTAACGGAATTAATGGAGAGTTATATTTCCATTTTTCGTGCCGGTGCAATGTGTCCCATATTTTAAATACCTTCCTAGTTATATTGTGTGTATCTATACCCAGTGTTCTGAATTTCGGTGGTACCCATATCGTTTTTTGTAAGTGCGTCGTGCTTAATATATCTTCCATTTGTGCCCATTTCTTTTTTTGTATGTGGGTTTGCCCGTTCCGCTAGTCTAGCTAAGATTATCGCCTTATGGTATCTTTTTATGTCTGGTAAGGACATGCCCCTGTTTTTTTTCCCCTCGGGTTAATAGTGTATACTTTATTCTGGCCTTTTTACCCTGCCATATATATTCCAAAATCATTGTTTTCATTGCCTTAAAGTGGAGCTCCACCCTAATTTTTTACTTCTGCTGATCGGATTCCAACCCCCCCTCCGGTGTCACAATTGACACCTTTCAGGGGGGAGGGGGGTGAAGATACCTGTCTAAGACAGGTATTTTCACCCACATCCGGGAGTCCTCTCTCCGGAAATCTGCGGGAGTGACGTCACTTCCCCCAGACTTCCCGTAGTGTTCTGGGAGACACTCGGCTCCCAGAACACAGGAGCACCAATCAGAACGGCGAACACAGGAGCACCAATCAGGGCTTCACTTCCTGGTTCCCTCAGCGAGGATGGCGGAGGGAGCAGCAGAGCGACGAGCGCTCGCTCGTCCTCTGCTGCGGACGTCGCTGGACTCCAGGACAGGTAAGTGTCCAAATATTAAAAGCCAGCAGCTGCTGTAGCTGTAGCTGCTGGCTTTTAATAATTTTTTTTCCGGCGGAGCTCCGCTTTAAAGAACGGTTGGGGTATATCTATTGGGAGCATCTGCAGCCTATATGTCACTTTCGGGAGGATCAACATTTTTAATATGTTAATTCTTCCTGTCCATGAAATGGGTCTCTTGGAGATGTTTAATTCTACTTTGATTTCAATTAATAAGGGGATAAAATTGGCTGGATACAGTTCTTCTAACGTTGTTGTTATTTTCATTCCTAGATATGTTAATTTTGTCTCCCAAGTGAACGGAAATTCTTTCTGTAGTAATCTTTCTTCCCTTTTGTCTATTCCTAAGTTCAAGATTACAGTTTTTATTGGGTTTATCTTAAAGTTTCCCATATTTTTTTATTTCCTTTACTACATTGGGCAAAGACAATCTTGGTTTCGTTTGGTATAGGAGTATGTCGTCTGCATATGCAGCCACTTTGTGTTCTTCATCGCCTATTCTCGCCCCCCCTATATCTTGATTATTCTGTATGTTTATCAACAACGGTTCCAACGCTGACACATATAGGAGGGGTGAGAGCGGGCACCCCTGTCTCGTTCCATTATGCATCTCAAACACTGACGACACACTCCCATTGATCTTTACATTAGCTGTCGGGTGGGTATACAGGTTTTTAACCCATTTCATGTACTTTGGTCCCACACCAACATACCGAAGTGTATCCATCATAAACCCCCAGTCGACTCGGTCGAATGCTTTTTCAGCATCTATCGACATGATGACTGGGGGTTTCCTCTCATTTTTCCGGATTAGTAATAGAGTTCTTATGCGGTTATCTCTACCTTCTCTCCCTGCTACAAAGCCCGCCTGATCTGCATTGATTAATTCTGGCATTAAGTTTTTTAATCTCGTTGCCAATACTTTTGCGTATAAATTGGTATCTGTATTCAATAGGGCTATAGGCCGATAGTTGGAACATATTGTTCCATCCTTTCCTGCTTTTGGTATGACAGCAATATTGGCAAGGAGAGATTTCCTTATTTCTAGATCTTCCCTCATTCTGTTAAAGTAGTTACACAATTCTGGGACTAGCTGATCTTTAAATTTTTTATAGTATTTAATCTGAAACCCATCTGGTCCTGGGCTTTTCCCCCCTGTTTCTTGGAGAGCTTTATTTCATCTTGTGTAATTGGGTTTTCTAAGAGCTCTACATTTTCCGCTGTTATCTTTGGTAGATTAGTTTGCGTGAGGTATTCCTGTATTCTTATTTTCCTGGCTTCCTCTTCCTGGAGTGTCTCTTTTACTCTAATGTCGTATAGTGCGCTATAGTATGTCTTAAACGCTTCTGCAATTTCAGATGTTTTGAATTTCATCTCTCCTCTCTGGTTCTTTATTTTGTCTATATAATTTAGGTTTTTTTTTCTGTTTTACTACTATTGCGAGGTACTTCCCGGGCTTGTTCCCCAATTTATACCTTTCCTTTGCTACGTTCTTAAATACTTTTCTGGTTTCTTGATCCATCACGTCTCTGAGTTGACCCCTCTTAATTATTATTTTTTGATGTATTTCTCTATCTTGTTGTTTTTTATCTTTTTGTTCCAGCTCATGTAATTCCTTTAACAAATTTTTCCTCTTTTGGTCCCTTTCCTTCTTTTTCCCCACCCCTATGGAGATCAATTTGCCCCTTATACATGCCTTATGGGCTTCCCATATTGTTGCCACGCTTACTTCTGGTGTATTATTTATTTTGAAATATTCTCCGATCTCCCTTGATATTATCTCTCCTACTTCTTTTATATCTAAGAGGTCTTCATTTAGGCTCCATGTACCCTTTCTTTGTTCTATGTTATTGAATCTAATTTTCACCGTTACTGGGGCGTGATCTGAGATTGATTTTACCCCTATCGAGGTATCTACTACGTTTTCCAGAAGCCCATGGTCCACAAGTATATAATATAATCTCGAATACGTGTCGTGCACCGATGAATAATACGTATAATCTTTTTTACTTGGATGTGCCACTCTCCAAGGGTCTACTAGTTGATGATTATGTATTTTTTTTTAACCAATTTTAATTGTTTTCTGTCTCGTATCGTTGCACCAGACGTATTGTCTAGCCTGTGATCCATTGAGAAATTGAAATCTCCAGCGAGAAATACATATTCTTGCTTAAAATCCATTAAAGTATTTAAGATTCCATTCAAGTATTTTTTAGGGTGACTAATTGGACAATATACATTTGCTAGCGTATATTTTTTTCCCCTAGCACTCCGGTTTTAAAGGTGTGTGCGTGGTGTGGTGTTTTTTTTACAATTTTTTTTACAATCGCAGTGTCAGTCTTTGCACATGTATTTTATTCCCTAGGGTCTCTGCTAGAATTTTTTTTTTTTTTGCCAGTTATAAGTAATTTTCTGTCAAAAAAATAAAATTGGCTAACCAGGTCTTTTCTGGAACGTTAAAATTTTTTGCTAGAAAACGACTTGACCTGCAAAAAAAAAATTTTAATAAAATTTTCTTTCCCCCAGTCATCTTCCAGGACGCATTACAGAGAGGCTTCTCCCACCTAGCACAGAAAACGCATGATCCACATTGTTAGAAGACACCACAGGCCGCCCCTCGGTATGTGTTTCCTCCAGCCAGACAGGAACTCTGAAGAAGGTTTTTCTCTGGCCTTCATGCTAGGTTGCAGGGGCCTCCCGGTTACAGTATTCCAGAACAGGGCCAGTGAACCTGGGGAGGCATGTAGCTCGGACTGCCCTGGAAAGGGAATCTTGAATTTTTACTGTAGGGGACCCCCTCTGTCCACAGAAGTCTGGTCGGTGGCATACCTGTAGATTCAGGTAAACTGGCAGTGTGGGATTTTGGTGTCCTGATGCTTTGAGAGCAGAGGAAGTGGCTTAGTCATGTTGGTAGCAAAGACGGACCTGATGGTCGGGACTGCAAGCTCCACGCACTATTTCAGGGGAGGTGTCTCATTGCTCGACCTTTCAGGACTGCAGAGGAGGTGGTGGAAGCCATTTTATTCATTCCCTGTGCTGGAAGTCACCAAGGGAGGAGACTGTAAGAATGTCTGGGACACCTGCAGACTCTGGCCCTAAGGTGAAAGAGTCAAATGGGGGTTCTACTTTTCTTACTCCTTGGTGAAGGGGGCACCCAGGGGTTTTGATTCTCTGTACTATCTTTTTTTTTTTTTTTTTAATTATCCAGCATATACAAAATGGCAAATCCGCTTGTTCTGATGCATCGATTAATTGACAAAACACAAGCTTATACAGATTCAAATGTACAACATCAGTCCAAATTAATATTCATATATATACAGTCAGGTCCATAAATATTGGGACATCGACACAATTCTAATCTTTTTGGCTCTATACACCACCACAATGGATTTGAAATGAAACAAACAAGATGTGCTTTAACTGCAGACTTTCAGCTTTAATTTGAGGGTATTTACATCCAAAGCAGGTGAACGGTGTAGGAATTACAACAGTTTGTATATATGCCTCCCATTTATTAAGGGACCAAAAGTAGTGTGACAGATTAACAATCATAAATCAAACTTTCACTTTTTAATACTTGGTTGCAAATCCTTTGCAGTCAATTACAGCCTGAAGTCCGGAACGCATAGACATCGCCAGACGCTTGGTTTCATCCCTGGTGATGCTCTGCCAGGCCTCTACTGCAACTGTCTTCAGTTCCCGCTTGATCTTGGGGTATTTTCCCTTCAGTTTTGTCTCCAGCAAGTGAAATGCATGCTCAAATCGGATTCAGGTCAGGTAATTGACTTGGCCATTGCATTACATTCCACTTCTTTCCCTTATAAAACTCTTTGGTTGCTTTTGCAGTATGCTTCGGGTCATTGTCCATCTGCACTGTGAAGTGCCGTCCAATGAGTTCTGAAGCATTTGGCTGAATATGAGCAGATAATATTGCCCGAAACACTTCAGAATTCATCCTGCTGCTTTTGTCAGCAGTCACATCATCAATAAATACAAGAGAACCAGTTCCATTGGCAGCCATACATGCCCACGCCATGACACTACCACCACCATGCTTCACTGATGAGTTGGTATGCTTTGGATCATGAGCAATTCCTTTCCTTCTCCATACTCTTCTCTTCCCATCACTCTGGTACAAGTTGATATTGATCTTATCTGTCCATAGGATGTTGTTCCAGAACTGTGAAGGCTTTTTTAGATGTTGTTTGGCAAACTCTAATCTGGCCTGCCTGGTTTGGAGGCTCACTAATGGTTTACATCTTGTGGTGAACCCTCTGTTCTCACTCTAGTGAAGTCTTCTCTTGATTGTTGACTTTGACACACATACACCTACCTCCTGGAGAGTGTTCTTTATCTGGCCAACTGTTGTGAAGGGTGTTTTCTTCACCAGGGAAAGAATTCTTTGGTCATCCACCACAGTTGTTTTCCGTGGTCTTCCAGGTCTTTTGGTGTTGCTGAGCTTACTGGTGCGTTCTCTCTTTTTAAGGATGTTCCAAACAGTTGATTTGGCCACACCTAATGTTTTTGCTATCTCTCTGATGGGTTTGTTTTGTTTTTTTTAGCCTAATTATGGCTTGCTTCACCGATAGTGATAGCTCTTTGGATCTCATATTGAGAGTTGACAGCAACAGATTCCAAATGCAAATAGCACACTTGAAATTAACTCTGGACCTTTTATCTGCTCCTTGTAAATGGGATAATGAGGGAATAACACACACCTGGCCATGGAACAGCTGAGCAGCCAATTGTCCCATTACTTTTGGTCCCTTAAAAAGTAGGAGGCACATATACAAACTGTTGTAATTCATACACCTTTCACCTGATTTGGATGTAAATACCCTCAAATTAAAGCTGAAAGTCTGCAGTTAAAGCACATCTTGTTTGTTTCATTTCAAATCCATTGTGGTGGTGTATAGAGCCAAAAATATTAGAATTGTGTCAATGTCCCAATATTTATGGACCTGACTGTATATTGCCGTACAAGGCAGCCATTTTTATCGACACTTCAAGACTATAAATGAAACAGTCCACACTCTATAAATCCTTACCATCCTGAATACCCGGTCACCATTTTCCTTTAACACCTTAATAATAAAGAAGAAGGGGAAAGAAAAAAAAAAGAGGGGGGGAGAACCCCAAAAAGTGTAAATGTACCCGGCGGCAGGGGAGATGGGTGCTCAGTAGGGATGAGCCGAACACCCCCGGGTTCGGTTCGCACCAGAACCCGCGAACCGACCGAAAGTTCGCACGAACGTTAGAACCCTAATACAATGGATGCGAGCGTTCGAAATCTAAAGTGCTAATTATAACGACTATTATGCATGTTATTGTCCTAAAAAGGGTTTGGGAACCCGGGTTCTGCACCAGGGGACATGTATCAATGCAAAAAGAAGTTTTAAAAACGGCCGTTTTTTGGGAGCAGTCATTTTAATGATGCATAAAGTGAAAAAAAAAAAACGTCAAATATTCCTTTAAATATCGTACCTGGGGGGTGTCTAAAGTATGCCTGTGAAGTGCCACGTGTTTCCCGTGTTTAGAACTGTCCCTGCACAAAATTACATTTCTAAAGGGGAAAAAAAGCCATTTAAAACTGCTTGCGGCTGCAAATGCAAATGCTGCAAGTGCTGCAAATGCCTGTTAGTGTAACACACCAGGAAAACACAGCAATACGGGCTAGCTTCAGGTGTATAATGTGCAGGAGGCACACTCCGCCCGCTGTAAGTGCTGCAAATGCCTGTTAGTGTAACACACTAGGAAAACACAGCAATAAGGCCTAGCTTCAGGAGTATATTTAAGCAGGAAGCACACTCCGCCCGCTGTAAGTGCTGCAAATGCCTGTTAGTGTAACACACCAGGAAAACACAGCAATAAGGGCTAGCTTCAGGTGTATACTGTGCAGGAGGCTTAGCAACAATGACACTGACACTGTCCCCTGCCTATCCTTCTCTCTCCCTGCACACAAGGTTTAGCAAAGAATATGACACTGACACTGTCCCCTGCCTATCCTTCTCTCACCCTGCACACAAGGTTTAGCAAAGAATATGACACTGACACTCTCCCTGCCTATCCTTCTCTCTCCTTACACACAGGAATAGCACAAAGAATAGCACAATGACACTGTCCCTGCCTATCCTTCTCTTTCCCTGCGCCGGAACACACTACACAAGGCCGCCGCACTGGCGGCCTTTTATAGTGTGGGGCGTGTGCTAAACCCCCTGAGCTATAATTGGCCACAGGCAATGATGGCTCTCCTAGCTGCCGGCGCTGTGATTGGCCAAGCATGCGGGGTCACAGCGCATGCCTGGCCAATCACAGCGCCAGGATTTCACTGCGATGGCGCAGTGTATTGTGAGCCGTTCGCGTCACTCGAATTTGGCGCGAACGGCCCAAATAGTTCGATCTTCGTCGAACGATCGAACACCGAGCTCATCCCTAGTGCTCAGTAAATCCTCTTCCGCTACATTTAATACCCTTCAAGATACAAATAGGGCCTTTCCTTCCTCTGAGAATATGAACCTATTCCAATGAACCCAAGTTTGAGAGTAAACCTCATATAGATTTTGGGCCAATAATACCAACTCTTCCATCTTATTTACCTCTTCGATTCTCATAAGCCATTAAGATATTGTAGGAGGCCTCGTATCTCTCCACTGACGTGCAATGCACATTCTAGCAGCATTCAAGAGATGGCGTAGGATTGATTTATTATATGTTTTTTCAGGTATATTCAAGAGATTTAGCAGAAATAAAGCTGGGTCTTCAGGAAGGATGTAGTCT
This sequence comes from Rana muscosa, assembly GCA_029206835.1. NCBI lineage: Eukaryota > Metazoa > Chordata > Amphibia > Anura > Ranidae > Rana > Rana muscosa. The sequence goes on from JARGYO010005603.1 coordinate 8,992,904, forward strand.
GTGAATTTCTGAGAAATTTGATGTACCTCCCTCCAGAAGTACTCCAGCTTCGGGCAAGCCCAAAAATATGAAGTAAAGTCCCCCTATCTGCTTGACATCTCCAACATTTATCAGAATCGAGGGTGAGTATTTCTGAAGTAGTGATGGTGTGCGATACCATCTCGTCAGAAGTTTAAAGTTGGTTTCTTGGGGACGGGTACATATTGATGATTTTAGAGCGGTATGTATAATTTGCCTTTTTTGTAAGGGGGAGAAGGTCCTTTCTAATGCCGTTTCCCATTACTTTAAAAACGGAGGGACATACTCATCTGTAGGGATGAGCTCGGTGTTCGAGTCGAACATACGTTCGACTCGAACATCGGCTGTTCGATCGTTCGACGAAGATCGAACGATTTGGGCCGTTCGCGCCTAATTCGAGTGACGCGAACGGCCCACAATGCACTACGCCATCGCAGTGTCATCCAGTCGCTGTGATTGGCCAAGCATGCACTGTGACCCCGCATGCTTGGCCAATCACAGCGCCGGCAGCGAGGAGAGCAATGATTGGCCACAGGCAGGATGCCTGTGGCCAATTATTGCTGAGGGTGTTTAGTACACGCCCCACACTATAAAAGGCCGCCAGCACGGCGGCCTAGTGTAGTGTGTTCCGGAGCAGGGAAAGAGAAGCATAGGCAGGGACAGTGACATTTATTTTTTCTTGCTTAACCTGGATTCCTTTAGTTTAGGGAAAGAGAAGGATAGGTAGGGAGAGTGTCAGTGTGTTTTACTGTGCGAATCCTGTGCTATAGTGTGCTTTAAAAAAACATTTTTTCTAGGGACAGAAAACTATAGGTAGGAAGAGTGTCAGTTTCTTTCACTGTGATAATCCTTGTTTCTAGGGACAGGGAAGGACAGTGAGGGAAATTCTCCTTGTGCTATAGTGTGCTTTAAAAAAACATTTTTTCTAGGGACAGAAAACTATAGGTAGGAAGAGTGTCAGTTTCTTTCACTTTGATAATCCTTGTTTCTAGGGACAGGGAAGGACAGTGAGGGAAATTCTCCTTGTGCTATAGTGTGCTTTAAAAAAAAAAATTTTCTAGGGACAGAAAACTATAGGTAGTGTGACAGCAGGAAGGTAAAGTCACCTGGTTGCATCCAGGGGGGTAGATATATTTCGCCCAGATTCAGGCTTTACGCCGACTTATACAACTAGGTGGAGAGTTGTATAAGGCTAGTGGGCTCATGGATGACTCATACCTCTAGGGAGAGGGCTGGGCGTCGTGCAGACAGGGAGTTGATGAGACCAGCTGAAGCTTGTCAGCTCATTTAGGCCTCTATAAGAACTCCCAGCTTCATTAGATGTTAGCTCATGCCTGGAACCAGACCTGTGTGGACTGTCTAGGGAGAGTGAACCCCTGTGCGGTGAGAAAAAGCCTGTGTGGCTATTTGCTTGGACATTTAAAACCAGGGACTTAGGGACTAGGACAGCACTAGGCTGATCCCAGTTGTTAGTTAGGAAACCTGTATGTTTAGTCAGAGGTCAACTTGACCAGGATTTATTTTGGTTATGTTTCTTTTGCTTTGCTGTGTTTTGTCACTGTAAATAGAAAATAAACCGCACCTTTTTGATTTTGAAAACCACAACCTCCGTTTGCTGGGCCTGTTTTGTGTGGGGAGCCCATCCCGGGGGTCACACACACCCGCTGCCGAGCTAACCCCCTCACAGTTGGTGGAGAACCAGTGGCAGTTTTTTTTTAAGCCAGCATGGAGGAGATACTGAAGCAGCTGGCTCTAGCAAATGCCAATCAACAGCAGACAAATGCAGGTTTGCAAAAGAGCCTTGCAGCTCATCAACAGAGCCTTGCAGCCCAGCAGCAGACAAACGCAACTTTGCAACAGAGTCTGGAGGCTCAGCAACGAGCCCAGCAGCAATCTGAGGCCCGCTTCATAGACCTGTTGCAGAAGCAAGAGCAGAGACTACAACAACAGATGGAAGCAGTAATGCAGCAACGTCCGCAGACCAGTGAGGAAAGCCGTCCCACTAATACCGCGTCCTTTGGGGTGAGTCGTTTATTGACAAAAATGACTGGAGAGGATGATCCAGAGGTATTTTTGACCACATTTGAAAGGACCGCTGAAAGAGAAAAGTGGCCTGAGGAGCAGTGGGCTGGACTGGTGGCTCCTCTGTTAACTGGTGAATCGCAGAAAGCTTACTATGACCTAGAGCCTAACCAAGCAAAAGACTATGTGATGCTAAAAGCTGAAATATTGGCAAGGCTGGGTGTCACCCAGGCTGTCCGGGCTCAGCGTGTGCATAACTGGACTTTCCAGCTTGGAAAACCCCCCAGGTCTCAAATGTATGATCTCATTCACCTGAGCAGAAAGTGGCTACAGCCAGAGACTTTGTCCGCACCAAAGATTGTGGAACGTGTTGTAATGGATCGGTTTTTGAGAGCTCTTCCTACTGCCATCCAAAAGTGGGTAAGCCATGGAGACCCAGAGACGGCCGATGGTCTTGTGGATCGTGTGGAGAAATACTTGGCTACAGAGAACCTGACGGCCTCTTCCAGAGACACTCGGACTTTCCACCCTAAGACCAGACCATCCCCAGGGGCGGATAAGAGGATTCCAAGGGGTGAGGGTGGAGAGAGTGAGAGGGTGGGAGCTCTACCCCAAGTTTGGCGAGAACAGCCTGGGAAATCAGCGGCTCAAGAGGCGGCAAGAAGGATCGTTTGCTACCGCTGCCGGCAAGCGGGACATATTGCAGCCAATTGCCCGGTTATGGAGGAACCCATGCAGTGTGACTTTCTGACGGGCAGACGTCAGTCGCTGTGTGCGACAGTCGCATGCACTGCCATTCGAGGAACTGAGAAACATTTATGCAAAATGTGTGTTAATGGTAGAAATGTTGTGGTATTGCTGGATTCAGGTAGCCTTGTGACCCTGATAAAGGCTGAGTTAGTTAAAACAGAGGTCTCTGGGAATAGCAAGGTAGCTGTTATTTGTGTGCATGGGGACACCCGAGAGTATCCAGTGACTACAGTGTGTTTCGAGACCCCCAAAGGTACCCTCTCTCATCCAGTGGGCTTAGTATCTCAGTTACCGCATGACGCCATTGTGGGAAGGGATTTTCCGAAGTTCTGGGAACTGTGGGATGATCCTGAGCCCCTCACTGGTGCCCCTATGTACCAGGAATGTGATAGCCAGAACTCCCCTGAGAGTGGTGAGGACTCTCCGGAATTTCCCTTATCAGTATTGGCAGGGGAGACTCAAGAAACTGGAGAGGAGCCCACCTCCTCAGACGAAAACCTACCGTCTGTGGAGTTTTCTGATCTTGAGGTTCACAGGGAAAACTTTGCCACAGAACAGTAGAAAGACCCCGCCCTAATAAAGGCACGGGAAAACGTAGTGAAAATAGATGGCGAGTTAGTGAACCCAGATAATACCTGCACTTACCCATACTTCAGCGTAGAGAAGGACCTACTGTATCGGGTGGCAAAAAGGGCAGAAGAAACCGTTGAGCAGCTTGTGGTGCCCAAACCTTACAGGAAGTTGGTGTTGGAGTTGGCCCATGGGCACATTCTTGGAGGTCATCTGGGGACAGAGAAAACCCGAGAGAGGGTATTACAGAGATTCTATTGGCCGGGGGTGATGAAGGACGTAGAAAATTATTGTTCCTCCTGCCCTGTGTGTCAGAGGTTGGCCCCGATGCCACATTTCCGTAGCCCGCTGGTCCCTCTACCCATCATTGAGGTCCCGTTTGAGAGGATCGCCATGGATTTGGTAGGTCCTATAATCAATTCCGCTAGGGGGCACCAGTACATATTAGTTATAATGGACTATGCCACCCGTTATCCAGAAGCGATCCCTCTCCGAAATACCTCGGCCAAAACCATAGCCAAAGAGCTATCTCTTGTTTTTAGCCGGGTGGGTATTTGTAAAGAACTGCTTACGGACCAAGGTACACCCTTTATGTCCCGGGTTATGAAAGAGCTGTGTAAATTGTTCAAAGTGACGCAATTGCGTACGTCTGTGTATCACCCCCAAACCGATGGGCTGGTTGAAAGATTCAACAAAACCCTAAAACAAATGTTGAAGAAAGTGGTGGATAGAGATGGAAAGGATTGGGACTGTTTACTTCCTTATTTGATGTTTGCTATTAGGGAGGTGCCCCAATCCTCTACGGGATTCTCCCCCTTTGAGTTACTGTATGGGAGACACCCAAGAGGGCTGTTGGATATTGCCAAGGAAACTTGGGAAAGTGAGAGTTCTCCCCACAGGAGTGTGATTGAGCATGTCGCCCTGATGCAAGATCGAATTGCACAGGTAATGCCCATCGTGAAGGAACATTTGGCCCAAGCGCAGTTGGCACAGCAGAGAGTGTACAACCGTGGAGCCAAGACCCGTACCTTTTCCCCGGGGGATAGGATATTGGTACTTGTCCCTACGGTTGAAAGTAAATTCCTTGCCAAATGGCAAGGCCCCTACGAGATAATGGAAAAAGTGAGCGAAGTGAATTACAAGGTCAGACAACCAGGAAGGCGAAAGCCCGAACAGATCTATCACGTTAATCTGTTGAAAGCCTGGAGGGATAGAGAGTCCCTAGTCGCAGACACTTGGTCACCAGCTCAAACTGGTTGCGTGATTCCTGAGGTTGGAATAGCAGCCACCTTGTCACAACCCCAACAACAGGAGGTTAAGGAGTTTGTGCTTCGCAACAAGGAGGTATTCTCTGAGCTGCCGGGACAAACATCTGGGGTAGAGCATGACATCATTACCCCGCCCGGTGAAAGGGTGAAGTTAAAACCCTATCGGATCCCAGAGGCTCGACGGGAGGCAATACGGGAGGAAGTACAGAAAATGCTGAACTTAGGGGTGATAGAGGAGTCCCAAAGTGATTGGTCTAGTCCCATCGTGTTGGTGCCTAAACCGGATGGGAGCTGGCGATTTTGTAACGATTTTCGTCAGTTGAACAAAGTTACAAAATTTGACACCTACCCCATGCCACGTATAGATGAGTTGATCGACCGGCTGGGAACAGCCCGATACATGACGACTCTTGACCTCACAAAAGGGTATTGGCAAATCCCCCTGGCCAAGTCGGCCAAAGAGAAAACCGCATTTGTAACCCCAGACGGGGCGTTCCAATATAAAAGAATGCCGTTCGGGTTACAGAATGCGCCGGCCACATTCCAGCGGAAAATGGACCAGATGCTGAGGCCCCATCGGAAGTATGCTGCGGCTTACCTGGATGACGTAATTGTCCATAGCACAGATTGGGCCTCACATCTGCCAAAAGTGCAAGCAGTCCTGGACTCTGTTCGGGAAGCGGGGTTTACGGCTAACCCCAAGAAGTGTACCATTGGGCAGGAGGAGGCCAAATATCTTGGGTACACCATTGGGAGGGGAGTAATAAAACCCCAACTCAACAAAGTCGAGGCCATCCAGAGTTGGCCACGTCCCAACAGCAAGAAGCAGGTACGAGCCTTTCTGGGAATCGCTGGGTATTATCGGCGATTCATTCCCCACTTTGCTTCTAAGGCTGTGCCCCTAACCAACCTGACGAAGGGGAAAGGGTCGGTCATGATTAAATGGACCCCCGAGGCTGAGGCAGCATTCCAATTCTTGAAACAAGCCTTATGTAGCCAGCCAGTGTTGTACTCACCCGACTTCTCTAAAGACTTTGTCGTACAAAGTGATGCGTCAGATGTGGGGTTAGGAGCAGTATTGTCCCAGGTCTGGAACGGGGAAGAGCACCCAGTCATTTACCTCAGCAGGAAGTTGAAGTCCCATGAGGTAAATTACGCCACCGTTGAAAAGGAGTGTTTAGCGGTGAAGTGGGCTCTAGATTCCCTTCGGTACTACCTGCTAGGTAGGCACTTTGACATGGTTACGGATCACGCTCCGTTAAAGTGGATGGCTCAAAACAAGGAAACAAATAGAAGAGTGAATAGGTGGTTCCTGGCCCTCCAGGAATTTAACTTCACAGTAAAGCATCGCCCTGGCGTTCAAATGGGGAATGTGGATGCTTTGTCTCGAGTACATGAATGCCTGATTGCTGGTGTTCCAACCCCGAGGTTAAAACAAGAGGGGGGGGGGGTATGTGACAGCAGGAAGGTAAAGTCACCTGGTTGCATCCAGGGGGGTAGATATATTTCGCCCAGATTCAGGCTTTACGCCGACTTATACAACTAGGTGGAGAGTTGTATAAGGCTAGTGGGCTCATGGATGACTCATACCTCTAGGGAGAGGGCTGGGCGTCGTGCAGACAGGGAGTTGATGAGACCAGCTGAAGCTTGTCAGCTCATTTAGGCCTCTATAAGAACTCCCAGCTTCATTAGATGTTAGCTCATGCCTGGAACCAGACCTGTGTGGACTGTCTAGGGAGAGTGAACCCCTGTGCGGTGAGAAAAAGCCTGTGTGGCTATTTGCTTGGACATTTAAAACCAGGGACTTAGGGACTAGGACAGCACTAGGCTGATCCCAGTTGTTAGTTAGGAAACCTGTATGTTTAGTCAGAGGTCAACTTGACCAGGATTTATTTTGGTTATGTTTCTTTTGCTTTGCTGTGTTTTGTCACTGTAAATAGAAAATAAACCGCACCTTTTTGATTTTGAAAACCACAACCTCCGTTTGCTGGGCCTGTTTTGTGTGGGGAGCCCATCCCGGGGGTCACACACACCCGCTGCCGAGCTAACCCCCTCACAGTAGGAAGAGTGTCAGTTTCTTTCACTGTGATAATCCTTGTTTCTAGGGACAGGGAAGGACAGTGAGGGAAATTCTCCTTGTGCTATAGTGTGCTTTAAAAAAACATTTTTTCTAGGGACAGAAAACTATAGGTAGGAAGAGTGTCAGTTTCTTTCACTGTGATAATCCTTGTTTCTAGGGACAGGGAAGGACAGTGAGGGGAATTCTCCTTGTGCTATAGTGTGCTTTAAAAAAACATTTTTTCTAGGGACAGAAAACTATAGGTAGGAAGAGTGTCAGTTTCTTTCACTGTGATAATCCTTGTTTCTAGGGACAGGGAAGGACAGTGAGGGAAATTCTCCTTGTGCTATAGTGTGCTTTAAAAAAACATTTTTTCTAGGGACAGAAAACTATAGGTAGGAAGAGTGTCAGTTTCTTTCACTGTGATAATCCTTGTTTCTAGGGACAGGGAAGGACAGTGAGGGAAATTCTCCTTGTGCTATAGTGTGCTTTAAAAAAACATTTTTTCTAGGGACAGAAAACTATAGGTAGGAAGAGTGTCAGTTTCTTTCACTGTGATAATCCTTGTTTCTAGGGACAGGGAAGGACAGTGAGGGAAATTCTCCTTGTGCTATTCTGTGCAAAAGCAATCATCCTCAACCATATTTAGAAATCCTTAAGTAAAGGGACAGAGAAGGACACCTGAAGGTAGCCCTTATTGCTTTTTTCCCATCTCCCTGCAGGCCATCTATTAGAATGTCTGGAAGGCAAACAAGGAGAGGCAGACAGTCAGGAGGCAATAAAAGAGGGCAAGCAGGCTCTGTGTCTGGGGGCAACAGTGCTGGTCGTGGACGCGGTGCATTGTCATCAGCACATGGCCATGGGACACGCTTGTCCTTCTTTTCGGCAGCTGGACATGTTGAGCCACATCATGCCGAAGACTTGGTAGAGTGGATGACCAAGCCCTCCTCCTCCTCCTCATCCTCTCTCACCCAGGCTCAGGGTACTGGCAAAGCAGCTGCCAAAGCGTCCTCTTCCCTGGTATCAATGTCAGACTCATCATCAGTCACTCCTTCCCTAGACCCACCATGTCCTCCTCCTGAGGAGTCCCCCGAACTGTTTGAGCACAGTGTTGGGTACATGCTCCAGGAGGATGCCCAGTGTTTCGAAGGGTCTGATGATGAAACCCAGCTACAGGAAGGCAGTAGCGTGAGAGCAGACAGAGGGGATGCTCAAGAAGGACACCAATCTGGCAGTCATGTTCCAGCAGCTGCAGCATACTGCCAGATTGGCTCCAGTGATGAGGAGGGAGGGGATGATGAGGTCACTGACTCCACGTGGGTGCCTAATAGGAGAGAGGAGGAGGAGGAGGATGAGGAGGAGGCACATCTCCAACGAGGCAGGATGCCCTTTGGTGGCCAGCGTAAGGGCAGTACACCGACGGAATCACACCGCAGAGCTCCGCCTGTGCAGGGCGCTGCCTCTGCCCGTCATTCAAAAAGCTCTTTGGTGTGGGCCTTTTTTGAGGCTAGTGCATCAGATCGCACAGCTGCTGTTTGCAACATATGTCTCAAGCGTATATCGCGTGGCCAAAACATCAGCCGCTTGGGTACCACATGCCTGACCAGACATATGTTGACCTGCCATGCAGCTCGTTGGCAAGCCTACCTCAAAGACCCACACCAAAGAACAAAGCGGACCTCTCCTTGCACCGCATCAGCTGGGATCTCCAACCCCACTATAACTTCAGTCCTCTCTGAAACATGCACTGAGAGGAATGAAGGTGTAGAATTAGGTGTGTCACAGCCAAGTACTTGCGGCCACTCTGCTAGCAGTACACCGACGTCCGATTCTAGCAGGCAAATTTCCCTGCCCCAGCTGCTGGACCGTCGAAAGAAGTTCACTCCCAGCCATCCACATGCCCAGCGCTTGAATGCTAGCTTGGCTAAATTGCTAGCGCTTCAACTGCTGCCTTTTCAGTTGGTAGACTCGGCCCCCTTCCGTGAGTTTGTGCAATGTGCGGTTCCTCAGTGGCAGGTTCCCAAACGCCACTTTTTCTCACGGAAGGCTATTCCGGCTCTCTACCGGCATGTGGAAGGCAATGTCTTGGCCTCGCTGGACAGGGCGGTCAGCGGTAAGGTGCATATTACCGCTGACTCATGGTCCAGCAGGCATGGACAGGGACGTTACCTTTCTTTCACGGCCCATTGGGTCACTCTTTTGGCAGCTGGGAAGGATGCAGGACAAGGTGCAGTAGTGTTGGAGGTTGTTCCACCACCACGCCTCCAAAATGCTACTACTGGTTGTGACACACCTCTCTCCTCCACCCCCTCCTCTTCTTCTTCCTCCATGGCCCTCTTCCTGTGGTTTGTCCTATGAACCAGCGGTGCTCCGTAGCCGTTCAAGGGGCTACGCAAGTACGCAGGCAAAAAGATGCCATGCCGTGTTTGCGCTGGTGTGTTTGGGGGACAGAAGCCACACTGGGGCAGAGGTCCTGTCTGCTCTGCAGGGCCAGGCCGAGAGGTGGTTGACGCCACGCCAGCTTAAGCCAGGAATGGTGGTTTGCGACAATGGCACCAACCTCCTCTCCACCCTCCGACAGGGACAACTGACCCATGTGCCCTGTGTGGCTCACGTCCTTAACCTGGTGGTGCAGCGGTTCTTGGGCAGGTACCCGGGCTTACAGGATGTCCTGAGGCAGGCCAGGAAAGTCTGTGTGCATTTCCGCAGATCTTATAATGCCAGTGCTCGCCTGGCTGAGCTGCAAAAGGAGTTGAACCTGCCCAAGAACCGCCTTATATGTGACATGCCCACCAGGTGGAACTCAACGTTGGCCATGCTGCAGCGGCTGCACACGCAGCAGAGGGCCATCAATGAGTACCTGTGCGACTACGGCACCAGGACAGGGTCAGGGGAGCTTGGTTTTTTTCTCCACGCCAGTGGGGCATGATCAGGGATGCATGCACTGTCCTGGCACCATTTGAGGAGGCCACGAGGATGGTGAGCAGTGACAGTGCATGCATCAGTGACACTGTACCTCTTGTCCACCTGTTGGAGCACACGCTGCGTGGAATAATGGACAGGGCACTTGAGGCAGAACAGAGGCAGGAAGAGGAGGACTTCCTTGCCTCTCAAGGCCCCCTTTACCCAGACAGTGTTCCTTCTGTCCCACCCATCGCACAGGAAGAGGAGGAGGAGGAGGAGGAGGAGGATTGTGTCAGCATGGAGGTGGAGGCTGGCACTCAGCATCATCAGCAGCAGTCTTTTAGGGATGATTTACAGTCCCAAGAAACCAGTGGACTTGTACGTGGCTGGGAGGAGGTGGCTGCGGATCATGTCGTCCTTAGTGACCCAGAGGACTCCGGAGCGAATGCCTCAGCAAACCTACGCTGCATGGCCTCCCTGATCCTGCAAAGTCTGCGGAAGGATCCTCGTATTCTTCGGATCAAGGAGAGGGACCATTACTGGCTGGCCACTCTCCTTGATCCACGGTACAAGGGTAAGGTTGCGGACCTTATGTTACCGTCGCAGAGGGAGCAGAGGATGAGACAACTCCGGGAGGCCTTGCAGAAAGGTCTGTGCAACGCGTTCCCAGAGACTGGGAGGTTACAAACTCCTGGTCCTGGACAACGAGTTGCTGAGGCTTCGGCCAGTCAAAGAAGGAGCGGTGGGGAAGGTGGCCGTCTGACCGATGCGTTCAGACAATTCTTTAGTCCGCAGCCCCAAAGTATGATCGGTTCCAGCAACCATCGCCAGCGTCTGATAAACATGGTGCAGGAATATCTAGGGGCAAGGTCAGACTTGGACACCTTCCCCACTGAAAATCCTCTGGCTTACTGGGTCTTGAGGATGGATCACTGGCCAGAGCTTGCACAGTATGCAATTGAGCTACTGGCCTGTCCTGCATCCAGCGTTCTTTCGGAACGCACATTCAGTGCTGCTGGAGGATTTGTCACGGATCACAGGGTGCGCCTGTCCACCGACTCGGTTGATCGACTGACTTTCATCAAGATGAACCAGTCTTGGATCACCACCAGCTACCACACACCTGATGCTGATATAACAGACTAATTGATTTTAACATGTCACATCCCTTCAAGACTGATGCTGATGCTGAGTGCCTGTGCTGTTATGTTGACTGGCTATCCTCCTCCTCCGAGTCCTCAATGATACGATTGATGATGATAGCTTGGAAGATCATTTTTGTTTATGGGTGCCGCCACCAGTGCCTAACGCCCAATTTTTCAGCCCCTGTTTAACAGGGGCGTGTAATTACAATTTTTGAAGCAATACTTTGCAACAGGGCTCATTGCTGTGCTCCAAGTACAGTATCTGTGAGGGGTTGCAGTGTTGTGCCACCAGTGCCTAAGGCCCAATTTTTCAGCCCCTGTTCAACAGGGGCATGTAATTACAATTCTTGATCTAATAATTCACAGCAGGGCCCATTGCTGCACCCACCAAGAGTAACTCTGAGGGCTTACAGTGTTGTGGCAACGCCACCACCACCACCACCACCACGAAAGGCCCAATTTTTCAGCCCCTGTTCAAAAGGGGCATGTAATTACAATTCTTGATCTAATAATTCACAGCAGGGCCCATTCCTGCACCCACCAAGAGTAACTCTGAGGGCTTACAGTGTTGTGGCAACACCACCACCACCACCACAAAAGGCCCAATTTTTCAGCCCCTGTTCAAAAGGGGCATGTAATTACAATTCTTGATCTAATAATTCACAGCAGGGCCCATTCCTGCACCCACCAAGAGTAACTCTGAGGGCTTACAGTGTTGTGGCAACACCACCACCACCACCACGAAAGGCCCAATTTTTCAGCCCCTGTTCAACAGGGGCATGCAATTACAATTCTTGATCTAATAATTCACAGCAGGGCCCATTGCTGCACCCACCAAGAGTAACTGTCAGGGCTTACAGTGTTGTGGCACCAGCACCACCATCAAAGGCCCAATTTTTACTACCACTGTTCAACAATTATATGTAATTAAAATTCCTGATATAATAGTTGACAGCAGGGCGTTCCAGCACCAACCAAGAGTAACTGTGAGTGCTTACAGTGTTGTGCCAACACCAACAACTAAGGGGCCTATTTCTGCAGAGTATATACGGCAGGTCCCTACTTTCAAACATCCAACTTACAAACGACTCCTACTTGCAAACGCAAGAAGACAACAGGAAGTGAGAGGAAATCTACCCCTTGGAAGGAAAATTCTCTCCTGTAAGAATTAATATGGGAGAAAGGTGTCTCCTCTGTACTGATGCTTTATCAGCAATCCTTGTTTCAAGAAAAACACCACATTTCAAAAACAGTTGTCATTGGGACGGAAAGTGAGGTGAAATGTTCTGAACAGGGGCACAGACAGCAAAACAAATGTTACAGGGGTGATAACCCTTACCTATGTTTTCCAAAAAGTTTAAAAATAGATTTTTGGGCTGGAGCTACACTTAAACAATGTACCTGTTCAAAATTACAAACAGATTCTACATAAGAACAAACCTACAGTCCCTGTCTTGTATGCACCGCCTGTATACGGCTGTTCAGAGTATATAGGGCCTTTTTTATTTTATGTGCGGGGTTCCCCTTAACCACATCAATACTGGGCACTTAAACCCCCTTCCTTCCCAGACCAATTTTCAGCTTTCAGTGCTCTCGCACTTTGAATGACAATTATTCAGTCATGCTACACTGTACCCAAATGAAATTTTTATCATTTTGTTCACACAAATAGAGCTTTCTTTTGGTGGTATTTGTTCACAATTTCATTTTAAATTTTTTGCGATAAAAGCGAAAAAAGAGCGAATATTTTGAAAAAAAACAACATTTTCTACATTCTGTTTTAAAAGAAATCCAAACAAATCAAATTTCGGCAAAAATTTAGGCCAAAATGTATTCTGCTACATGTCTTTGGTAAAAAAAAATCCTGATAAGTGTATGATAATTGGTTTGTGTGAAAGTTATAGAGTCTACAAACTAAGCTACGCATTATTGCAAATTGATCAATCCTAATGCACTGATGGCCTATCTCATTTCTTGAGGCCCTAAAATGTCAGGACAGTACAAATACCCCCCAAATGACCACTTTTTGGAAAGAAGACAGTCGGAGGTATTTAGTAAGAGGCATCGTGAATTTTTTGAAGTTGCAATTTTTTTCCCACAATGCCTTGGAAAATTAAGAAATATATATATATATTTTTTTTCTTCACAAAGTTGTCAATTTAGAAGATCTTTCTAACACATAGTATGTACATAGCAAAAATAACACCCCAAAATACATTCTGCTACTCATCCTGAGTATGGCGATACCCAGTGTGGGAGACTTTTCCACATCCTGGCCACATACGGAGGCCAAACATCCAAGTAGCACCATCAGGCGCTCTAAAGGCATAAATTACACATTTCATTTCCTGAGTACCTATCACATTTTTGAAGGCCCTGGAGAACAAGGACAATGGAATTACCCACAAAATGACCCCATTTTGGAAAGAAAACAACCCAATGTATCTTCTATGAGGCATAATAAGTCTTTTGAACATGTCATTTCTTTCCAAAAGTTTTGGGAAAATGTGGGAAAAAAATTAAAACATATTTTTTTTTCACAAAGTTGTCAATTTAGAAGATCTTTCTAACACATAGTATGTACATAGCAAAAATAACACCCCGAAATACATTCTGCTACTCGTCCTGAGTATGGCGATACCACATGTGTGAGACTTTTCCACATCCTGGCCACATACGGAGGCCAAACATCCAAGTAGCACCATCAGGCGCTCTAAAGGCATAAATTACACATTTCATTTCCTGAGTACCTATCACATTTTTGAAGGCCCTGGAGAACAAGGACAATGGAATTACCCACAAAATGACCCCATTTTGGAAAGAAAACAACCCAATGTATATTCTATGAGGCATAATAAGTCTTTTGAACATGTCATTTCTTTCCAAAAGTTTTGGGAATATGTGGAAAAAAAATAAAACATATTTTTTTCACAAAGTTGTCAATTTAGAAGATCTTTCTAAGAGCCCATTCACACAGGGGCGTCTTTGGATCCGACTCCAAATCGCCCCAGGTCGCCCCTAGTCGCCTCAGGTCGCGCTGGCTGAAGAAATCAATGTAAGTTAATGGAGCCGTCCTTATGCACACTACTGCAGTCGCTCCGACTTCAAAAAAGGTTCCTGTACTACTTCAATCCGACTCCTAGGCGACCTGTACCCATTCATTTCAATGGGAGTCGCCTATCACTGTCTTAATAGGAGCGACTCTCCAGGAAGATAACATACATTTATCAGGCAAAGCTCTCCCTCCCCCCTCCCTCCCACAGAGCTGATTCTTGTTTGATTGGCCACTGGAATATCTCCTGTCCTGCAGGCAACTTGGAGTTGCCTTGTAAATAGCTCCAGGTCGCGCTGAGTTGCCTCATAAAATCGTGTCTGAGTTGCCTCATAAAATCGTGCTGGAAGTCGTGTTGCCCCTGTGTGAATGGGCTCTTACACATAGTATGTACATAGCAAAAATAACACCCCAAAATACATTCTGCTACTCATCCTGAGTATGGCGATACCCAGTGTGGGAGACTTTTCCACATCCTGGCCACATACGGAGGCCAAACATCCAAGTAGCACCATCAGGCGCTCTAAAGGCATAAATTACACATTTCATTTCCTGAGTACCTATCACATTTTTGAAGGCCCTGGAGAACAAGGACAATGGAATTACCCACAAAATGACCCCATTTTGGAAAGAAAACAACCCAATGTATCTTCTATGAGGCATAATAAGTCTTTTGAACATGTCATTTCTTTCCAAAAGTTTTGGGAAAATGTGGGAAAAAAATTAAAACATTTTTTTTTCACAAAGTTGTCAATTCAGAAGATCTTTCTAACACATAGTATGTACACAGCAAAAATAACACCCCAAAATACATTCTGCTACTCGTCCTGAGTATAGTGATACCCCATGTGTGAGACTTTTCCACAGCCTGGCCACATACAGAGGCCCAACATGCAAGTAGCACCTTCAGGCTTCTAACACATAGCATGTACACACCAAGAATTACACCCCAAAATACATTCTGCTGAGCAAAAGGTAATAAAAAAAAGGCTCACCTATGGTTTTAGCAGGCAGGAATACCGTTCCAGAGCAATCAAAGCATTAGTCCAGACAGCCATAGGAAATGTCCAGGAATTGTCCAGCAGGGAAACAGAGATGTGGAAACCTATGAACATGGTCCATGGTTTAGCAGGCAGTTCAGGTGGCAGGCAGAGGCATGGCCAGTTCAGGTGGCAGGCAGAGGCATGGCCAGTTCAGGTGGCAGGCAGAGGAATGGCCAGTTCAGGTGGCAGGCAGAGGAATGGCCAGTTCAGGTGGCAGGCAGAGGAATGGCCAGTTCAGGTGGCAGGCAGAGGCACGGCCAGTTCAGGTGGCAGCACTATAACATTTAGGCCTTGGTCAGGAAAGACCTAAGAACAGGGGTAGAGGCTTCTTCCCACCCAAATCTCTACGAAGCCTCCGAGTCTCCAGACCCTAATCCGAGAAAAACAAAACCTGGAGAAAAACATTTTCTCCACTCGGAAACTCTTTTCTGGAGCCCCTCAAATATGTGAGACCCCTGTGCTGTACTCAAATGATCAGTTTAGGAGGCAGGCAAAAAGCATGGTCATTTAACAGGCCGAGGTCAATTCACGTTGAAGGCAGAAACATGGTTGGCAGAGGCATAGTCGAAAACAGTCCGGGTCATTCACAGAAATGGCAGATGGTGGAAACTGGAAAAAAAATCATCTTCACTTTACTAATAGTTTAGTAAAGTATTGTAGCGGGGTATTCCCCTATATTGGGAAGAAACTACATTACCCATAACCCCATTCTTGTGATGTTCCACCGCAGAGACTCATGGGAGGGGTTATAAAAGGAGGAGGCGAGGCCGGGCTCGGCCTTTTTGGGGACACGAGACTTCACAGACGGATCCTCCTGTGCGGATGTGTCGGAGGGGCAAGGCCTGAAGCCTGAGGCCTTGCTCTGCACCAAAGAGCCTTCCATCCTCCCCTCTGCGAGCCTGGGTGGCATCTGACTTTGTGAGCTACAGTCTTGTCGGATCGGGGGCCCGATCGTTGGAGAGATCGAGTGTGTGTGACACGGCCGGTGGAGGTTTTCCCGGACTGGATCCGTAGTCCGGCGGGTGAGAGGGCATAAGCCCAGCTAAGATACTGTTGCTGTGTATAGGCCTATAGACTGCCGTGGCCTACAAGTTATTTTCATACCCCTTGGATTACAAAGTTATACTCTGTTTAAAGTGCACCACCATTACAGACCTGCCGGTGAAGAAAGAAGGACTAAGCTAAATATTAGAACCAGGCCTGGTGGGGATTCTAGCGTGTTTGATTACTGCGCCATAGGGCACTTAGTTAACGGTCGCCCGTATGGCGCACCTGTAGCGTGTGTTACTATATAGTGTGTTAGAGTGGCAGGACGCTGCCCTTAGGAGTGATTGTCTAGAACTGTGATTATTGTTACCCCCTTTATTCATATTGAGAATTAATGAGTAAAACACTCTATCTATTACAATGCATTACTGTGTCCTTGCTTAGTTATTCTATTGCATAGGACATATCATTGATTGTTAGTACTAGCTGTGCCAGAAGGGGGTAGAGCCTATTGCCGGGGGTTGGCGGAGCTGCACTCAGGGCCCAAATCAAATTCTGCGGCCTCCTTAGTTGAAGGTATCGCTACACGTGGGGGTTCTCGTCCGGGATCCTGATGCAGCAAGCGAACGCCAGAAGTGCCGGCATGGACCCCATGGATCCAAGAGCGGTAGAAGAGTGGTGCAAAGCCGCTAATACAGAGCCAAAACAGTCGATAGCCATTAGCCTTCCTGGCGAGAAATGGTCAAGTGAGACGGTAGAGGAACTGATGAGTTCAGTGTCCCCAGATCACACACCGTGGGTGATAGACATGAAGACAGACCCAAACATCTCATATCAATACGCATTAGTGGAATATTGGGACGGGATGCCAGAGGCCTGTAAGCACAAGTGTCTGCGGACGCCAGACAACAGAACATTTAGGCTGGCGCACGCAATAACTGTAGAAAGGGAACCATCCCCTACGGGATCGCCACAGGCTGCGGCCCGAACTACACCTGAAAGAGAAGACAGGGCGACACCTCCGGTGGCACCTGCATCGGCCACTGCTATATCACCAGAACTGATAAATGCAATAGGGGATTTGCTAGCCAAATGTCAGAAGACAAGTACGGTGCATGTGGAAACTAGCTACCGGAGACTAAAAATATTCTCAGGGAAGCTCCCTGTCCCGGCAGGGGAAGAAGATTTTGATACTTGGGTGGAACAGGCATTACAGGCAGTGGAGGCATGGGAGGTGCCGGAGGCACAGAAGAGGCAGCGAGTGTTAGAAAGCCTTAAAGGTGCAGCAGCAGAAGCAGTGAAAAGTTTCCGGTTTGGGAATGCAGGGTGCACGGCGCAGGATTGTCTAGCTATGCTGCAGGAAGAGTTTGGTCAATTAGACAAGGTGACAGAGACGGTCTACCAGTTTGAACACACTTTCCAAAAACCGGAGGAGAAACTTTCCGAGTATGTCAGAAGGCTAAACAGGCTGCTGTGCAAGATTGTGTTAAAGAAAGGGATGAAGCCCCAAGATGCCGATGCGGCAAGAATGAAGCAAGTCTTAAAGGGAGCGCTACGCTCCGATCCAGTCTGGCTGCACCTGAAAACCTTGGGAGGAGGAATGTTGCTGACTTATGCTGATTTAATAAAAATTATCAGAGATGAGGAGGCGCTGCAACAGGACCAGCAGAAGGATAAGAC
The DNA here is from genome assembly GCA_029206835.1 of Rana muscosa. Classification (NCBI taxonomy): domain Eukaryota; kingdom Metazoa; phylum Chordata; class Amphibia; order Anura; family Ranidae; genus Rana; species Rana muscosa. Next base: position 9,010,402 of record JARGYO010005603.1, read on the forward strand.
AAGTGTTGTACCCGCACAGGTGCTGGTCAATCCAGTAATGACCCCTGAAAGAGAGGCGGAGATAGACACCCTAAAAACTCAGATGTCCAAGGTGTTAGAGATATTGACCTCTCTGATAGCAAAAGACACAGAGTGTCCCAAGAAGAAGGAAAGTCCAAGGAAGGAATTGTTCCCGATTGCCTCAGCACCCGAACCTTTACAAGAATGGGGAGATATAGTCTGCTTCAACTGTGGGGGAGTTGGCCACATTGCAGCCACATGTTCTAGTCCGAAGAAGAAGAGACCAGACAACCGCAAGCCGGCGGGAAACTTCAGAGGGCCCCGGTGAAGGAGTCAACCGGGTGCCCACCATCTTCAGTAAACTCCAAGCTGAATGCGAAGAAAAACAAAAAGAGAGATAGAACACCAAAGGGGAAACGCAATACCCCTCAACAAAGCTATACTCCAAGAAGGAGGGGGGAGACCCCTCAGGAGAGGCACGGCACCCCCCAAAGGGGGTGCCCACCCAAGAAAAATAATAGTACACCTCAGCGGGTTCCTACACCCATTAAAAGGAGGGAGGTCAGTGCATACCAGGCTCAAGAAAGGTTCAAGTCCAAAGGGAATAGGACAAGAGAGAGTCCAAAGGGAAAAGGTCTGAAGAAGGCAGCTCCTGCCGGACCATATCCAGAGAAGCTGGTAGGCCCATCCCCTATAGTGCCCATTCAAGTGGAGGGAGTCTACACCAGGGGCCTCCTGGATACCGGGGCACAAGTGACCCTACTATACCGGGACTTCTACGACAGGCACCTGAGTCATCTGCCTATCCAGAAGATAGAGGAGCTGGAAATATGGGGAATTGGAACCCAGAGTTTCCCTTACGACGGCTACCTTCCCATCCAAATAACCTTTGACCCATCCGTGGCTGGGAAGGCCGAAGTGTTTGACACCCTGGCAGTTGTGTGTCCTAGGCCGCCTGGAGCCAACAAGAATTCCCTTATAATAGGGACGAACACGGACCTGGTCCGAAGACTCCTGACCCCTCTCGTGACAGAAGAAAGACAAGCAGCTACCAAGATCCATCCCATGCTGAAGACAGCCTACCAACGGCTGGTCCAGGAGCGGGAGACCCCTGGAGAGGAGATAGGGAAGGTGTGGAGACTTGGAAGAGAAGGGGTAGTGTTGCAGCCCGGTGAAGTAACCTGTCTCAGGGCCACTGTGAAGCTTACTTGGGAGCAGCCTGGTCCCTTTGTCATGCTGCAGTCAGACCCAAGGGGTGAATCCTCAGGCCTGGAGGTGATACCGGAAGTGATTCCGCTGAAGGTCCTGAAGAAGGCCCATTATAGAGTTCCAGTGAGTGTTAGGAATACTACCAAAGACCCCATGGACATCCCAGCCAGAATGTTGCTAGGCCAGGTGAGCCCGGCGGCCCCTGTTACCCTGTCAGAAGTGAAGAGGACAGGTGAAGAAGGGGATGTTTGGGAGAAGCTGACCATGGAAAACCCGAATCTGTCCAGGGCTTGGAAAGAGAGAGCCAAGGCCCAGTTGAATAGATGGGAGAAGATCTTCTCTAGGGATGAGTTTGATGTGGGGTGTGCAAGAAGTGCCACCCATCGGATCCGCCTCCAGGAAGATAAGCCCTTCCGAGAGAGGGTCAGGCGGGTCCCGCTAGCAGATCTGGAGGATCTGAGGGAACAACTTGCAGAACTCAAGAGGACTGGTGTGATACGGGAGTCCAGAAGCCCCTATGCCTCTCCCATAGTAGTGGTCCGAAAGAAGAATGGATCATTGAGGCTCTGTATAGACTACAGGACTCTCAACAGGAGAACCATACCTGACCAATACACCACTCCGAGGATAGAGGATGCCCTACAGAGCTTGTCTGGAGCCAAATGGTTCAGCGTTATGGATCTCAAGAGTGGGTACTATCAGATTCCGATGCACCCAGCAGACAAGGAGAAGACAGCTTTCATAACCCCAGTGGGGTTCTTTGAATTCGACCGGATGCCCCAAGGTCTGTCTGGAGCCCCAGCTACTTTCCAACGTCTCATGGAGAAGACAGTAGGGGACATGAACTTGATTGAAGTCCTTGTATACCTAGACGATGTCATTGTCTTTGGGAGAACCTTGGAGGAACATGAAGAGAGGCTGGAGAAAGTGTTGAGAAGACTCAGTGAGGAAGGACTTAAGCTTTCGCCTGAGAAGTGTCGGTTCTACCAGTCTTCTGTGAACTATCTGGGGCACATAGTATCTGAAGAAGGGGTGGCCACAGACCCTGAGAAATTGGAGGCAGTTACCTCCTGGCCACAGCCCACCACAGTAACAGAACTCAGATCCTTCTTGGGCTTCTGCTCCTACTATAGAAGGTTTGTGGAGGGATTTGCCCGAATTGCTAGACCATTGAATGAGTTGCTCAAGACTGAAGGAGAGGAGGATGGATCGGGGCCCAGGAGGCCAGGAGAGTCCATCAGAGATCAGTGGAATCAGAGGTGTGAAGAGGCTTTCCAGGAATTGAAGAGGAGCCTGACCACTGCACCAGTCTTGGCCTATGCAGACCCAACCAAACCCTATGAACTGCACGTGGATGCTAGTCATGACGGTCTGGGAGGAGTACTTTACCAAGAACACGAGGGGCAATTGCGGCCTGTTGCCTATGTGAGTAGAAGCCTGACCCCCTCTGAGAAGAACTACCCCACTCACAAGCTGGAGTTCCTGGCCCTCAAGTGGGCGGTAGTAGACAAGCTCAAAGACTACCTGTATGGAGCAGAGTTCACTGTGAAGACCGACAACAACCCCCTTACCTACCTGTTCACCACGGCCAAGCTGGATGCCACTGGACACAGGTGGCTGGCCGCACTGTCTGGATTCAACTTCAGCCTTAAGTATAGACCAGGAGTGGGGAATCGAGATGCAGACGCCTTGTCCAGAAGATCTCATTCCCCGACCATTGAAATAGAAGATTGGACCCAAGTGGCACCGGACGGGGTGCAGGCCCTTTGTCAAGGAGCTGCATTCCAAGCCCGAGGATGCTCCAGAGCAGAGGAAATAGGAGTTACCACGGTGGGAGTCCCCAAACACTACTGTGGAGTAGCTCAATTGGAAGAGGGCAACCTACCAAGATTGTCCAAAAAGGAATTAAGGTGTGACCAATTGGAAGACCCCATGGGGAGATTGGTCCTGGAGGCCTTGAAAAATCAGGATCCAAACATACTCATGCGTCAACCTTCCAAAGAAGCTCGCCTACTGAGGAAGGAGTGGGATAGGTTGCAGTTGCATCGGGGAGTGGTCTACCGAAGGGGCCCCTCTGATGACTCAGAAGATAAGTGGCAGATGTTCCTCCCAGGGAAACATCGGGAGACTGTTTTGATGGCCTTGCATGACAATCATGGCCACCTAGGGGCTGAAAGGACCTTTCAACTTGTCAGAAGTCGGTTCTATTGGCCCTGCATGAGGGCAGAGGTAGAGGAGTACTGCCACTCATGTGCGCGATGCATCCAGAGGAAGACTTTGCCCCATCAAGCTGCCCCAATGGGCCATCTACAGAGCCAAGGGCCTATGGACCTGGTGTGCATTGACTTTCTCTGCCTCGAACCCGACCTGAGTGGACTAGGAAATGTTCTGGTGATAACCGACCATTTCACCCGGTATGCCCAGGCCTTCCCCACCAAAGATCAGAAGGCCTCCACCGTGGCCAAGGTACTTATGGAGAAGTATTTTGTCCATTATGGGCTGCCACAGAGACTCCATTCAGACCAAGGGAGGGACTTCGAGAGTAAGCTGATCCGGAAGCTCTTGGATTCGTTGGGAATCAAGAAGACTCGAACTACACCTTACCATCCTCAGGGAGATGCTCAGCCGGAAAGGTTCAACCGAACCCTGCTCAACATGTTGGGGACTCTGGAAAGCGAGAAAAAGCAACATTGGAGCAAACACATAGCAGCCATGGTACATGCTTACAACTGCACCATCAGTGATGCTACAGGCTATTCCCCATATCGACTCATGTTTGGGAGAGAAGCGAGACTACCGGTGGACCTGGCTTTTGGCACCTCACTGGACCATTCCTCCGTCACCTCTCACAAAGGATATGTGGACAGGCTCAGACACAGCCTGAAAGTAGCCTATGAACAAGCTCAAGCGGCCTCAGATCAAAGGGGAGCTTGGAATAAAAAAAATTACGACTTGAAGGTCCGGGTACAAGACCTACAGCCCGGGGATCGAGTACTGTTGCGCAATCTGGGAGTCCCCGGAAAGCACAAACTTGCAGACAGATGGAGATCTGAACCCTTTGTCATCTGCAGGAAGTTGCCGGGCCTACCTGTCTACAAGGTGAAGCCAGAGGGAAAGGTAGGCCCACTGAAGACATGGCATCGAAACCACCTGCTCCCACTGGCGGAGGCAGTTAGAATACCTTCCGTGGGAGACTCCCCTGCACCGGCCTCTATCTTGGATACTCCTAGGCCGCACACTCGGTCACAGACCTCCCGAGCTGGAAATGGAGAAGCCTCCCAACTTAGTGGAGATGAAGAAGGAGAGCTTGATTGGCTGTGGTCTTCCCCAACTCCAGGAACTTCTATCATAGATCTTCCAGTCACCCAAGATACCACAGATGAAACGCTGAACCCAGAGGCTACAGAATTCATCCCTTTCAGTCCTTCAGCAGATTACTGGGAAGATGCCCATGATAGTTGCTCCGAGGAAGAGGAGCCTGTGGCGCCAGAGCCAGAGATTCCAAGAGAGCAAAGAGCTCGAAGAGTCATTCGACCTCCTAAGAAGCTGACCTACCCCCAGATGGGGAACAGTTCGGAAGACTCTGTGGTCACTGCTAGGAGAAATGCTGAGATTCCGGATCCCTCCACTGTCCATTTGGTGGAGGGCAACCCCAGCTCACTCTCTGGCACAGTTAGGCAGGCCACCCAAGATAATGTGACCTGTGGGCAAGGGAATTCAACCCCTCAGTTATGGTGGGAATCCCCTATCCCAACATCGTTTTCAGAATTGTCCAATGTTGTATATAGTTGTTGCTAAAATTTATCTTTGGGGACCAAAGAGTTTAAGTGGGGGGAGTGTGTAGCGGGGTATTCCCCTATATTGGGAAGAAACTACATTACCCATAACCCCATTCTTGTGATGTTCCACCGCAGAGACTCATGGGAGGGGTTATAAAAGGAGGAGGCGAGGCCGGGCTCGGCCTCTTTGGGGACACGAGACTTCACAGACGGATCCTCCTGTGCGGATGTGTCGGAGGGGCAAGGCCTGAAGCCTGAGGCCTTGCTCTGCACCAAAGAGCCTTCCATCCTCCCCTCTGCGAGCCTGGGTGGCATCTGACTTTGTGAGCTACAGCCTTGTCGGATCGGGGGCCCGATCGTTGGAGAAATCGAGTGTGTGTGACACGGCCGGTGGAGGTTTTCCCGGACTGGATCCGTAGTCCGGCGGGTGAGAGGGCATAAGCCCAGCTAAGATACTGTTGCTGTGTATAGGCCTATAGACTGCCGTGGCCTACAAGTTATTTTCATACCCCTTGGATTACAAAGTTATACTCTGTTTAAAGTGCACCACCATTACAGACCTGCCGGTGAAGAAAGAAGGACTAAGCTAAATATTAGAACCAGGCCTGGTGGGGATTCTAGCATGTTTGATTACTGCGCCATAGGGCACTTAGTTAACGGTCGCCCGTATGGCGCACCTGTAGCGTGTGTTACTATATAGTGTGTTAGAGTGGCAGGACGCTGCCCTTAGGAGTGATTGTCTAGAACTGTGATTATTGTTACCCCCTTTATTCATATTGAGAATTAATGAGTAAAACACTCTATCTATTACAATGCATTACTGTGTCCTTGCTTAGTTATTCTATTGCATAGGACATATCATTGATTGTTAGTACTAGCTGTGCCAGAAGGGGGTAGAGCCTATTGCCGGGGGTTGGCGGAGCTGCACTCAGGGCCCAAATCAAATTCTGCGGCCTCCTTAGTTGAAGGTATCGCTACAGTATGATAGCTCTGAAAGCACTTTCCAATACAAAGGCCTGGCTGGGAGGGACATTGGGGACAGTAGTATCGGGTGTCACGACGAATTCCTCTACTTGAACACACACGACATTTTTTTGGGGGTTTGTGACCTGTTTCGGTAAGAGGGAGGATTTCGGAGAAGTGCCTTTCGTGGAGTCTGGCTACTGGATCGGAGCGAATTAGTTGAGGGGCTTGGCCATGGGGATAGAGAAGGGCTTCGATCAAGTCTTCTTGGAATTTTAGATAGGTTAGGGAACTTTGGGTGCACTTAGAAAAAATGATATAAGAATTGAAAAGGGCTAGTTGCATCAAATAAATGGCAACTTTTTTGTACCAAAACAGTGATTTCCTGGTGGCCAAGTAGGGCTGCATCATCTGGTCATTCATATCCACCCCCCCCCCCATGTAAAGATTATAGTCATGCACACATTTTGGCTTCTGGACGGGGCCTCTTCTTCTCTGCAGTTCCACCAAGGTGTCATCATGCATTGTGGAAAGGATGTAGACATCTCTTTTTTTATCTCTCCACTTCAATGCTAGGACCTCTTCAGTCCGCATACTGGCCATTTCCCCCTGTTTCAGTTTCTTGGCAACCAATCTCTGTGGGAAGCCTTTACGGTTGGTCTGTGCTGTCCCACAGGCCACAGTTTTCTTTTGGTACAGATGGCGAAAAAGTGGGAGACTTGTATAGAAATTGTCTACGTATAGGTGGTAACCTTTCCCAAGCAATGGTTCAATCAGCTGCCAGACAATTTTGCCACTTGTTCCCATGTAGGTAGGGCATCCAGGGGGGTTTAGCTGTCTGTCTTTTCCCTCATAAATTATAAAATCATATGTGTAACCCGTGGCCCTGTCACATGCCTTATAAAATTTTACCCCACGTCTGGCTCTTTTACTGGGGAGGTATTGCTTTATTCCAAGTCTTCCTGTGAAGTGTACTAATGATTCATCTACACATATATTTACATCAGGGGTAAACATCTGCTTGAAGCTGGCGCAAAAAAAATTGATTAGGGGCCGAATTTTAAATAATTTATCATAATTGGGATGATTTCGAGGGAGGCATTGGGCATTGTCGTTGAAGTGTAGAAACCTCATTATCATCTCGTAACGGGTTCTTTTCATAAAAGATGAATAGATTGGCATGTGGTAGATAGGTCGGGTAGACCAGTAGGAATGGAGTTCATTTTTTTTTGTCAGCCCCATGTTGAGGGTTAGGCCAAGGAAAATTTTAAATTCTTCCACGGTGAGGGGTTTCCAAACAAAAGGACGGGCATAGGAAGAATTTGGATTGTTGGCTATATATTGACTGGCGTATAGATTACACTGCTCCACAATGTAGGTTAGGATATCATCAGTAAAAAATAATTTAAAATAATAAATCGGGGTAGCATTTTCCGACTGTATCTGAGGGCCTGGCTGGGCTGTAAAAGGGGGAATGATAGGTTCTACTGACGTATCGGGCAGCCATGTTGGATACAGTAGAAGATCGGGGAGGCTAGTATGGGCCCTGCCTCGTTGTTGATGGGACGCCCCATTGCTAGCATTTGGCCTATCCTCTAGAAAAGTTGCAGAACTGCTGGCAGATGCCTGCCTATCCTGGCATGATGCGCTGCTGGCGGATGCCTGCCTATCCTGGCGTGATGCGCTGCTGGCGGATGCCTGCCTATCCTGGCGTGATGCGCTGCTAGCGGATGCCTGCCTATCCTGGCGTGATGCGCTGCTGGCGGATGCCTGCCTATCCTGGCGTGATGCGCTGCTGGCGGATGCCTGCCTATCCTGGCGTGATGCGCTGCTGGTGGATGCCTGCATATCATCATGGAGTCCTGCGCTGCTGGTGGATGCCTGCTGGTGGATGTCCTGGAGTGCTGCGCTGCTGGTGGATGTCTGCGGCGCCTGCTCATAACTCCTGATCTCACTTGTTACGATTCTATCCTCAGTTTCTATTTCAGAGCCACTACTTTCCTCTGGATAATATTCACTATCCGATTCTGACAGAGAGAGTTCCTCGCTACTCTCGTCCGACATACCCTGGAGTATCTGGAGAGCCTCCTCGCTGCTGTAGAATCGTTTAGCCATGTGGGCAGATGTGCCAGATGTTGGCGGGCAGATGTGCCAGATGTTGGCGGTCAGATGTGCCAGATGTTGGCAGGGCAGATGTTGGCGGTCAGATGTTGGCGGCCAGATGTGTCAGATGTTGGCGGGCAGATGTGCCAGATGTTGGCAGGGCAGCTGTTGGCGGTCAGATGTTGGCGGGCAGATGTCAGATGTTGGCGGCCAGATGTTGGCGGGCAGATGTGGCAGCTGTTGGCGGGCAGATGTTTACTGCCAGATGTTGGGAGTCAGATGTGCCAGATGTTGGCAGGGTAGATGTTGGCGGGCAGATGTGCCAGCTGTTGGCGGGCAGCTGTTGGTGGTCAGATGCTGGCGATCAGATGTTGGCGGGCAGCTGTGCCAGATGTTGGCGGGCAGCTGTTGGTGGGCAGATGTGGCAGCTGTTGGCGGGCAGATGTGGCAGCTGTTGGCGGGCAGATGTGGCAGCTGTTGGCGGGCAGATGTTTACTGCCAGATGTTGGGAGTCAGATGTGCCAGATGTTGGCAGGGCAGATGTTGGCGGGCAGATGTGCCAGCTGTTGGCGGGCAGCTGTTGGCGGTCAGATGCTGGCGATCAGATGTTGGCGGGCAGATGTGCCAGATGTTGGTGGGCAGCTGTTGGCGGCCAGATGTTGGCGGGCAGCTGTGCCAGATGTTGGCGGGCAGCTGCGCCAGATGTTGGCGGGCAGCTGCGCCAGATGTTGGCGGGCAGATGCGCAAGATGTTGGCGGGCAGATGCGCAAGATGTTGGCGGGCAGCTGTTGGTGGGCAGCTGTTGGCGGGCAGCTGTGCCAAATGTTGGCGGGCAGCTGTGCCAGATGTTGGCGGGCAGATGCGCAAGATGTTGGCGGGCAGATGCGCAAGATGTTGGCGGGCAGATGTTTTCACTGTTTTATGGACACTGTGTTTTATGGACACTGTGTTTTGGGGACACTGTGTTTTGGGGACACTGTGTTTTGGGGACACTAGCTGGGTGATCAGTGGGTAAACAGCAGACAAACAGCTAAAAACTCACTGATCTCCCGGCTGCAGCACAGATTGTCTCTTCCTCTCCTCACTGACAGGCTCTGTGTGAGGGGAGGAAGAGATCAGAGCAGTTACAACTGCTCTGTGTTTACATTACATGACGGCTGTCATTGGACAGCCGTCATGTCATCAGGAGGGCCAATCACATGGCCCTCCTGTTTGCACACACCTTCTATCTCTGGGGGGTACAGGCAGATCGGGATCGCGCCGCTGCGCGTGCACGTGGCGGCGCGATCCCCTCACAAGTGCCAGCCCCCCCTCTCTGTGTTTACATCACGATGGCTGTGATTACACACAGCCATCGTGCCGATCAGGATGGCGAATCACAGTGCCCTCCTGCTGTTCCGAGATGCGGCGTGTCCGCGGGACACGCGCGCATCGGGATCGCGTGGGTGCGCGCGCGCGATCACGCTCCTTCTGAAGGACGTTCGGGAACGTCCACTCAGAAGGAGAGAGCACCCACCCGGCCGTATATATACAGTGGCCGGGTGGGAAGTGGTTAATATCCATACAAGACCCAAAGGGGCTGGTAATGGGCTGGGGTGGGGGGGGCATGGGGTAGCTATGCCATTTTTCTTAAAGATTTTCATCCATATTACCGGGACCAGACATTACATTAAAGCCGCAAGCAGTTTTAAATGGCTTTTTTTTCCTTTAGAAGTGTCATTTTGTGCAGGGACAGTTCTAAACACGGGAAACACGTGGCACTTCACAGGCATACTTTAGACACCCCCCAGGTACGATATTTAAAGGAATATTTGACTTTTTTTTTTCACTTTATGCATCATTAAAATGACTGCTCCCGAAAAACGACCGTTTTAAAAACTTCTTTTTGCATTGATACATGTCCCCTGGTGCACAACCCGGGTTCCCAAACCCTTTTTAGGACAATAACATGCATAATAGTTGTTATAATTAGCACTTTAGAATTCGAACGTTCGCATCCATTGTATTTAATAGGGTTCTAATGTTCGTACGAACTTTCTGTCCGTTCGCGGGTTCTGGTGCGAACCGACCCCGGGGGTGTTCGGCTCATCACTACTCATCTGAGGGAGCAACTAGTAGCACATACATTTGTGAGAGTGTGTGAGAACAGGGGCCCGTCTCCTCGCATAGTTGTTCTAAGGTGGTCATTGGAATCTATCTGGGGGTGGTAGAGTATTAAAAAAATGTCGTAGCTGTATTCCACTCCAATAGTCAAGACAAAAACGGTCATTTGCACAGACAGTGAGGGCAAAGTCGTAGATTATGCAAAATGCGAAGCCCGATAACATTGCGAGACTAAAAGTTTCCTAAAAGGTCCCTCTTGTAGCCCTGGTAGGAAACATGGATTCTCCACTATAGGGTAGAGATGGGAGTAGGTAGGTGATAATGAAGTAGTCATACATATCTGAGAGCATATCCGCAAGGTAGGCCCCAAGGTTGGGTGCTTTTTAAGGGCAGCATTAAGATCTCTAAAGCACCAAACCGCCCTCTCTGTACTATCCACATACTGGCAGGGCTGGTCTGGGGAGCCGATTGTGTATCCCTTTTTTCTTCTACTGGTGATGGGGGTTCAGTTGGGTCTCCCTCGGTGGCTGGGTGCTGGTCATAAGGTGATTGTCTGCAACTTCTCTCTCTTTGTAAAAGGCTCATTCCACCCTGTGTCCTCTCTCTGTAGGACAAAGGATGGGAGCAAAAGGGGAACCACCTAAGGCACCGATGCATAAGCCTGCAAGAACAGGTTATCTACTGTCTGGATACCAGCTCCAGTGCTGCAACGCTCTTTAAAGTGGTTGTAAACCCTTAGGCTGGGTTCACACCTATGCAAATTGGTTGTGGCTTACACCGCATCCAATTCGCATAACATTTTAAAATACATTGATTTCAATGAGGCTGGTTCACATATGTGCGATGCATTCACACTGCCCATTGCCCAAAAAACGTGTGCATTTTCTAGGCATTGCGGTGCGAATTGTCTGCCCATTATGTTCTATGGGAACGCATCTGATTCGCAGATGTGTTGCGTTCTGAACACAGTACGTATGAATCATGAGGGGGAACTCCACGCCAAATTTTAAATAAAAAACCGGCATGGGTTCCCCTCCAGGAGCATACCAGGCCCTTAGGTCTGGTATGGATTTTAAGAGGGAACCCCCCCAACGCCGAAAAAACAGCGTGGGGGGGCCCCCCCAGAATCCAGACCCTTATCCGAGCATGTAGCCCGGCCGGTCAGGAAAGGTGGTGGGGACGAGCGAGCGCCCCCCTCCTCCTGAACCGTACCAGGCCGCATGCCCTCAACATGGGGGGGGTTGGTGCTTTGGGGCAGGGGGCGCCCTGTGGACAAGGGCCTCTACCCGACAACCCTGGCTGTTGGTTGTCGGGGTCTGCGGGCTGGGGGCTTATCGGAATCCGGGAGCTCCCTTTAATAAGGGGGCCCCCCACCCTATGTGAATGAGTATGGGGTACATCGTACCCCTACCAATTCACCTGGTGGAAAAAAAAACACACTACACAGCTTTTTAAAGTAATTAGGCGACTTCGGGGGTTCTCTTCCGACTTCGGGGGTTCTCTTCCGACTTCGGGGGTTCTCTTCCGACTTCGGGGGTTCTCTTCTTCTGCTCTCTCTGGTTCTTCTCCCGCACCTTCTTTCTTCTGTCGGGGGCCTCCGCTATCTTCTTCCAGCTCTTTTGCTAGCGGGGGCCCGGTCTTCATCGTAGTCTTCTTCCCTCTGCTCTCCTCCCGATGTTGACTCAACTCTCTCTGCAGCTATAATGCCGTGTGCGCGGAGCGCAACGACTTATATAGGCATGGGGCGTGGTCACCGGGTGATGCCACCGTATGACGTCACAGTCCCGGGGAATGATGGGGACTGTGACGTCATACGGGGGCGGGGTCACTGGGTGGCATCACCCGGTGACCACACCCCATGCCTATATAAGTCGTTGCGCTCCGCACACATGGGATTATACCTGCAGAGAACGTTGAGTCAACATCGGGAGGAGAGAAGAGGGAAGAAGACGATGATGAAGACTGGGCCCCCGCTAGCAAAAGAGCTGGAAGAAGATAGTGGAGGCGCCCGGCAGAAGAAAGAAGGCACCGGAGAGCGGGAGAAGAACCAGAGAGCGCGGAGACAACACTGGAGAGCAGAATAAGAGACCTCTGAAGTTGGAAGAAGACCCCCAGAGCTGCCTAATAAATTAAATTACTTTAAAACCTGTGTAGTGTGTTTTTTTATTGCCATTTTTTTTCCACTAGGTGAATGGGTAGGGGTACGATGTACCCCATACTCCTTCACATAGGGTGGGGGGCCGGGATCTGGGGGCCCCCTTATTAAAGGGGGCTCTCGGATTCCGATAATTCCCCCCCGCCCGCAGACCCCGACAACCAATGGCCAGGGTTGTCGGGTAGAGGCCCTTGTCCTCATCAACATGGGGGCAGGTTGCTTTGGGGTGGGGGGCCGCAGGGCGCCCCCCCCTGCCCCAAAGCACAAACCCCCCCCCCATGTTGAGGCCTGGTACAGTTCAGGAGGGGGGCGCTCGCTTGTCCCCACCCCCTTTCCTGACCGGACGGGCTGCGTGCTCGGATAAGGGTCTGGTATGGATTTTGGGGGGACCGCACGCCGTTTTTTTTGGCATAGGGGTTCCCCTTAAAATCCATACCAGACCTAAGGGCCTGGTATGCTCCTGCAGGGGAACCCATGCCGTTTTTTTATTTAAAATTTGGCGTGGAGTTCCCCCTCATAACCGCGGCGGGATCGCGGTCAGCCACTGTACACTTCCCTCTCCTCTCCCAGGTCAGCAAATCCGCAGCTAAAATGCAAAGAAGCGACTGATTGCGAACTTGGCAAAGACTCCGGAGCTCAAAAACGCAACGCACAAGGGTGAACCCAGCCTAACAGACCACTTATACCTACAGGTAAGCCTAGATTAAGGCTTACCTGTAGGTGCAACAAATATCTCCTAAACCTACACGGTTTAGGAGATATTTGCAAAAAAAAGACAGCACCGATGTGTACGGCGTATGTGCACTAAGCGTGCCGTTCGTGGCGGCTCCCGCGCGCATGCACAGGAGTGATGTCATCTCGGCTCCAGCCAGTCACAGCGCTGAGGCCACGATATCCAGAAGTCACTCCGGGTATCATGGCAGCGACAGAGGAGGCGAACGAGGACGGCTGCGGGGGGCTTCGATCTCAGGTAAGTACTTTATAATGAGCTAGTATGCTAGTATACTAGCTCATTATGCCTTTGTCTTGCAGGGAGTATTTTTTTTAAGGCGGCTTTACTTCCTCTTTAACTGCTTGCCGACCAGCCGCTGCAGTTATACTGCAGCAGGTTGGCTCGGCTGCATGAATCGCTGTACGTCGTTCCCTTTAACAGCTATAGCAGGCATGCGGCACATCGCCGGAGGCTGCAATGTCTGCCAGCCACCCGCGATCGCTCCTCAGAGCCAGAACAGGAATCTGTCAGTCAATGTAAACAAACAGATCCCCATTCTGACGGGAATAGAGGGAGATCGTCTATTCCTAGTGATCAGAAACAGCAATCTCTGTACTCCGTCAGTACACTCCCCCCACAATTAGAAACACCTCCCTAGGAAACACTTGACCTTGATCGTCCCCCTAGTGTTAACCCGTTCCCTGCCAGTGCCATTTATAGTGATCAGTGGCTATTTTTTTTTTTGCTCTGATCACTGTCAAGACTCATGCTCACTGGATGTTAAAATAACGTTTATAAAGGTTTTTTTTTTCCATTGGATCAAAAAACGTTTATCAGCGTTTTTGACAGAGCGTTTTTATAGCTTAAAACAGCTGAAAAACTCTCAGAACCCACTAGTTTTTGGGGGGGGGGGGGGGTTACCGCCAAAAAACGCCCCAGCCAAAAACAGTTGATAACAGCCTATGTGTGCATGGACACATAGGATAACATGGTGGGGAGTTTATTGTCTGCAGTTTTTGGCTTCAGACGTTTTTTTTTTCTACAGTCAATAAACTCCCCATCATGTTATCCTATGTGTCCATGCACACAGGCTGTTATCAGCTGTTTTTGTGTTCAGACATTTTTTTTCTACAGCTGTAAAAATGTCCAGTTTGCATTAGGGCCTAATGTCACTGGTCCCAAAAAAGTGTCTTAACGGTCTGCTGCAATTTTGCAGTTCCGCTAAAAATCGCTGATCACTGCCATTACTAGTAAAAGAAAAAAATTATAATAATGCCATAAATATATCCCCTATTTTGTAGACGCTATAACTTGTGCAAACCAATCAATCAATCTACACTTATTGCGATTTATTTATTTATTTTTTATATTTTTTATTTTTAACCAAAAATATGTAGAATGCATATTGGCCTAAACCAGGGGTCTCAAACCTGCGGCCCTCCAGCTGTTGCGGAACTACAAGTCCCATCATGCCTCTGCCTATGAGTTATGCTTGTAACTGTTTAGCCTTGCAATGCCTCATGGAATTGTAGTTCTGCAACAGCTGGAGGGCCATCAGTTTGAGACCCCTGGCCTAAACTGATGAAGAACTTAAATATTATTATAATTTTTTTTTTTTTTTTTTTTTTTAATTGTCAGCCTTTTTTTTGTTTATAGCGCAAAAAATAAAAACCGCAGAGGTGATGAAATACCACCAAAAGAAAGCTCTATTTGTGGGGGGGGGGGGGAAAGGACATTGATTTTGTTTGTGTACAGTGTCGCATGATCGTGCAATTGTCAGTAAAATGACGCAGTGCCGTATTGCAAAAAATGGCCTGGTCATTAAGGGGGTAAATCCTTCTGGAGCTGAAGTGGTTAAAAGGATTTCTAAAGCGCATTGGAAAAAGAAATGACAAACGTTTTTCTTCGTTTTCATGAAGGCTCCTCCGCTGGAGGAGAAGAAGCTATCCTTGTGGGAACTGAAGCTCCAGGGGAGCCCTTCCTTACTCACATTTGGTCAAGCACCATATCCTCTGTTGCTGGCTGAAATCCCGATGTTTGCTGCTGATTAATATGATAGATCATGGCCGCTGGCTTCCCTAAATCTTTTGAAGAGAGTACTGCATGGCTGGAGCAGAGGCAGCCCAGACTCCCTGACTACTTCCAGATGGGAGAGGGGTGCAGGTCTGCAGAGGCAGGTAAACTAGGTTGGCAAGCCAGGACAGAATGCAGCGTGCTATGCTGCAGGTCCCCCTGAATGGACCGCTATAGGGTGGTTTTGTGAGTATTCCCTGGTGCCATCAATGGGCACCAGGGAGGGAGCATAACCAGGAAAGCAGTAGGCCGGCCTTGAACTTCCCAGAAGTATTACAGCAGACTTCATCTGGTTTACAAAGCTACACCATGTACTCTGCGACACCGCCCCCCCCCCCCCCCCCCCACGGCCCGAGGATCCAGCGGAAACACTATGGACTTTTTCCAGTTGATCCTGACTTTGAGAAGCGTCCAAACTCATCAAACAACTCCAGGGCGGCCCGCAAGGATGGTCCGGCGTCTTGCAGATATAGCAAAGCGTCGTCCACATACAAGGAGATTTTCTCCTCCAGAGGGCCAACCCTAAGACCCCGAACATCGGAGGACTCTCGGATTCGTGTCGCCAATGGCTCGAGAGCCAGAGCGAACAGACTAGGCGATAGAGGTCACTCTTGACGGGTGCCCCTCTGGGGGGGAAAGGACTCAGAAAGGGTACTATTTGTGTGGAGCCTAGCCCTAGGTGCTCTGTAGAGCATGGCTAACCAATGCAGGAATTTAGGGCCAATGCCAAAGCATTTAAGGACTTCCCACAAATACCCCCACTCCACGGAGTCAAATGCTTTTTCCGCATCGAGTGAAGCAATGACTCTATTACCTCCGTTATCATGGGGTGTGTCAAAGTTAAGGAATAGTCTGCGGATGTTAATGTCCGTGCCCTTCCTCGGCATGAATCCCGTTTTATCCTGGTGGACTAGGTCGTCAATGACCGAGGTCAACCGGATAGCCAGAATTTTGGCCAGCAACTTGGCGTCCGCATTGATTAAGGAAATCGGCCTATATGAGGCACATTCCTCCGGATCCTTACCGGGTTTGGGCACCAGCACCACCACCGACAGAGTCTGGCAGAGATCCCAAGGCAGAGAACTGAGCTAAGAGGGAAGTGAGCTTAGGGGCCAACACTTCCTGATGTACAGAGTACAATTCAATAGGGAATCCGTCAGGCCCAGGAGCCTTACCCGCCTGCATACTCTGCATTGCTGTCTGAACCTCTTCCAGGGAGATGTCTTTCTCTAACTCTGCGCTTTTATCCGGGTCTAAGATTGGGAGCTGGACCTGGTCCAGGTAATGAGTCAACTCAGCGGTAATGTATTCCACCCTAGAGGCATAAATTGCCAGATAGAACTGAAGAAATCGGTTACCGATTCCCTCGGGAGTGGTCAAAGGTCGGCCGTCCGAGTCACGCACCCTACCCACATGCATCGTCGCGAATTGTCCTTTGGCAAGCCAAGCCAACAGGTTGCCATTCTTGTCACCGTATTCGAATATCATCTGCGCCTTATCTAACAATGATTTCTTGGTAAGGTCAACCCTGAGCAGAGACAAGTCCCTCAATGTATGTTGCCAGGCCTCATAAGTAGAGCGGTTCTGGACTAGGACATATGCCCGCTCCCTTTCCCCTGCCCGCTCCTTCAGTGTCTGTCCAAACTCCCTCTTCCGTGCCGCTATCCTCGAGATATATTCTCCCCTTAACCAGGTTTTGAAGGCATCCCGCAGTATGAGAGGGTCAGAGGTGCCCTCATTAGTCAGCCAAAAGTTATATATCGCTTCAGGGAGTTGTTCCTGGATCTCTGAGTCCATAAGCCAATACCTGGATAATCGCCACAACCCTGGACCACCAGACGGGGCTACCCGGATCCCCACTAGAAGCGGGGCATGATCCGAAATACCTCGGGGGAAGGATCTCGGTAGACACCACCCCCTGTAAGAGAGCAGGTGAGGCAAAAGCCAAGTCTATACGAGATAGCGTCCGAAAGGTGGTCAAGAGACAGGTAAACTGCGTCTGAGGGATGAAAATGACGCCAGAGATCCGTTAAGTGGAACGATTCTGCCCAGCGAGACAGGCCAGGGGGAGCAAGGGCCCGCTGCTTCAGTCTATCCCGCTCCGCAGACATCATGAGGTTAAAGTCCCCCATGAGCAGCACTCTACCTACCCCATACTGCGTAACCTCAGTCATTAGGGCGTGTAAGCAAGAAACACCAGCCGGGGGAGGCAGATACAGTCCTACAATGATATACGGAATACCAGAGATCGTTGCATGCAGCAGGAGATATCTTCCCCCAGGGTCTGTCTTCACCGCCAGAAGCTGGAAGGGGAGAGACCTATGAACCAGAATTCCTACTCCCCTCGCATACGAGGAGTAGGAAGCATGGTAGTGGGTACCAACCCAGGCCCTCTTCAGACCCAGGACTTGTGCCCCCACCAAGTGGGTCTCCTGCAGGATATAAATCTGGGGGTTATAAGACTTCAAATATTTGAACAATAGTGACCTCTTAATAGCCGAGTTGAGTCCCCTCACATTCCAAGACAAAACTGTAAAACTAGCCATAATCAAAAAGCAGTGATAACAATAGGATATGCATCCACCACTTTGTCCACAGCCCACGTATGGTGTCCCACATTCCGCCGCACCCCAAAAGCCACGGTACAGGAAAGGCGGGACACCTGGACCCCAGGAGTCATACCCAATGCATGTGAGCATAAAAGAATACATAGACCAACCAAGAACCTAATCAAACTTAAAGTAAGTAAACAAAAGTCGAAGCAGACAGCAACGGCCATCCAACCCCTCCCCCCACCCCGTGCCCCCCTAAACTGCGGGCGGCACATGTTTCCCATAACGTGTTCTAGAACAGTTCACTTAGTCGGGAGGCGTGGTGCCCAACTAGGACTCCCCCATCATGGCGGCACAAAAATCCACCCAATAGGCCGCTAAAAACAAAAATAAAATAAAGAGAAGGTGTCTAAAACAAAAATTAGCAGGAGCAATCAAAAAGTTTTGTAGAGATGCTGAAAAGTTCAAAACAAAAGAAGGGGTAGGCAGTCAATTATAACGATCAGGGTACATCAAAAACGTATACCTGAGTAAAGCAGGGGATATGTCTGCAGTTCACAGTGAGAACAAGAGGCACACAAACCTGGGATAGAGGGTAAAGCCTTCTGGATAGTGCGGAGGGATACAGCCCAAAAGTCAAAGTTTAATGCAAGGCCAAGCCGAACCTCAAGGTCCCAGGCACAAAACCAGAAACATAGGGTGACATACCTCTATCCCAGTCCGAGTTGGCAGCGAAGCACCAGTACAGGCATATTACAGGGAGGGCCGCGAAGAACTATGGCGGCAGTGCCTCCAGCCAAGCGGTAGCATCCCTGGGACTGGTGAAGATCCGCACTGGTTCTCCATCGACTACCCTCAGCTTGGCCGGGAACAGGATACTGTACCGGATACCCTTGCGCCGGAGAGCAGCTTTGACCGCGTCGAATGATCGGCGTTGCTTCTGGGTCTCGATGGTTTAGTCCGGGAACATCATCAGCCGGGTGTTGCGGTATTGGACTTCCTCTGCCACTCGAGCCGCTCTAATGACCTTGTCGCGGTCCCGGAATTTCAGCAGCCGGAGGATCAACGTACCGGGGGGGGGGGCGCACCCTCTGGGCCAGGCCGTGGCAGCACCCGGTGGGCCCTCTCCACGGTGAAATACAGAAAGAGCTGGGCCGCAGGCAGCAGGGATCTCAGCAGCTCTTCGGTGAATACCGTCGGATTGTGTCCCTTCACACCCTCCGGCAGGCCGACAATACGGAGGTTATTCCTCTGGTTCTCGGCGTCCTCTGTGCGATACTCAAGGGCCCGCACTTTGGTCTGAAGGGCCCGAATAGACGTAGTGTGGTCTGCTACAGAGTCCTCCACATCCCCCACACGCTGCTCAGCCACCGTCAGTCGGGATCGGATCTTATCGATATCCTGCCTCAGCAGCCCCACATCCAACTGAACAGCCTCTATCTTGGAGGCAAGGGCGGTTTGACAGGACGAAACAGCTGCCTGGCAAGTTGTAATAGCTGCCATCACCTCAGGTATACCCGGCGGGGAGACTCCCGGCACTTCCTCGTGGTCCGTCTGCGACGCCATGTTGTGAAGGCGCGCTGGCGGTGGCAGCAGATCGGACACCGGGCTCGTAGCAACCTCCACCCCCTGGGGAAACTTCAGTTTCTTCCCCCGATACGGGCCTCCAGATCGTTTAGAAGGCATTCAGGGGCAAAAGAGCTGTCGGGATACAGGTCTTAGCCAGGCTTGGATAGCTAATAAGGATTCTTCTCCAGCAGAGCTCAAGGCACACGTCTGCTCAGTCCGCCATCTTGGCCACGCCCCTTACACCATGTACTCTGGTTCCGCCATGACACCTACTTTAATTTTGGTAGATGGCCACAAGGTGGTTACCCTTAGGAGGATGTTCTCTCTTTGGGTACTGGTTGCTGTGGGTGTTTACATACCTCCTACAAACACAGAGTGAATGTGCTTTATGTCCCTGTCCACCATTAGTGTGGTCATTTGGAGGCAGAGGCCCTAACACCTGCAATCTGCAGAGCTGGGGCTGGCAATCTCAGAGATCAGCAGATGCTGCAACCGGTTGACTCCTTCCTACACTTGGTCACATTTGTGCATGTGCAGGGCTTCTGGGGTCTGCTTACTCAATGTTTACCATCAATTACACTCTTTGTTTTCAGCAATTAACCACTTCAGCACCGGGCCTATGCTGGCACTTCTCTCCATGTAAAAATCATAATTTTTTTTGCTAGAAAATTTGTCAGAACCGCCAAACATTATATATGTTTTTTTTAGCAGACACCCTAGGGAATAAACTGTCGGTCATTGCAACTTTTTATCTCGCACGGTATTTGCGAAATCATTTTTCAAACGCCTTTTTTGGGGGTAAAAAAACTGTTTCATGAATTAAAAAAATAACAGTAAAGTTAATCCAATTTTTCCGTATAATGTGAAAGATGATGTTACGCCGAGTAAATAGATGCCCAACATGTCACGCTTTAAAATTGTGCACACTCATGGAATGGCGCCAAACTTTGGTACTTAAAACTCTCCATAGGCAACACTTTAAAATTGTTTACAGGTTGCTATTTTTGAGTTACAGAGGATGTCTAGTGCTAGAATTGTTGCACACGCTGTAACGCACGCGGTGATACCTCACATGTGGGCGGGACTTACATGTGTGTTCGCTTCTGAGCACGAGCTACCGGGGACAGGGGCGTTTAAAATATATATATTATTTTTAAATATTTTACTTAATTTTTTATTTTTACACTTTTTTGATCACTTATCACTTATATGTAAACATCCCTTGTAATAGGAATATATTGTGACAGGTCCTCTTTATGGAGAGATGCGGGGTCAATAAGACCCCACATCTCTCCTCCAGGCTGCAAAGCATGAGATCTCATGCTGACAGCCGCGATTGCGGCTTTGTTTACTTCCGGGTACCCGGGCGTGACGTCACGACGACACGCCTGGGCCTCCGATGGTCACCAGAAATCTCTATTGTCGTGAGCCAGCCGATTCGTTCTCTGGGCCCCCGATGGCACGGGAGAGCCCAGAGAAGTACCGGATGGCGGCAGGAGGGGGGGGGGTCCCCTCCCACTACCTATAAGAACGATCACGTGGCAGAACTGCCGCTATGATCATTCTTATCGTGCACAGAATCGCCGGCAGAAAAGAATGATATCTGAATGATGCCTGTAGCTGCAGGCATCATTCAGCTATCACCGCACAAAGTTGAGGACGTCATATGGACGTCCTCGGTGTAGAAGTGGTTAAACCCCAGCTAGTGGGGTCTGCTGTGGTTTAATCTGGACTTTTTTTTTTTCTGGGATTTGGGCTATAACCCACCCCTAGGCTGAACTAGAAACATAAATAATGGATCCTGCAACATTCAATTGACAGGCTCCTGGAGGTAAACCTCCATGCAAGGATTGCATGGATAAACCCATGTTTAATGATTGCTAGTTAATACCTGCAGGTGTTGGCCTTCTGATTGCTCCTGTTGCACACTTTAGGGCTTATCCAAAGGTCAGAAGCTTTCATTTATCACTAGATTTGGATGTTATAAGCTGGGAGGCTGTCTCCCACCTTAGTGTGGGCTATTTAAAGCAAATTAAAGGGGTTATAAACCTACATGTTTTTTCACTTTGAGGCTGGGTTCACACCTATTCGCATAACATTTTAAAATACATTCATTTTAATGAGGCTGGTTCACATATCTGAGGGGCATTCGCACTGCGCATTGCACAAAAAACGTGTGCGTTTTCTAGGCATTGCGGTGCAAATTGTCTGCACATTATCTTCTATGGAACGCATCTGATTCGCAGATGTGTTCCGTTCTGAACACAAATTCTCCCCCTCCCCCTCCCCTCTCCCAGGTCAGCTAATCCGCAGCTACAACGGAGACGAACCGCTCAACAGCTGTTTTTTCTCTTCGCAGAGAAAACAGAACTGGAATTCGCACCACACGAGTGTGAACCCAGCCTCATGCATCCTATGCATTAAGGTGAAAAAACACCTTGCAGTGTCAGGCCCCCTGTTTTACTTACCTGAGCCCCGAATTTCCGTGGGCGCGATCCCGCGTCGCTTTCTCCAAGGGTTCTCGGCTCTTTATTGGATAGATTGATGGCAGCGCAGCCATTGGCTCCCGTTGCTGTCAATCAAATCCAATGACGGGGGCGGGGCCGAGTCATACACTCTGCGTCTATGGATGCCAAGTGTATGACACAGGAGCACGCCCGCAAGGTAACCCCCTCGGGGGGGGGTCATCTAATGCGGGGAGGAGCCGCGAGAGCTGCCGTGGGACTCCAGAACAGGTGGATCGGGGCCACTCTGTGCAAAATGAACTGCACAGTGGAGGTAAGTATGATGATATGTTTGTTATTTAAAAAACAAAACAAACAGGAACCTTTTAATATTGCTTTAAGTGTACAGCAATCTCTGTTAACATACATTGTTTAAATATGTAGTTTGAGACTCACTTTTACTTCTCAACCAAATAAAATATTTGGTTATGTCTAGGAGCTGAAGCTGTACCTATTATGGGGTAACAGAAGTCTAGGCACACAAACTGGAGTGCATAGCAGATACTATCACCTGGAGCTCCCTGGGTTCCACCACTGAATAGATGTATAATAGATTGGTAGCCAGAGACTAGGCTATAGCTATGCAAAAACATACTTGGGGGGCACACCCTAAAATGCTTTACATTCAAGATGGTGCTGCTATAAGACCAAAAACAGTACAAAACAGATTACTGCACACACATACAAAAACGACATTTGTACACAGAGTCTCTAGTGGATCGTATTAGGAAAGGTACGAAGAGAGAACAGGAAGTGACTTGGGGTGTGCCGTAGTCACGTGGTCAGTATGCCTAAAAGGGGGCATACCCAAGTATAAGTAAAAGAGAAGAAATGGAAAGAAAAGGGAACGGGTGGGTGGGACACGAGAGAAACGTCAACAGGAATGGAGGATAGAGGGTGGGCGGGCTTAAATACGGCCCGACTCCTACAAATTCAGGCTGACTTGCGGTCAGCCTTCCCATTTGTACTCAGAGTCTCTAGTGGATCGTATTAGGAAAAGTACGAAGGGAGAACAGGAAGTGACTTGAGGTGTGCCGTAGTCACATGGTCAGTATGCCTAAAAGGGGGCAAAACTAAAGACAGTAGGATGAGCTAGCCCAAACAGATCTACTGAAAGTCACTATATGCAGCATGACCACCCGTGACCTCTCCACATGTGGATCCGGGATACATATAAATATACATATATGGCGAAGCATGCTGAATTCCACCTACCTAACGTCATGATTACGTGAACAGGGATCAGGTATCGCTGATCTTGCAAAACCTAACGCCAGTATCGGCTCCTGTCTGCTGCGTCTTGCAAGTGTCCAGAAGCAATCAGACCTGAAAGGGGTACCTCAGTAACTGGCAGATCAAGAGTGTGCAGGATCTCATCCCCAGGTGAGTGAACTCACCTGACCCGAAGAACCACAGAAAGCGATATATGGCCTTGTGGACCAAGCTGGGTAGCAGCCTGAACGGAGACCTGTAGAGTATATCGGACAATGCCCCAGGAAATATGCCCTCTGGTGGGGAGTCTGCTAACCGAGGTAGGGGGGCTACCCTTCTAAATTCCCTTGAAGAATGGCCTAGATGGGATGTGCTGCAAAAAGGAAAGCCTATTAGGGTCCCGTGAGGAAAAAACAAAATGCTGGATACCTGCCATATATGTCTTGATAGTGCTGTAGGACAGCTTGAGCTGTGAGTGGCAGAAGGCAACAAAAGCAAGTAGATAATGAATGTTATGGCAACCCCCTGAGATACCAAGACTGGAAAGCCTGGACGGAACTCCAGGCCCTCACATGAGCCTTCCTGATGTCAACTGACAATGACTTGATCAACTGCTGCATTGGCCCAATGGGAATCTAGTCCATGGTTTAGCAGCGAGAACTGAGGGGACGGTGTGACAGACGTCCGTGTCTGGGACCTGTCTGGAAAAATATTGGGCAGTCCAAAACGGGATAGAGCATCCGCTGCTGTATGCTGCTGTATGCTCTGCCACAGATGAACCCAGTGTATGTGGAAATGGAACTGAAGGGACAGCCCGATCAGCCTACGTACAGAAGGCATTATGAGCAAGACCTGGATCTGCCTTGTCAACAATGCCTAACGTAGCCCGATTGTCCGTGGAAACCATTGTTTCACCAGTCCAAAGTGACCCCCACACCTGCACTGCTGACACTATGGGGTAATCTCAACCAAGCTGTTGCCACTGCAACCCTGGAATAACGAAGATCTCGTCTGGCCCAGACCCAGCTAGCCAGTGAGTGCCAAAAATACACATTGCCTTGACGGCTGCTGCATTACTCAAACCATGAGAAGAAACTGACTCCGCAGGAATGAACAAGGCGACCCTGTCCCAGTGTTGAAGGTACACGTCCCACATGCACAAGTCAGATTGAGATGCAGAATCTAACTTGACCCGAGAGTCTGAGTCAGGACCTAAAGATAACAAGGTCAAACGAGAAATGTACGACCTATCCTGGGGAATGATCCCCATGGCAACCTAAAGCATGCCTAACAGTGCCTGCAAAATTATTCTGGAACAGGCTTGCTCAGGACGTACCCGGTAGGATGTGAAGTCCCGTATCTGGGCACCAGTACATGGCATGAGATGACAACTGGCATGTCACACCAACTGGGGACCTCAGCCCAGCAAAAAAGCTCATGACAATTTGCTCCGGACTGTCACCACCTGGCGTTGAGCAAAAAGGCAGCGGCTTTGCAGGAAAAAACGATAACGACTGTAAAAATCGACGCCCCGTGATTCTGACATGACCCCACTACCACATGTGGTAAAGAACCAACTCCTCCCTCCTATGGGGGAACGCTGAGCAAAAAAGTCCCTAAATAACTGAGAGCCTGTGGCCCCTGGCCTTAACAACCCTGGAAACGTCACCACAAGCGAACAGCTTGACGTCGGCTAGATCGCAGGAGGCAATTAAGAGGGACGTCAAAATAACGTCTTCGCCGTCTGACCTGCCCAACCCAAAGTCCCCAGGAATAAGGCGAGCCGGGATAATGGAGGGAGCACTTCCGTTTTAACAAAAAGCTAAAGGCCCGGGGCTTGGTATCAAGGGGGACCTGAAACTTGCTGATGTCCCTGAAACGGCAGGATTCACCGGGGCCCGACCTGGATGGTTCTCCAAAGCCTCAAACCTGGCCCGCAACTCCTGACAGCTCCTCGCTTTGTGAGCCGAAGCCGGGTACGAAATACCCCTGCATCACAATTCAGCCATGAGTCTCAGTATGGTCCAGGTTCTTCCAGGGTGCGTGCTACCCTGTTCAGAACCCCTGGCTGAAGAAGGAAAGATGGAGGCAAAGTCTTCGATATCCGCCGCCATTGACATGACCTATGAAACTGAGGACAACACTGTCAGGAGCAAGAGTAAAACATAATGTACCCCTTTCCTAAGGGAAGGAAAATC
Organism: Rana muscosa; assembly: GCA_029206835.1. Lineage (NCBI taxonomy): Eukaryota > Metazoa > Chordata > Amphibia > Anura > Ranidae > Rana > Rana muscosa. The sequence goes on from JARGYO010005603.1 coordinate 9,035,534, forward strand.
TCTTTACCTTTCTTTTTCCCCTCAACCTCTGTTATATTCTTAATATCTAAAATTACATTCGGCTATAAAACATTTCAAATAAGAATTCCTTTAATAATTGTATGAATGTTGGGCTTCTGAGCTAATGATCTCCAGATGTAACTTATTTGAGCCCAGTTTCAAATTCTAGAAGCTGTCAGGTTTTTGATGTATATTGTAACCTCCCAACAGTGATTGTGGATAATGACGAAGTAAACATTGTGCAGGACTGAAAACGTGTCAATCCCAAAACCTTCCAAGGCCGAGTTGCCTGAGGTGTATCAGGCAAATTAAAAACGTAAACTCAGGCCTATGAAACCTTTCCTTCTCTTTTTTATTTATTTAACCCCTAACAGTGATCATGGTTGATGACAACGTGTACCTAGTGCAGGACTGAAAACGTGTCAGTCTCAAAACCTACCAAGGCCGAGTTACCTGAGGCGTATCAGGCAAATTAAAAACATAAACTCAGGCCTATGAAACCTGAAGACATGTCAGGCCAGTGATGCGAGTAGTGTGATGTCATGACGTATGAAATCGTAACGTGAGTCGTATGAAAAACGGATGAGGAGACTTGCCACCGCACAAGTCAATTAGAAACGATCCTCTCAATCCGTTAGTACCCATAAAAGTGATGGGTAAACCCGTGGTGTAGAGCTGCCGTACAGTGTGTGACACCATAAAACCTATATTATGAGGATATGACGATGTACCGAGCATAGTGAGTAGTGCAACAACAATATATGAAAGCGGTCTAACGTCTATTGTATGAGAAACGAGTGAGGAGACTTGCCACCGCACAAGCCAATTAGAAACGACCACCTCAACCCGCTGTTACCTATAACGTGATAGGTAATACTGCAGTGGTGAAAGCCGTGACCTAAAACGTGAAGGAAAAACATGTACCAAGTATTAAACAACGAGACACCGGTAAGTGGCAAACCAAAAAGAACCGATATCTGAGCAAGAAATGTACATCAATAGCAACCATAACTTACCGTTGACCTAGATTTCCTCTCTTATCCTTTGAGGCCTGCACCTGGTGACCGAGGCCAACTCTGAAATACAACATATGAGTAGGACTGAAAACATGTCAACCCATTGAACATAGAGCGATGAGCAACCTGAAGCTTGGCAGGCGAATAAAAACGTAGTTCAGGCTTAAGAAAACTTGAAGACGTGTCAGGCAACTATATGAGTGGTGAAATGACATGATGCATGAAAACGAAAATGAACCGTATGAGAAACGGATGCGGAGACTTGCCAGCGCACAAGCCAATTAAACTGAACATCTCAATCCGTTAGCACCCATAAATGTGATGGATGACCCCACCGTGGTAGAACTCCATCAGGCCTATTACAAATTATCATATATGTATGAGCTTAGCAGCCAGCATAAGGTGAAAAAAACAACACCTATCTAAACTGAACAAAAGCTACCAACCAATGAAGCATGGATTGTCGAAATCAGGTTTGAACATGAAACCATCGTCGTGATGAACCATCGCAGGGCTAGTGAAATAGCGGATAACAGTGAGTGACCTCCGAGTGGAGGAGGTCTGGACAAGATGTGCACTATGTGACCCCTGCCAACCAACCTGATGCCTGGGTACAACTGCCAAGTGCCCTTACTAGATACTCCCCAATGACATGCGGGATGCGAGCCACACTAACAGTAGGAACAAGGTGGTAAGCAGCGCTGCCCCAAAATCCCATATACTAAACTGAGGCTCAAGGCCACCAACCAATAACTGTGGCATCAAACCATGCACTGAGTGTGGGTTTGCTGCAACCACACCCACCTCATGTGAACATGGACACTGTGACCCAATAAGGACCTAAACACAACCCCACAATAACCTCCCATGACCCATACTAAACCCTGCCCAGTGTCCTGCCTCCGCCTAACACTCATGCGACCGTCACCGTGGGGAAGCGTGTGCTCAAACGTGAACACACACAAAATGTGTTGATCTGAGAAACCCGAACCGTGTATGACTGAAACATGACACCCACTGAGCTCACTAACTGAAAACTGATTGACTGATCACATAAACACTCCAACCAGAACCTGTAAAAAAACAAAACAGATATGTGTGAGATGCAGCCCATGTAAGATGCTTAGATACCACTTAGAGCCATGAACTGTGGTAAGAGTTCCCAAAACAGGGAAATATTATGAGGCCGATTGCATGACTCCCCACCTAACACCAACACAAACAACCCATCTACAGTGTGAGGATGAGATTTTTTTTTTGAACCACAGCCATACAAGGAATGGTGATAGATGGCTTGAGCTTGGATGGGGATGGTCCGGATGCAGTGCGTGCACATGTGACCCCTGACCCATGCTAGGTGTGTGGGGTGCCTAGGTGCTGAGTACTGGGAGGGAACCCTTGCACCTAAGCCACCCCCCGGTATCCCGTGTTCGAATTCAGTTGCTCCTGAGCCATGCAGAGAGGACCCTGCTCTGCCCCCCCCAATGGCATGCCAAAATGTGGCGGCCCCTCCCCCGCCTGTAGTCCCCCCCACCTGATACCTGCAACCCCCGAGCGAAATGCCTGCCGAGGCGCCAGGGTCCAGCAGAGACCCCCGCACCTGAAGCCAGCAGAACTGGCAACCTGAGGCCATCGAACTAGGACAGGAGCTCAGCACCCATACAGGACACAATACCCTCATCCCCAATGCCCTATTAATACCCAAACCAGGAATGGGGGGAGTACTGCTGATCAGCACCATGCTGGACTGGGGAGAGATCAGCATCAGGAGGACTCCAGCACCTACCATTGGGGGAAGGATGGACGTGCCCTCTTATTTATACCTTGTACTGTACTGGGGGGGTGGGGGATGGAGCAGGCCCCCCGGCCCACCAAACGCCAACACCGCGGCCATGAGACAGTCCAGAAGCATGCGCTCCCTTCCCCGCCCGTAGACCCCCCCCCGACCAATACCTGTGTCCGCACGAAAAGCGGAGAGGTGAACCCAGCAGCCGCCGCACATCCCCCTTGCGGACAGGAAAGCGGAAATGACGTCGCGGCCGCACCGGAAGTAACCCATAACCTGAGAAGCGTCCCACGAGAGAAACGTCGACAAGAATGGAGGATAGAGGGCGGGCTTAAATACGGCCCGACTCCTCCTACAAATTCCAGCCTTCCCATTTATCCTGCAAAACTAGTTAAACACACCTGAACATATTTCAAAAATACGGGGGTTTGGTCACACTATATGGTCAAAGAGTGCTAATGTCAGGAAAGACATTTCCGTAACCTGCCTAGCAACAACAGTGTCAGGAGAATGCCTGTGTTTGGAAGAACTGTTTGGCGCGCACGACAGCGCTTGGCGCCAGAATATGCCATTTAAACCAGTCAGACACTTTGCCCCTTGCTGTCCGGTCTACGGCGTTCCTGAGACCCCTGCTATCTAACTCCTGATCTTGAAAACCCGCTATCTGACCCGACTCGTCTCTGACTACCTCTGATTGCTGCCTGTCTTGATCCCGGCCTGTCCTGACTACTCTTTTGATTACCCTCCAACTTGGTTGCTGCCCGCCTGAACTTAACTACCCGCACCTCCCTGCTGCTGCAACCTGCTCTGCACTACAGTGTTCCTCTCTGCTTCTGCAACCTGCTCTGCACTACAGTGCTCCTCTCTGCTGCTGCTAACCAGCTCTGGACTACAGTGCACCTTCCTGCTGCTGCTAACCAGCTCTGGACTACAGTGCACCTCCCTGCTGCTGCTAACCAGCTCTGGACTACAGTGCACCTCCCTGCTGCTGCAACCTGCTCTGCACTACAGTGCACCTCCCTGCTGCTGCAACCTGCTCTGCACTACAGTGCACCTCCCTGCTGCTGCAACCTGCTCTGCACTACAGTGCACCTCCCTGCTGCTGCAACCTGCTCTGCACTACAGTGCACCTCCCTGCTGCTGCTAACCAGCTCTGGACTACAGTGCACCTCCCTGTTGCTGCATCAGCCCTCTACACAGCTAACCTGCCAGGCACTTGTGCCCCTTTGTCCTCTTGAGCTCCTGTCTGCTCTATCAGGGGTTCTTGAGCCAGAGGCTTACGAGAGGCCACTCCCTGCATGTTGGGCTCCACTACCAGGTACGTAACAGTACCGGACAGCCATGTCCGAGCCCACGCAGGGAGCCTCTCCCATGGAGGATGTATGCCGTCACCTGGATGGACTTACCACGGCAGTCAGAAACCTGCAGGAAGGTTACACCCGTTTGGAAGAGCGGGTCCAGACCTTGTCTACCACAGCCTCTGGCTCATCTGGAGCCTCCCCTGCACCTTCAGTTGTCATGATGCCACCTGAACCCAGGGTCCCCTCTCCGGAGAGGTTTTCTGGGGACCGCAGCAAGTACAGGGCTTTCTGCAATGCTTGCGAACTTTTCTTTGCTCTTCAGCCTAGGACCTTGTCCCTTGAATCCACCAAGGTGGGTTTTGTTATTGCCTTGCTGTCAGGCGAACCTCAGACATGGGCCCACTGTCTCCTGGAACATAAGGACGTCTGTCTCAACCTCTTGAGCACCTTCTTCCAGGCAATGGACCTCCTCTATGAGGACCCACAATTAGCAGCCACCGCAGAAGCAGCACTATGTTCTCTACAGCAGGGTCGTAGGGCAGCGGAGGACTATGTGTCAGAATTCAGGCGCTGGAGTTCCGATACCAACTGGAACGACGCTGCCCTGCGACACCAGTTCCGCATGGGTCTCTCTGAACCCCTAAAAGAGGAGCTAGCCCGGGTCGGCATACCAGCCACGCTTGGCGCCTTAATCCTCCAGTCCATCCAGATAGATAGACGGTTGAGAGAATGAAGAGCTGAGCGGACATCAGGGCCCTCTCGCCCGGTGTGGATGCTACCACGTGTGCCCAACTCTCCTCACTCTGCTCCTCCGACTTCTATACGCTCCGCTGTCGATGCATCCGAACCGATGCAACTGGGGCTGCTCCGACCTTCACTCACTCCCGAGGAGCGTCAACGCCGTTGGGCCAATAACCTTTGCCTCTACTGCGGGGAACCAGGACATTATGTGAGGACTTGCCCCGCAAAGCTCCGTAAGTGCTCCTACCTCTCCTCTTCTGTCTTACCTTCTCAGTTTAACAATACCACTCACCTGGCAATCTCCATCTCTACAGCTTCCAGGAGGGAATATTCGGGCCCCCGCCATTATTGACTCTGGTGCTTGCAGCGGCTTCATGGACTTGTCCTTTGGCTTAAAACATAAAGTTCCTCTACGATCCAGGTCCAAGGAACTTGCTGTCCATTTAGCCGACGGATCGGCCATCAGATCTGGCCCTGTAACACAAGAGACAGTTCCCTTGAACACTACCATCGCTAACAATCACCAAGAACTACTCTGCCTGGACATTATCGAATCCCCTCTATTCCCAATCATTTTGGGAATGCCATGGCTGAGGGCCCATAACCCACAAATCGATTGGAACTCTGGAAGAATCCGTTTTCTCTCTTCTTACTGCCGCCAACACTGTTTTCAGGAATCTACCGACACCCCGTCTCCGTTAATATGCCTGGAAAGTGATGTTGAGAGCCGTCAACTTGTCCCAGAGGCCTACCACAGTTTTCTGGATGTTTTCAGTAAAAAGGGCGCAGAGACTCTACCCCCGCATAGGCCCTATGACTGCCCTACTGAACTTCTTCCTGGGGCAGAGGTTCATTTTGGAAGGATCTTTTCCTTGTCCGAACTGGAGTTTGGAACCTTAAAAACTTACCTGGAGAAGGGATTCATACGTCCCTCCACCTGTCCCGCAGGAGCCGGAATATTCTTCGTAGAGAAGAAAAACCACTCTACGCCCCTGCGTAGATTACAGAGACTTAAATAAGATTACTATTAAGAACAGGTACCCCCTTCCTTTGGTACCCAAACTGTTCCAAAGACTCGGAGCTGCAGTAATCTTGACCAAATTGGACCTCCGCGGGGCCTATAACTTGGTCCGCATTCGAAGTGGCGATGAGTGGAAGACAGCGTTCCGTACCAGATTTGGGCACTTCAAATATCTGGTCATGCCCTTCGGCCTTTGTAACGCTCCCGCCACCTTCCAACACTTCGTAAACGACATCTTCAGAGACTACTTGGATCTATTCGTCATAATCTATCTCGATGACATTCTGATCTTCTCCTCTCCCCTGCCTAATCACCGAGACCATGTCAGAAAGTCACAGCCATCTTGGACTGGCCAGCCCCCACCGATAAGAAGTAGACCTAGCGCTTCGTGGGATTCGCAAACTTCTACCGGAAGTTTATAAAGGGATTCTCCACCATCATTTCCCCCCATCACTAGTCTAACCAGACAAGGCACCCGGTTCCATTGGTCCCCTGAAGCTCAGGCCGCCTTCATTACCCTTAAGAACCTGTTAATCTCAGCCTCTGTCCTGAAGCACCCGGATCCGGCCTTACCCTACATCTTGGAAGTGGATGCCTCTGAGGTGGCAGTTGGAGCGGTGCTTTCTCAGAGACAGGGACCCAAGGCTCTGCTGCACCCAGTTGCATTCTTTTCCCGTAAATTAACGAAAGCTGAGAGGAATTACGATGTCGGGGACAGGGAACTTCTTGCAATAAAATCTGCACGCGAGGAGTGGCGTTACCTTCTGGAGGGAGCAGCACACCCTATCCTGGATTTACACCGACCATAAGAATCTTGAGTACCTGAAGATTGCCAAGAGACTAAGACCACGCCAGGCGGGCACTCTTTTTTACTCGATTCTCGTTCCATATTACCTACAGACCAGTATCAAAGAACACCAAACCGGATGCTCTTTCCCGAATGTTTGGCGAACCTGAAGTCCTCTCATCTCCAGACACCATCCTAGCCCCCGGAAACTTCCTCTTGCTGCAGGAAGATCTCTTGTCCCAAATCCGACAAGCTTCTTCAGGAACCCCTCAGCCATCAAACCTTGCTCTACAGTCAAAGGATGGTCTATTGTGGAACAAGGACAAGATTTTTGTGCCCCAGCAACTACGGGTAGTGGTCTTGAAGTCCTGTCATGATCACCAACTGGCTGGCCACTTTGTCCAACAATATTCCGGAATGCACAGTACCAGCTGCTCAAGAAACCTTGAACTTTTTTACAACCAATAACAAATTACTCCAGGAGACAATGACCAAGACTCAGAAATACAACAAAGAAGTGTTTGACAGGAGGAGGAGAGGGGAGCTCAACCTTGCACCTGGGGACCAAGTCTGGCTATCTACCCTGAATTTGAAACTGGCATGCCCATCCAAGAAGTTGGGTCCTAAGTTCGTGGGTCCCTTCCAAGTAACGAGGAAGATCAACGAGGTGGCCTACGAATTAAAACTACCGGAGTCCTTTCGGAATCATCCAGTTTTTCATGTGGCCTTGCTCAAACCTGCAATCCCAGATCCCTTCACCAACCGGAACACCGGTCCCCTTGAACCAGTGCTCAATGGGGAGGAGGAGTTCGAAGTGGAGTCCATCCTGGATTGCAGGAAAAGACGCAACCAGATTCAGTACCTGGTGAAGTGGAAGGGCTACGGCCCGGAGGAAAACTCATGGGAACCAGAAACTAATGTCCATGCTGGAAGGCTGATTAGGGACTTTAAAAGATCTCACCCAAACAAGTTGGCCCAGCTGGGCATCCGGAGGCTGCCCCTTGGGGGGGGGGGGGGCAATGTCAGGAAAGACGTTTCCGTAATCTGCCTAGCAACAACAGTGTCAGGAGAATGCCTATGTTTGGAAGAACTGTTCGGCGTGATAGCGCAAGCGGTGCGCGCGGTGACAGCGCTTGGCGCCAGAATATGCCATTTAAACCAGTCAGACACTCTGCACCTTGCTGTCCGGTCTACAGCGTTCCTGAGACCCCTGCTATCTAACTCCTGATCTTGAAAACCCGCTATTTGACCCAGCTCGTCTCTGACTACCTCTGATTGCTGCCTGTCTTGATCCCGGCCTGTCCTGACTACTCTTTTGATTACCTTACAACTTGGTTGCTGCCCGCCTGATGAACTGACCCGGCCTGGACTTAACTACCCGCACCTCCCTGCTGCTGCTTACCAGCTCTGGACTACAGTGCACCTCCCTGCTGCTGCAACCTGCTCTGCACTACAGTGCTCCCCCTGCTGCTGCTAACCAGCTCTGGACGACAGTGTACCTCCCTGCTGCTGCAACCTGCTTTGCACTACAGTGCTCCCCCTGCTGCTGCTAACCAGCTCTGGACGACAGTGTACCTCCCTGCTGCTGCAACCTGCTCTGCATTACAGTGCACCTCCCTGCTGCTGCAAACCAGCTCTGGACTACAGTACACCTTCCTGTTGCTGCATCAGCCCACTACACAGCTAACCTGCCAGGCACTTGTGCCCCTTTGTCCTCTTGAGCTCCTGTCTGCTCTATCAGGGGTTCTTGAGCCAGAGGCTTACAAGGGGCCACTCCCTGCACATTGGGCTCCACTACTAGGTACGTGACAGCTAAGCCCACTTACTGCGACAAAGTATGGATGAGTGCTTGACAGCCCTAAATATAAAGGAGTTCAATCCAAATTTACCATGTGTTCTGACATTTCCAAAGTAATTTTCTTGGATGTCGAAATATTCAAAAACAATATGAATATGCTATCCTGCAAACTATTCAGGAAATCCACCGCAGGAAATACGATCTTGCACTCATCCAGCTTCCATCCCAGACCACTTGTGGAGTCTATCCCCTATGGCCAATACTTACATATCAAAACGCAACTGCTCCAACCCCATGGACTTTAAACGTGAAGCAAACAGTCTTAAACTACGTCTACTTGAAAGAGGCTATAGCCACAAATGCCTTAAAAAGGCATTTAACCGTGCAGATGCCAGCAATAGACATGACTTGTTAGTCCCTAAAAGGGCAAAAACCTCCAATGAGGGCCAAAGAATAATCAACACATACACTAACGACCATGCCAAAATAACACAAATATGCAAAAAATATTGGCATCTCTTAACCTCAGACCCCACAGTGGGACCTTTTGTACCCCCGGCCCCCGCAGTTACATACAGGCGAGCCACATCTGTGGGTGATCTGTTGATCAGAAGTGAATTTCGTGGCTCCAACCGAGGGGATCCATGCAAAGCATTGGGGAAATTCCCATGTGGATCCTGTGCATACCGCAAGTCACTTTATTCCTGGACACTTCTCAAATTGCCAGACCATGGGAGTGGTCTACCTCATACTATGTAGCTGCAATTGCTTCTACGTAGGAAAAAAAAAATCGTCCAAAAATTATGGCAAAGGCCTTACCGCCATATTAGAGCTATGAAGACCAGTAACCCTGATTTTTCCCCTGGCAGACACGTTGCGCAGGCCCACAGTGGCATTTGCCCTAAGGTGTCTGTTTTGGTTTTGGATCGAATACACCCCAGCTCCCGTGGAGGAGACTTTAACAAGCATCTCCTTCAGCGTGAGCTGAGGTGGATATACAATTTGAATGCCACCTGCCCACCAGGTTTGAATGAGGCTTTCAATCTGAAGCCTTTCTTGCCTGGTTTCTCCTCTGGAGGTTTTGATAGAGACCTGTAGTACTGTCTCTTCTCCCCTTTTTTCATTTTCTGACCATCCGAACTCAATTTAGACAATTCAAATCATATGAACTTGTATCTTAGTATCGCAATGTGTCCCTGTACAATTGATATGCTATTAGTTGCCAGTGTGTTCTTTTCATCCCTACTCTCTCTCCCTCTTGACCTCTTCCTCTATTCCTTTTCTCTTTCCCCACCCCCCCCTTCCTTCCCTTTTTCTTTTTCTCTTTTCCTCTCCCCCCCCCTTTTCTTCTTTTCCTCTTCCCCATTGCTCTTCTTCTTTCCCCCTTTCCCGTCTTTCCTTCCTTTCTACTTATTTTTTCACACCGGCCACTAATTACCGTATTCCATCTGATATGATTCTATAAATGACTGTGCTGTTCTCACATACAGTCAGGTCCATAAATATTGGGACATCGACACAATTCGAATCTTTTTGGCTCTATACACCACCACAATGGATTTGAAATGAAACAATATGTGCTTTAACTGCATACTTTCAGCTTTAATTTGAGGGTATTTACATCCAAATCAGGTGAACGGTGTAGGAATTACAACAGTTTGTATATGTGCCTCCCACTTTTTAAGGGACCAAAAGTAATGGGACAATTGGCTGCTCAGCTGTTCCATGGCCAGGTGTGTTATTCCCTCATTATCCCATTTACAAGGAGCAGATAAAAAGGTCCAGAGTTCATTTCAAGTTTGCTATTTGCATTTGGAATCGGTTGTTGTCAACTCTCAATATGAGATCCAAAGAGCTATCACTATCAGTGAAGCAAGCCATAAATTAGGCTGAAAAAACAAAAAACAAACCCATCAGAGAGATAGCAAAAACATTAGGTGTGGCCAAATCAACGGTTTGGAACATCCTTAAAAAGAAAGAACGCACCAGTGAGCTTAGCAACACCAAAAGACCCGGAAGACCACGGAAAACAACTGTGGTGGATGACCGAAGAATTCTTTCCCTGGTGAAGAAAACACCCTTCACAACAGTTGGCCAGATAAAGAACACTCTCCAGGAGGTAAGTGTATGTGTGTCAAAGTCAACAATCAAGAGAAGACTTCACTAGAGTGAGAACAGAGGGTTCACCACAAGATGTAAACCATTGGGGAGCCTCAAAAACAGGAAGGCCAGATTAGAGTTTGCCAAACATCTAAAAAAGCCTTCACAGTTCTGGAACAACATCCTATGGACAGATAAGACCAATATCAACTTGTACCAGAGTGATGGGAAGAGAAGAGTATGGAGAAGGAAAGGAATTGCTCATGATCCAAAGCATACCACCTCATCAGTGAAGCATGGTGGTGGTAGTGTCATGGCGTGGGCATGTATGGCTGCCAATGGAACTGGTTCTCTTGTATTTGTTGATGATGTGACTGCTGACAAAAGCAGCAGGATGAATTCTGAAGTGTTTCGGGCAATATTATCTGCTCATATTCAGCTAAATGCTTCAGAACTCATTGGACGGTGCTTCACAGTGCAGATGGACAATGACCCGAAGCATACTGCAAAAGCAACCAAAGAGTTTAAGGGAAAGAAGTGGAATGTTATGCAATGGCCAAGTCAATCACCTGACCTGAATCCGATTGAGCATGCATTTCACATGCTGAAGACAAAACTGAAGGGAAAATGCCCCAAGATCAAGCGGGAACTGAAGACAGTTGCAGTAGGAGCCTGGCAGAGCATCACCAGGGATGAAACCCAGCGTCTGGTGATGTCTATGCGTTCCAGACTTCAGGCTGTAATTGACTGCAAAGGATTTGCAACCAAGTATTAAAAAGTGAAAGTTTGATTTATGATTGTTAATCTGTCCCATTACTTTTGGTCCCTTAAAAAGTGTGAGGCACATATACAAAAACTGTTGTAATTCCTACACCGTTCACCTGCTTTGGATGTAAATACCCTCAAATTAAAGCTGAAAGTCTTCAGTTAAAGCACATCTTGTTTGTTTCATTTCAAATCCATTGTGGTGGTGTATAGATCCAAAAAGATTAGAATTGTGTCGATGTCCCAATATTTATGGACCTGACTGTATATAATCTTTTTGTTTCCTTTTTGTATTTCTTTTCTAGAGTTCTAATGCACTGAATCATACAAGATATAAAGGCAGTGATCTCGCGTTTCCACATTCCTGCTTCATCGCATTTAATACATTGGGGCTGATTTACTAAGAACAATGCGTTGCACCAGTTCATACCTTAATTGTTGCGCCGGATAAATCATTGATTAAGCGTGCGAACCGGTGCACGCAGACGCGCAACACAATAATAAATATGTAAACGGCAACTAGTGCCAGGGTAACTGCTGTTTTCTCATTGCTAATAGCGTACGCCCATCTCATTTGATGTGTCTTGTTAGGCAATTAGTAGGTGTTTTTTTTTTTTTACATTTCAACTTTCTTTATTGATTTTCTTCAGCATTATAAATAACAGTGAACATACATATATTTTAATAGTTTTCATCCCTTATATAAACATAATAATATTAGTGACACACATTTATATGATTAACACCTTTTCCTTTCTATTAAACCTTTTTCCCTCCCTCCCTCCCCCCGGGTTTATGATGTCTCGTGTTAGGGTTTATATCTTCTTTCCTTTTTCACACAATATTTATCTTGTTTTTCCATTATTTATTTATTTTTTCCCCCTTTTTTCCTTCTTCCGCTTACTGCATTACTTCTATTTTACAGGGGGGACCCCATGCTTTCTAACCATGGTTTCCACACTTTTTCATACTCTCTAATATTCCTTCTCTTAGTATAGGCTACTTTCTCCTTCCATATTGTTTCCGTGACTACGTTCACCCACTCTTTTACCGATGGCGGTCTCTCTGATTGCCATCTTTGCGTAATTAATTTTCTTGCGTGGAAGAGACACCTGAGCACTGCTTTTATTGTGCTAGCCTCCCTATTTATTCCCTCCCCTAATCCCAAGATACACAGTCTAGGTTCCCTTTCTAATGTTGTTCTATATATCCTATTTATGGTGTTGAGGACCTCTGACCAGTATCTGAACAATTTTGGACATCTCCATATCATGTGCATCAAGTCCCCCGTGCCTTGACACCTGGGACACCCTGCAGCTGTCCTCCACCCCCACCTAAACAGCCTTTTTGGTGTATAGTACGTCCTATGTAGAAGCATCAGATTTGAGATCTTCTGTGCCAGCGAGATTGTTACCAGGTGTCCCCTCTCTAGTATCTTCTTCCATTGCCCCACTGATATGGGCCCTAGATCTTCTTCCCATTTGCCCTTACTTTTCAGGGATTCGGGGCCCTCGATACTTCCTTTACATATATGTAAATACATTTCTGAAATAAAGCCCCCAGTTCTGCTCTGATTATCCAATCTCTGGAGAATAGGAGATTTACACCAGGCTGGCCCCGTCCTGTCAAACTGAGCATTTAAAGCGTGTCTTGAAGATATATATAAAATGTGTATCTAGGGACATCATATTCCTCTCTCAGTTCCGTAAAGGTTTTTTAGAGTACTTCCCCTATACAACTGGGCTAGCCTAGCTATCCCCTTTACTTCCCATTCCTTAATTTTCCCTACCGCCTCCAGCTCCTGAAGATTCCTATTGTCCCAGAGGGGCGCGTGTTCTGTTACTCCACCCTGTCCTCCAATTGATTTTACTGCTTTCCATACTTTTATGACCATCTTAACCGTAGGTGATCTATAGGCAAATGAATTTGCCTCCAGTACCTCCGTCATTATTTTATGGGGTGCCCCCTCTGTCATTAATACCCCGTTTATCTCTCCTCCTAGCTCTGATCTTCCTCCTATATGCTGCAATTGTGCTGCCAGAAAGTAGCACCTAGGGTGTGGCACCGCCATACCTCCCTCCCTGGTTGGTAGCTGTAGAGTTTGCAACCTTATCCTAGATTGGCCTCCCTTCCATATTAGTTCTCCAAATAATGTATCGATTTTCCTGAACCATTTCTTATGTATCCATATTGGCGTGTTATGTAAAAAGTACAATAACTGTGGCATCCACAGCATTTTAATCAGGTTACATCTCCCTGCAACCGATAATGGGAGACGCCGCCATATTTGGATTTTATTTTTAAATTTAGACAGGAGGGGAACTATGTTATTATCTATATATTTATTAGGATCGGTCGTTATATATATTCCCAAGTATTTCATTGTATCAACTATTTCCAATTGAGGGGTTCCTACTGGAGTTTGGTTTACAATCGGGTCCACCGGCATCAAAGCTGATTTCTCCCAATTTATAATCAGTCCTGAGAGTCTTCCAAATTCTCTAAAGATATTCATTGCCTGCTTGAGCGAGTGATCTGTGTCCCCAAGGAAGAGGAGAATATCGTCCGCATATAGTGCAATTCTCTCCTCTCCGGATGGTCTCACAAATCCCTCCATTTTTGTATTTACTCTTATAGTAGTCGCTAATGGCTCCATTGCCAACGCAAAAAGCAGTGGGGACAACGGGCACCCCTGCCTTGTACCTCTCTCCAATTGAATCTTGTCTGAATAGTCGTTGTTAACTCTAATTTTCGCAATGGGATCTCTATACAATATTTTTATCCATCTAATAAACACTGGGCCGAAGCCAAATGCTCCTAAAACATGCCAAATATACCCCCACTCCAGGCTGTCAAAGGCCTTAACCACATCTAAAGACATAACTGCCCTTGTGCCAATATTCTCTGTAGGTGTTTGTAAGTTGAGAAATACCCTTCTGATATTCATACTAGTTGATCTACTGGGAATAAACCCAGTTTGATCCTGATGTATAAGTCTTGCGATAAATTTAACCTGGCTGCCATTATTTTGGCCAGTATTTTGGCATCTGAACAAAGGAGAGAAATAGGTCTATAAGATGTGGTTTCTAATGGGTCTTTCCCTTCTTTGTGCAGGACTATGATTGTTGCCTCTGTCATTGATGTAGGCAATTTCCCCTCTTCCCTTGCCCAGTTAAACACTTTAAGTAGCTCTGTAAGTAACACTTTTCCATAATATTTGTAGGTTTCTACAGGGAGACCATCAGGTCCGGGCGATTTCTGGTTGGCCATCTCTGCAACTGCTAACTGTATTTCTTCCAGAGTTAATCGGGGCCTCCATTCCCTCTTTTTCTACTTCAGTGAGAGTCTGCATTTTAATGTTTCTGAAAAAAGTTTCCAATTCCTCCTCTCCCGCTGCCCCCTGCGATTTATATAGATTATCATAGTATTCTCTAAATGTGTCTGTAATCACTGACACCCGAGTTGAGATCTCTCCGGTCGGGGTTTTTATCGTGGGTACTGCGGAGGGGGAGGAATTAGTTCTCACTAGGTGTGCCAACATTCTTCCAACGTTTTCTCCCTCCCCGAATGCAACTTGCTTCTGGAATAATCTCTTATTCTCCGATTTTTTTGTCAATACTACTTTATATTCCTGTTGCTTATTCAACCATATTATTTGTTTCTCTGGTGTTGGATTTTTAACGTATTCCTTCTCTGCATTCACCAGTTCCTTCCTAATCCCATTCTCCCACTCTCTTGATACCTTTTCAATTTTAGCCACTTGTTGAATACATATACCCCTGAGGAATGCTGTGTGACAGTTCCTTCGTTAAATTCTATGAACTCTTTTAATTTAGATAGTATCTCCTCTGGATTCCCAATTACTTCAAACCATAGCGGATTCATCTTCCATACTCTAATAGATCTATCCCCGTCTAAATTTACCGAAACCGTCACTAACGAGTGGTCCGACACCCCTCTAGGCTGGTATACTATATCCTTTATTATCTGGGATGCTTCCGCATTACCCAGAACTAAGTCTATCCTAGAGAGTGTGGAATAGAAGCTGGAAAAACAAGAGTATTGTAACGCATCCGGGTTCCTCAGTCTCCACAAATCAAATAACCTAGTTTCCTGTAAAATCTGATGCAACCGACTCTCTGAGGCATTCTGCACCCTTCCCCCTGGAAACCTATCCCATTTTTTATTTATAACCTCATTGTAGTCCCCCACTGCTATAACTGGTATCCCAGTTTTATCCAGCATAAACTCCATTTATATATAACTTCCGGTTTAAAGGGAGGGGGGATATAAATATTTGCAAGAACGTAATCTCTATTCTCTATTGCACAGTAAAGAAAAATATACCGCCCTTCTTCATCAATACTGATCTGTTTACAGGTAAACACCACCTCCTTTTTAACTAGTACTGATACACCTCTTGAATAGGAGGTGTGCACCGAGTGGTATTGATGTTGGAACTTCCTACTTTGGACTTGTTGATTGGTATTTTTAGTCAGGTGTGTCTCCTGAAGACAGATCAGTCCCACCTCATACATTTCTAACATATCAAATACTGCGGCTTTCTTAGCAGGGGTACCCAACTCACGGACGTTCCAGGACCCTATTTTCATTACTCTAGACTGCATATAAAAATCCGAACATTTATAAAGGAGCAAAACAAATACATCAGAGGCTTTCCCACATAGATCATAAAGTTCTCATAATAATACTCCAAAATTAAAACTTTTTCCTTCTCCCCATACCACATAGTGCCTAAGTGTTCCTTTTTAACTTGAAGAGCATAAATATATAATTATTTTTCCCCCTTTGTGTTTAATTTACTTAATTGTTTTGCCATTGCTTTGTGAAGTAACTATACATTTTCCATAAAGGGTGCTATATGTGTATGTGTAGGTTACCATTGCGCATTTTCCTGTAAAATATGCTATATGTGTATAGATTTTTTTTCTTAATACAAAATGTGCTATATATATATATATATATATATATATATATATGTGTGTGTGTGTGTGAATTTTGCCCCCTATTAAAATTAAATTCCAACCCTTTAATGTCCCTTGTAATAACATACTTTGATATCTGACCACCTCATCCCTCCCTCTGTTCTCCCTCCCTCCTCCCCACCCCTCCCTACACCTTACAAGGTAAACCCTAGGGGCTTTTCTTGTGACCGGTCCATACATCCCCACACTTACTTCTATCGTACCAATTCCACTATTTTCCGTCCCATCCCCCCCTCCCCCCCGACCACCCCCCAAACCACTTATTGGTTGGATACAGTCCCTCTCCATTCTTTGGTTCCCCCCGTAGTGTGCGTCTCCCACCCCCCGCTCATCAATGTACTTTTATTCTTAAAAATAAATATTAAAAAAAAAAAAGGAAGGGGAAGAAAAAAAAAAAAACCCCTCCAAATGTCTCTTCTCTAAGTTAACATGTCCCGTCACTTTATTGGCAGCTGATCCTTTTTTTCCTCCAACCATGCCGTTGCTCCTTCAGGGGTATCAAAAAATTGAGCTCCTCCTAGTGCTACCACCCGTAGCCGCGCTGGATACAGTAATGCATACGTAACATTAAATCTTTGCAGTTTTCGTTTGACTTCTATGAAACCCGCCCTCCGCTTCTGCAAATAGGGTGAGAAATCAGGGTACATTGAAACCCTAGTTTCACCAAGCAAAATATTTCCCATCTCTCTACTCTTTTTCAATAGGGTTAATTTGTCCCGATGATTAAGAAATTTCATTAACATTGATCGGGGATGTCCTCCCGAGAGGGGGGGCCTGGAGGGGACTCTGTGCGCTCTATCGAGAATTGTTGCGAAAAACATTCTCTTCCAAATAACTTTATAAACCAGTTTTCCAAAAACTCTATGGGATTAGTCCCTTCGCACTTTTCCGGCAATCCCACCAGTCTTACATTATCCCTACGAAGTCTATTTTCCATTTCATCCATTTTCTCGTCAAACTTGGTCATCTGTTCTTTTAATGTTTTAACCTCTTGTTTTACCGGGTATAAATCATCCTCTATTTGAGATATCCTTCCTTCTTCATCAGTTATCCTCTCATTTGTTTTCTGAAGCTCAAGTCGCATGGAGGTCAGTTCCTCTTTAATACCCTTCATTTGATCACATACCTCCTCCAATGACTGTTTACATGCACTGACCACCAAAAACACATCCTTTAAAGAGGGGGTTCCTTCTGCAGAGAGAATTGGAGCTAGATCTATCTCAGTCCCTTTATCAGCCATGCCCGTTTTTTTATTGGTGTTTTTAACTGTGGCTGCTGCCGTTTGTCCTTGGCTTCCTTGACTTTTTCTATCTGTTGTGACTTTAGCCTGGGCCGGTGGCCCCCCTTTAGTAGGAGTATTATCTGGGGTATGAGCAAATTTCTCTAACTTAGCAGCAGCTGCTGTAGCCTGGCTACTCTTAGGTGACCGCAAGGATTGTGGCCCCACATTCTCCTGGCTGACATTCTCATCCCCTTTTCTCCTTGTTGACATGATACCGGGGTCTATACTTTAGTCCAGCCACTGTATTTTATGGGCAGTCTATATAAAAGGCAGTTCGGTAATCAGCAGAGAACTAGCCAGTTTTTATGAAGTTTGAATGAGGCTAAAGTATAGAGGTCAGATAAAAAATAAAAAAAATAAAAAAATAAATCAGGAGAGCTTTCTAATTGACCAACAGCAGGCCGTAGTTTATTATACGTCCCTTTTAAGTTTTTATGCTTATTCTTACAGCTGAAATAGGAACTATAACCCGCATGCTGTACTGTGCTGTCTCATGCATGAAGATTACCAATCCAGTTACCAAACCAATCCACAGCAGACTATATTTGTTTGGTATTTTAAGTGGATTAGGTTAATAGACAGGTTAATAGCTAGGTTAATAATCAGCGGCACACCAGTTTTTATAAGAGAAAAAATAGAAAAAACAGAGAAGTCTGTGACCAACAGCAAACTGTATTTTGTTAAGTGTCTCTTTGGGTTTAGGACTAAACAATAAACCATATACAGTATGTCATATGCAGGTCCTTTACTCACATAACCTCACAGACTCCAGCAAGACTTCTCCTTTCCAGGATACAAGTTTGTCCAGGTGGATGGGATGGGATGGGATGAATCAATCCGGGGTTACTGCGATCATAGCCGTGCAGCACACAGTAATTTAATCAGGCAGCATCACTCACTGAAGTTCCTAGGTGCTCCACAGCTCTGCTTTGTTGACACATAGCACATGGTGTGCTCAGGGCCGGGACAAGGGGTGGGCAGGAGGGGCGGCTGCCCCTGGCGCAATGGTTTATTGCAGGGATGGGGGGCACCCTGACCCTAACCCTAAGGGAAAGGGGGGCGCAGCTTGGCATCTTTGCCCTGGGCGCTGGATGACCTTGTCCCGGCACTGGGTGCGCTGCTCGCTCTGCTTCCAGCCCCCACTTCCACATTCCTTCTCCACCCAAGAGACCTTAATTCCTCCTGTCTCCACTAACAGCAATCTCGGGTGACCGAGTCAAAGGCAGGTGAGAGCGGCGTTGCTCACAGTGCTCACAGAGCGGGCGTCTAGTTTCCCCTACTGGGGCCCCACCAGAAACAAGCCAGGGGACTCATACTCATTAGGACAGACAGACAGGGATGGAGACACACATGCTCACACTCCTCTCTCCTTACTCCTCATCTCCATCCGGTCACGCCCCCCTCTGCAAATTGTTAGTAGGTGTTCTTAATTAACTCTTGATGCTAATCTCATTCCGATTACTTCTAATATATCTTTGAAATGTATTTTTTTTTTCTATTTTCACACAAATATTTCAATATATTACAAAGAACAGAAAAGTGTTTATAAACCCAATAAATGTTTATTTTCAGATCTTGATCTTTAAACATTATAAAAATTAGATTAGGCAAGAGCTTGTTTGATTTCCAAAAATTTGAATTAATTGTTCAAGTGCGTATTCCTATTACCTATTTTGACAAAATATCGAGTTGTACAGAGATTGGACAATCAGATTGCATAGTGCATGACCATCTTAAGTGCCAAATTTGCAATGTAGATGTGCCATGACCCACTTGTATTTTAACAAGTGGACAAAAGAACCTACATCTATAGTTACATATTTGTGCAGTACAGTGGTGTAGTGGTTAGCACTTTCACCTAGCAGCAAAAAGGGTCGCTGGTTTGAATCCCGCCCGTGACACCATCTACCCGGAGTTTGCATGTTCTCCCTGTGCCTGTGTGGGTTTCCTCCCACAATCTAAAAACATGCTGTAAATCGGATTCTGTCTAAATTGGCCCTAATATGTATGAATGTGTGTTAGGCACCCACACAAACACCACCCCATGTTAAAAAAATCTTTTTTTTTTTTTAATTTGCAAATAAGGATCATCTTTTCCTCAGAGAACTTAGCAGCAGTACAAGAAACTTCCTGTAGGGGCATGATGTCATTCCTGTGTGCTGGCCACCGCTTTCTGAGAACCACATATGCGCATACAGCAGTTGTGCATCTCGTATACACGGCGGTCGCGCATCTAGCTGCAGAAACCCAATTTTTATGGAAATTAATAGTAAAGCAGATGCAGATTTCCAGGACTGGTCTAACAAATGTTTCTAGTGAAAGGCAACTGGTGTTTTATATTAAACAAGGGCTAAATGGGCCATTGACATGCATCACAGTTGTACTTAGGAATGTGTCTTTGCAAAGTTAAACTAAATTAAATCCTTTCTTATTTTTGCTTGGGGATAGAGTGCAGAGGGATTAGAAGTCTGGTCAGTTTTGGGGGGCGTGACCGGATGTTGATGGAGGTGGTGGGAGTCTGTGAGGATGTTTGTGTGACCTCCACCCGCTCTATCTCCCCGTGTGGGAAATGGTGCTGTGAAGGAAGCAGGTGACAGATGAACGGCTATTATACCACTATACCATCGCCATCGCTACATCTGCACATACTACCGCGTTCGGTACTGTGAATCCGGCACTGTGCATCAGCGGTAGCATCGCCCCCTGCAATCCTGTGGAACGCCGCGTGGTTTTGCGAGATCTCGAGCAGCGCAGTGAGAGTTACGAGCTGAGGAGGAGAGGAACCCAGCAGGGCGGGAACAGAAGCCATCTGCACGGCGGGCGGGAGCGGAGGGAACCCCGAGGACACAGACACCGTGACTGCCTCCTATTGTCTGGACCATCAAGCGGTGGGCTTACCGGTATGTGCAGCGTGATAAACTGATAAACTGTGTAGTTGTGTGAGCAGGGAAGCCCGTGATCAGAGCAGAGGGTGGCAGCATCAGCTACACTGGGTAAATTAAAGCTGATTAAAGATTGTGTGGAGAAGCTGTGGAGGCTATCTTGCATGCCTGGACTGTTTGTGTATTAGTGCAGCTTGCTGTGAACTGTGCCCAGCGGAGCTGCCCCTGAGCCGGTCCCTTTGCCTACTGCCAGTACCAGATCTATATGTGCGCTTACGTAATTAAGAACTGAACTGTGGAGCTGTCAGCAAGTGAAAATCTATCCTAGCTCAGTCCCCTACCTCCCTCCCAGCTACCTTGCTTGTTTAAACAGTTGGATACTAGCGGAGAGAGGGAAGGTTATTAAACGTTGACCTGGGCACAGGGTAAAGGATGTCATAAAAAAAAAAAAAAGGGGAGCAGTCTAACTTGGAGAGCAGGGGGCCTCAAACAACGCGATCAGCAAAAGAGAAAGCAACGCAGGCAGCAGCAGCTAAACTGGAGTGGGTTGCCCATGCATCGGCAAATTCGCCAGGTAAAGGGATTCAACATCAACAAGCTTAGGTAAAAAGCCAAGCAGGAGCATCAGCAGATAGGAAAAGCCATGGCCATGGTATATCAGCCCCAAAAACGGCAAGTAGAAAGGGCCCCGTGGGAGAAACCCCAGGGGAAGCGACTGTACCTGCAACAATCCCTATAGCAACCCCTGCAATGGCCCGGATGTTGATCTACCAGAGGAGGAAGAGCCAACACTGAAAGAAGTATTATGTGCCGTGAACGCATGTAGGGGGTCATTGAACAGTCTATGTGATCAGATAAAAGGAATTAAGGAAGAGCTAGTGTCAATGGGCCAGGAACTGCAGAGATCTGTGCTAAGGACAACAGCTCTAGAGGAGAGATTGAGTCAAGTGGAAGATGAGGTGTACTTATTAAAACAGGAGATGAAAGCAATGAAAGAACAAATGGGGTGGCAGTTATCAAAACTTGATGAAATTGAAAATAGGCTACGTAGAAACATACGGGTTGTGGGCCTTCCGGAACGAAGTGAGGGTACCCACCCCATAAGCTTTCTTGAGAACTGGTTTAGAGACACGTATGGGGAGAATGTTTTTTCACCGCTCTTTGCGATAGAAAGAGCCCATAGAGTCCCATTCAGAGCTCATCTAAAGGATGGATATCCTAGGACCTTACTTTTGAAATTCCTTAACTATAACGATAAGGCAACAAAAACAGTACTGCAAAAAGCAAGAGAGAAGGGGGACATTTTCTATAATGGGTCAAGAATCTCACTGTACCCAGATTTTTCTCCAGAATTAAGTAAAGGTAGATCTGAGTTCACATCAATCAAACGTAGCTTTCTAAAAAATAAAGTTACATATGCACTATTGTACCCAGCAACAAAATGAAACTATAGACTGAATATCTATGGGAAAGATTAAATAATGGCTTAATTCTAAAAGGATGACCGTGCTCCCCTTTTGGGGAGAAGGGGGAAAGGATATATAAGCGGAGACCCCCAGGTCGCTCAGGATGTGCCCATGAATTAATGTTTTTTGGAAAGAGAGGAGGGGAGTGTGGTGTTTTTTTTCTTTGTTAATGCAATTAAATATTTTAGGGGATAGAGCGGTGAGTCACCTTTAAGTGAGTACCAAAATGCATGAATGGGATACACTAATAAGTTTTTTGATGTACACACTTTTTCTGGAGGGGGGAGGGGGGAGAGAACAGTGGGAAGGAATATGTAAGGTCACAAGAGGATATGGATTTTGAGGGGTATGTATGGGAGGGATGGCAGGTATCGGTCACAAGTACAGCCCCTACTTTTGAAAAACACACTTAAAAAAAGTAATCCACTAGCAGACCAAGGGCAAAGATGGGGTAGAATAGGTAGGAGGCGAAGGATCAATTTTTTTGCCCTCATCCTCTTTTTTTCCCTTTTCGCATTAATGATTTTTTTCCCTTTTTTACCCTTTCTTCTTTGTTATGACCGGATGCAGTGCTCTCTTTTTCCTGATTTTTTACCTTTTATTGCTCAAGTGGGTCTCTTCTTTCTATGCGTTTTTTTTTTTTTACTTTTTTCTCTCTGGTATGCGGCCTAAAACATTTAACATAGGCTCCTGGAACGTCCATGGGATGGGTGACCCGGTTAAAAGGGCTGCAATTTTTTCCACGCTTGAGTGGTATGGGGTGGAACTAATCTGTATACAAGAGACTCATTTACCAAAGGAAACAAAGTTAAAACTATCTAATAGAAAATACCAATGTCAGTATCATTCGGTCTATTCGAGTCTAGAATAGATGAACTGGGTTGCTACATTTTTTCTGCATTGTTTAATAGAAAATGAACCATATCTATTGGCAAACGTTTATATCCCTCCACCTTTTAAAATGGAGATTCTGTATAAATTAATGGCGTTTGTGTTAAATAAGGAAGGCATTCCAGTAATAGTGGTAGGGGATTTTAATGAAGTATTGGATAGAACAGTGGATAGATTTCAACCAGGGACACAGATGGATAGGATGGGAGAGGGATGCTTAACCCAGTTTCTGGAAGAGGTCGAATGGTGTGACATTTGGAGGACATGAAACCCAGATGAGCGGCAGTACTCTTGTTTCTCGAGCTCATACTACACATTGTCTAGAATAGACATGGCCATGGGAAACTGGGAAATTCTGCAGTTAGTCAGTAAAATTGCTTATTATCCAAGAGGGGTGTCGGATCACTCTCCACTGGTGCGGACAATGAATACAGGGAAAAAGTGTCCCTCAAGTAACTGGAAAATAAACCCCTTCTGGTTGGAACTAATGGGAGAACCAGAGGAGATAGGTATAAAATTCAAAGAGTTTGTAGACTTTAATTCAGGGACAGCACCGGTGGGAGTGATATGGGATGCCCTGAAGGCCTTCTTTAGGGGATTACTGATCCAACAGGTGGCCAAGATTAAGAAGAACTCCAGGGAATGGGAAGAGAAGATTAGGAAAAAGGTGTTGGAGGCAGAAAAACGATATGTGGAGGATCCAACCCTGACGAAACAAAGGAGATGGCTCGAGAAACAGCAGGAGTACAAAATGGTGGTTATAAGGAAAGCAGAGAACAAGCGCCTTTTCCAAAGACAGAGTACCTTTGCGGAAGGGGAGAGTGTAGGCCATACGCTGGCTCTCTTGGCCAAAACCAGTTCAGCTCCTTCGAATATTCCTGCAGTTAGGACGCTGGGGGGTGGGATATCCTCTCAAACATCTGTAATATTGGATACATTTGTGACATACTACCCGGACCTGTATAAGTCAAAAAGGGAAGATAAGATGGCGCTAATGGATGGATTCCTGGGGGGACAGAGGAGGACAGAAGCGCTATAGAAGCCCCAATAACTTTAGAGGAACTACAACAGGCAGTGGTGGGGATGTCCAACCAGATGTCCTCCGGGCCAGATGGTTTACCAGTAGAGATTTATAAACAGTATGGTGAGGTGCTGCTCCCGGAACTATTAAAAAGGTGCTGAACTGGGTGGCAGAAGGGGGAGGCTGCCTGCCTCGATGTCAGAAGCCCCCATAATAGTGCTCCAGAAAGAGGGGAAAGATCAGTTAGACACATCGTCCTACAGACCGATATCATTGTTATGCTCAGACGTTAAAAATATTGGCTAGGGTGTTGGCAGCCAGGATGAATAAACATATTCAGAAACTCATACACCCAGATCAATCCGGGTTCATCCCCAACATTAGAAGGGTGTATTTAAACCTACAGACGCCAACCGAGAACACAGGTGGCAGAGCTATTCTATCCCTGGGCGCCACTAAGGCTTTTGATAGCCTAGAGTGGGACTATCTCTGGCATGTTTTAGAGAAATTTAGGTTTGGCCCCGCCTTCATTAAATGGGTAAAAACACTTTATAACTCCCCAAGCGCTAAAATAAAAATTAACAACGAATACTCAAAGATGTTCAGGCTAGAGAGGGGGACAAGGCAGGGATGCCCCCTGTCTCCCCTTCTCTTTGCTTTGGCAATAGAGCCATTAGCAATTGGGATTAGAACCACACAGGGTATACAAGGCAGGGGAGGAAAAAAAAACAAAAAAAACATGCACTTTATGCGGACGATGTCCTGCTTTTCTTGGGGGACTCTACAAAATCTATAAAAAAAACGTCAGTGCAGACAGTGGAGGCATTTGGGCGATTTTCGGGCCTGGTGATAAACTGGGAGAAGTCCGCACTTCTGCCGGTGGACCCAATAGGCAATGCTGTTTTTGCAGGAACCCCCAAGTAAAAGTGGAGAAAATGGATTATCTGGGGATAGTGGTAACACGAGACCCAGAACAATACATCAGCAACAATCTAGAGCCACTCTTAGTTAAGTTTAAGTGAAAAGCCGATATTTGGGGACGACTCCCCTTATCGGTGGCTGGACGAAGTAACCTCATCAAGATGATCTGGATGCCACATCTACTTTACGTGCTCCATAACTCTCCAGTATGGATATGAAAAATATGGTTTAAAAAAGATAGTGACCCTTTTCAGGGAACTAATTTGGAAGAAGAAAAAAGCGAGGTTTAGTCTCCAAACATTATGTAGCAGGCATTTAAATTTGTGGGGGGGGGGCATCTGGGTTATTCAACCCAGATGTACTGATTGTTAGGGAGTCTGAGAATCCCTTTTGTGGTTCTTGGAGGACTCTGGTGGTGCAAGGTTCCCTGCGGCCTGCGGGTGGCGTTGTCGCCCTGGGCCGGAGTTGAATCCGCACCGCAAGACTGTTCCTTTTTGTCCTTTCCTGGCGCTGGTACGGCGGGGCGGGGAACCCGCTGTGACGCAAAGGGAGAGGAGATAAAAGGGGCGGACCTTGGGGTTCAGAGTTGGAGGACGCAGCCGCACCCAGGCACCTTCAGCCTGGGTGCTGGCGTTCCGGAGTTCCGGGCCCAGGTGCCCTTGACCTGGCCGGAGAGAAGGATGGAGTCCATCCCAGGCACCTTAAGCCTAGGGTGAGGTACTATGACCAAGGCCTGGGGCCCAGTAACTTTGACTGGGTTCCGTGAGGGTGGAGGAGTCCGAGGGGCCCTAAGGTGTTGGGACCCGTATCTGTGGTGAGGAGGCCGGGGAGTGTAACCCTTCCGAATAGCCCGGTACAGCATTAATCCGGTGACGGCGGGGCCTCTGGTAACTCTTGGAGGGATGTCTTCCCCCTCACAGGGGCTGCAACGTAGCAAAGGTAACTCCAGTTCCTGTTCGTTAGAGTCGCTGGAAGAGACTCTGAAGCCAAAAGTCCGTTTTACAGCCACTGTGCTTAGCAACCGTTGGTGAAACCTCAACGGTTTAGTTTTCTTTGAGGATTGTGCCTTGACCTACTCCCCACCAATACTGAACTGTTCTATGGGTCTCAAACTGTCTGCTTGCAAAGGACTATTTGTTTGCCGTTATGGAATAAATAAGTGTTGGACCTTTTCAGTGTGTGGTACTCCAATTACTGGGAGCAAAGGGGTTATCAGCAGAACAGACTTGGCTCTGAGCGTATACACAGCCCGAAGGTAATCTGGTGCTGGCCTTCACCTCTACATGCTGTAATCTAGAGGACATGGGCCGTGGCGCACCTCGCTCTCCCCTTCAAAGTACCCCTAGACCAGAGCCAAAGTAACCGCTAAAGAAGAGAGGGTGATGCCGCTACAATTACAATTGCCAACAAATAAGGGAGGGCTGGCCATCCCACACCCTTGCAGCTATTTCTTAGCGGCACAGCTACAGCACCTGGGGGGGGGGGGGGGGTGCATCACAGAAGGAGGAGGGAATGCCATTGGGAAAATGATGCTAATGGGGGCCCCCTATAACACCATAATAGAAACCCTGGGGGCCGAATTCCTTCCCTGTTAAGAATCCAACATTAAAGATGGTTACAAGAATATGGCAGGCAGGAAAGCTAGCCCTGGGGTACAAGGGTTTAACGGAATAACCCCTGCAAGAAATCCAAGCCATGGGGAAGTTGAAGGAATGGGAAAAGCTGGGCATAACTAGATTGGTGCAACTATATGAAGGCAACACCCTGAAATCCTTTTTAGAACTAAGCAGGGAGTATGGCATCCCAAATTCCCTATTCTACACGTATCTGCAGATCAGACATGCCCTCCAAGCCCAATCTAAAACACACCCACTGAGATGGCAAAAAATCCCCTTGTGAATTCCCTCCCACTACAGTTAGAATCACTCCCTAGGCAACACATTTAACCCCTTGATTGCCCCCTAGTGTTAACCCCTTCCCTGCCAGTCACATTTATACAGTAATCAATGCATTTTTATAGCACGGATCGCTGTATAAATGTGAATGGTCCCCAAAATGTGTCAAAAGTGTCCGACATGTCCGCTGCAATATCAGTCACGCTAAAAATCGCAGATCGCCGCCATTACTAGTGGAAAAAAATAAAAATGCTATAAATCTATCCCCTATTTTGTAGACGCTATAACGTTTGCGCAAAACAATCAATATACGCTTATTGCGATTTTTTTTTACCAAAAATATGTAGAAGAATCAGTCTGAGAAAAAAAAAAAAAAAAGGATATTTATTATAGCAAAAAGTAAAAATATTGTGTTTTTTCAAACTTGCCCTACTTTTTTGGTTTATAATGCAAGAAAAAAAAATGCAGAGGTGATCAAATGCCCCCAAAAGAAAGCTCTATTTGTGGGGGGAAAAAAAATATAAACATTTAGTTTGGGTACAGTGTTGCATGACCGCGCAATTGTCAAAGTGTGACAGCACTGAAAGCTTAAAAATGGCTTGGGCAGGAAGGGGGTGAAAGTGCTTTGTATTGAGGTGGTTAATAGATGTCCATTTGTGTGCACAGTCCTATTACCTCCTGTTAATTTCCAATGCAAAATGGTCAGACCTCAAAAAACATATTCTGTTAGTGTTTCAAATTAACCTACATGTTTTTTTTTTTTTTGCTTTGCTTGCTCTTTTGCAAGTCCTGTTTTGTTAACCAATAAAATTTGTGTCAAAATTTGGGAGTTGTCTTCACCCTGTCAGGGGTGCAGACATCCCCAAAAACTGACCAGACTTCTTTTTTTTTTTTACTTTTATATTCTTTGTTTTCTCCAATACAAAACATCTGTTTAAAATACATCAATATTTATACATGCGTCACATTGGGGCTGATTTACGAAACGTTTGCGCCATGAGTTTTGGCGGATCTGCGTGCGCAATGGCTGTTTTGGTATTTACAAAACATTAGCGCCGGTATCGCAGCCTTATTTCCCATTTACTATAGTGTTGTCAGCGGACGGGAGGAGGCGCTCAGTGCGCCACTATGGACCTAGCGCACAGCATGTAAAAATCTAAATATAAAGAAGCTGGAAGTGAGAATATAATGGGGGTGATGTGAGGAAGTGTAGTGACACCTGCCCAAATAACTAATATGCCCAAAATAGAGTGATAAAGTAACTTTTTCAAAACCAGCCCGCTGCGCCGGCAATTCCGATTCGAGCTGCGGGAGGTTTTTTTGAGCTCAGCGCGGGAATTTCAATGGTTTAAACGCGCCGGGACACTGCGCCGGCAAAATCTTAGTAAATGTCAAGTCACGTAACTCAATTTGCATAAGTTGAACAGGCGCAGCTCTGAACTTTCCAGTGCGCCTGCAAAATGACATTTCCTGGTGCCTCCATGGCAGCATACCTGTGATAGAGCTCCGCCTCGACTCCTCCTTCAGGACTAGTGAATAGCATAAATTAAAGGCATAGTCCCTCCCCCAACATTCTCCTTTTTTCCCTCATAACTTCTTGTGCTGGTGAAGAGTAGCAGTATGTCCATACCTCTGCAGTCGGTAGCGTCCGCCGGGTTTAGCCTTTCCCGTGCGCAGTCCCTGTTCTTGGGCCGCTCACAGCGCTGATAAGACTGGGAACCCCTCTGTGGATCTGTTGGGGTCATTTCGCAGAGTTTCCTCACAGGAACGCAGTCTGCTATCACATCCATGATGAATGCAGTGGAAGTCGCAAAAGGATCAGCTCCATCTTCCCAGGCTGGTGGTTTCAATTTTTTATTACAGGCATTTGTGTTTTTCCCCTTTCTTTTCCTCTCTTCCCCTCCCCTTTCCTTTGCTTGTTAGGCTCCTTCAAAATTATTGTTATCTTACTTTTTTGTTCCTTTAAAACTGTGCAACTGGATAGGGCAGGTGTCTCTGTGCAACAACATTGTGGTGCTTATTTCCGGGTTCGGGGGGGCTACAGGTGCTCTGTACGTCCCGCCAGGTAGGAGAGTGTCATGGCGCTGCGTCCTTGCCGCCGTCTGCGCATTCGCGATTCGGGAGTGATACAGAGCCGTAGTTTCTCGGCTCTCTGTACTGGGCGACGCTGGATCTTCTGCGCGTGCGCATGCACGGTCGCTTGGTTCAGTGGTGGCCATCTTGGATTCTGGAAAAAAGGCTAGATTTGCCCTTTTTTTCAATCAATTCCAAATGGTGGTTTATGGTATTAGCCCACGCACCTTGAGCCTATTTAGGTTCAGATTCAGGGATTGCTGTCAGAGTCTCCTCAGCTGTGCCCTGCTAGGTCTCTCTGATGCTGCTTTGTGGTAGGTACTTTTTATTTTCACCAAAAAAAAAAAATGTTGCAGATCAAAAATGTTTGTTTAAAAAAAAAAAAAAATGACGATATAAAAATATTTTGTTTTAAAAAAATAAAAATAAAAAATGTGACACCAAAAACTCCTGATTCGTTTCCCTTTCTTACTATATTTCCGGAGCTGATCTTTGTGCCCAACTCCGCAATGAGTCATTCATCTCGCAGCAAAGATCCTCATGCCGCGTACACACGACCGCTTTTCTCGACGAGAAAAACGGCATTTTTTTTTTCGCCGAGAAAAACGATCGTCTGTGGGCTTTATGTCGTTTTTCTCGTCTAGAGAAACGGCATAAAAAACGACGAGAAAATTTAGAACATGCTCTAAATTTTCTCATCGTTTTTTCCAGCATTTTTTTCTGCGGCAGTTTTCCCATAGGGAGACACTGCCGCGGAGCCCACAGACGGTCGTTTTTCTCGTCAAGAGAAAAAATGACGGGAAAAACGACCGTGTGTAGGGAACCAAGCGGTTCCCTCGTTTTTCCTGTCATTATTCACGGCGGTTTTTTAACCGCCGTGAATAATGATCGTGTGTACGCGGCATCACACTTCTATCAGGTATGTGACCAACTATACGTGAGTATAAAAAAAAAAAGTGCGCTCACTGGTCTAGCGTGAGTTCCTTACATCGTAGCCCTACCCACTCCAAGGGGTCCCGTTCATCAGGGCGTAGGTCCCATTCTTCACGTCGTAGATCAGAGAGGTCAAGATCCAGAGGACATGATCGGTCCCCCTCTCCTAGGACCTATAGAAAGAGAAATGCTGGACATATGGGGCTACACCGCTACCAGACAGAGTGGTCTGTAAGGACTGTTTTACGAGCTAGAAAATCAGCACGCTGTAGATCTGCTCAAGCAAACAATGAAGGACTCCTTCTCTGAGCTTTTGGCTTCGGTCCCTGCTCAACCACCAGGTTCAGGATATAGAACCTAATCTCCCTGGTCCGTTAGCACTCAGTACACCGCTGCCCTTGTCAGGCCGACCAGCTAGAGATTCACCACCTGAAGACTCTTCAGGGGACTCTTGAGAAGAGTCAGAACCTAATGGCTTCAGTCTCTCCTTGGTAAAGCCATTCATCCAGGCAGTCAAAACTGCAATCGCCTGAAAAGACGCAGAATAGCCTCCCCAAGAGTCTACAAGCTACTTCCCATTCCTCAAAAGGAAGCAGGTTCTTTTCCCGTTGATGGGCGAGATTAGTCAAGTCATTCAGAAGGAATGGTCAAAGACTGATAAAAAAAAAAAAAAATTTTTTTGGATAAAGCTATCTCCAGGCTGTCAGGAGGGAAGTCTGGTATGCTTCCACAGGACAGAAGTATGCGAAGATTCAGAGGTGGTTCCTGTAGGTTCCCCCAGTCAAACCCAAGGGATTTTAGAGACAGCCCAGAGACAACAAAAGACCTTGGAAAGGTACTGTCAGGGTCACCTGTGGCCAGGTGACAGATGCACACCGTAGGGGGACAGGAGTGCACCGCGAGGTAGTGAACCCTATGGCTGGCTTCTGCGGATAGGAAACTGGGTGGTTGTGGAAAGCGGGACCAGAGGAGCACAACCGGGATCCCAACGAAAGCGAGAGCCAAGATTCCCCAGGGCGCGGAGTCTAAGACCCAGCTGGTCTTCTCCAGGGCCTCTAGTGGTGAGGATGTTACGCTGCAGGCTGGGACCAGGTCGCGGCCCCTGGAGTTTCCTAGCTCACGCCCCGTAGGATAAGGGGAAAAGAGGGGAAGCAGCAGCACACGATAGAGAGAACCGAATAACAAGCTGAAGGTCAGGGGCCACAAGCAGACAAGGATAACGAAGAACGAGCCGAAGGTCAAGGGTCACGAGCAGACAGGGATAGTCGGGGACAAGCCAATAACGTAACAGAGAGACAGACGTAGCACACGGCAGGCAGGAACCCAAACACACAATGCCTAACAAACACGTTGATCAGCAAAGCAGGCTTGCAGTGCACAGGTTAATATAGTGTTCAGTGATAGGGCCTGGGGTGGAGTCAGGCTGGGAGGAGATTATAAAGGAAGCCAGGTGAAGGAGGTCTGGTCTCTAGATGAACACATGAGGAGGAAGGTAAGATGGCAGACAGACATTAATGCATATCCATGACAGTACCCTCCCTCTTACGAGGCCTCCCCCTTCCCCGCCTGGGCCCAGGTTTAGAGGGAAACTTCAGATGAAACTCCTTTAACAGACGAGGTGCAAAGACCTCAGATGCAGTGATCCAAGACCTCTCCTCAGGACCAAACCCTTTCCAATGAACGAGGTACTGAAGAACGCCTTTACAGAGTCGGGAGTCCAGAATTTGACTGATCTCGTACTCCTGATTATCCTCAGAGACAGGCGCCACGGTAGGGAGAGGACGAGAGAATTTATTGAGGACTAAAGGCTTTAGAAGAGCAACATGAAAGGAGTTAGTGATTTTAAGGCTCTTAGGAATCTGGAGTTTGAAACAAACCGGATTCAGTTTAGCAGTTACCGTGTATGGACCGATGAATCGTGGAGCAAACTTCAGAGAAGGAACTCGGAGCTTGATGTTCCTGGTAGAGAGCCAGACTTTGTCCCCTGGCTGAAGAGAAGGCGGTTTACGCCTGCGGCGGTCGGCAAAGCCTTTGAATTTTTCAGCAGCTGCCCGGAGGGAATCATGAACGTGACCCCAAACGGAATTGAGAGACTCCTGAACCGAAGCCAAAGCTGGAATGTCTGGAGAACAGATCATGGGAAGAGGAAGTTGAGGGTGTTTTCCATAAACTGTGAAAAAGGGTGTCTTCTGCGAACTGGTATTCACATGATTGTTATGGGAGAATTCTGCCCACGGGAGTAGAGAGGACCAATCGTCATGGTGAGAAGACACAAAGGTGCGAAGAAAGACCTCTAACTCCTGATTAACCCTCTCAGTCTGTCCATTGGATTGGGGATGGTAAGAAGAAGAAAAATCCAAGACAATATTGAGGGATTTGCAAAAGGCTCTCCAAAAACGAGACGTGAATTGGACTCCCCTGTCGGAAACAATATGAGAAGGGACCCCATGTAGGCGGAGAATTTCCCGAATGAAAATGGGAACCAAGGCAGGGGCAGAAGGAAGACCAGGAAGAGGAACAAAATGAGCCATCTTGGAGAATCGATCGATTACCACCCAAATGACTGTATTATTCTCAGACAGTGGGAGATCGGTGATAAAATCCATGGCAATATGGACCCAGGGTTCCTTAGGAATGGGCAAGGGCATGAGGAGACCAGCAGGAGCTTGTGTGGAGGATTTGGACTGAGC
Source organism: Rana muscosa (assembly GCA_029206835.1). Lineage (NCBI taxonomy): Eukaryota > Metazoa > Chordata > Amphibia > Anura > Ranidae > Rana > Rana muscosa. Next base: position 9,067,909 of record JARGYO010005603.1, read on the forward strand.
ACAGACATGACAAGTTTTAACGTAGTCTTTGACGTCTGAGCGGAGATTAGGCCACCAGTAGTGACGACTGATGAGTAGGAAGGATCGGAGGAATCCAGAATGCCCTGCCACCTTGGAATCATGTCCCCAACGAAGGATCTTAGCTCTTAGCTCAGTGGGGACAAAGGTCTTACCAGGCGGAATTTTAGACTTCAGGGTGGTAGAGTGGGCAACAATGCATGAGGTGGGAATGATCGGCTCAGGTTCAGGGGCGGACTCCTCGTCCAAAGTGTCAAATGACCTAGAGAGCGCATCAGCCCGACCGTTGCAGGAACCAGGTTTGTAGGTAATCGTGAAATTAAAACGGGCAAAGAAGAGACTCCACCTGGCCTGTCTAGGATTCAGACGTTTAGCATTCTGTAGATACTGTAAATTCTTGTGATCGGTAAAGATCGTTATGGAGTGAGGGGAACCCTCCAAGAGATGACGCCACTCCTCTAACGCCAATTTAATTGCGAGAAGTTCCCGATCACCGATGGCATAATTCCTCTCTGCCTGAGAATTTTTTTTGGAGAAGAACGCACATGGTTGGCGTCTCTTCTCAAAGATTTGAAGAAGCACAGCTCCCACCCCCATTGAAGAAGCGTCCACTTCAATAAAAAATGCATTCCCAGGATTTGGTCTCCTCAAGAGGGGGCCAGAAACAAAGGCCTGTTTCAGGTTGTGAAATGCAGAGACAGCTTCGGGAGGCCAGTCTCTGGCATTCACACCCTTCTTGGTCAAAGCGATAATAGGCGCGGCAATGGAAGAGTAATTCCTTATGAACTGCCTATAATAATTAGTGAAGCCAAGAAAGCGCTGTGTGGCCTTGAGGCTAGCAGGAAGAGGCCAGTTGGTGATAGCCAAGACCTTCCCAGGGTCCATACGAAGCCCCGAACATGAGACAAAGCACCCCAAAAACAGGACCTCAGAACATTCAAAGGAACATTTCTCCAGCTTGGCATAGAGATTGTTCTCTCTAAGACGTTGAAGTACAGTGCGGACATGGTTTCTGTGGACGAGCAGATTCTCAGAAAAGATCAGAATGTCATCCAGATAGATGACAACAAACTGGTACAGCAGATCTCTGAAGATTTCATTGACAAAGTTTTGAAACACGGCTGGAGCATTACACAGACCAAAAGGCATCACCAGATATTCGTAATGCCCGTCTCTAGTGTTGAATGCAGTCTTCCATTCGTCACCCTCCCGTATTCGAATGAGATTGTACGCGCCTCTGAGATCCAACTTGGTGAAAATGGAGGCACCCTTCAACCTATCGAATAGCTCAGATATTAAGGGTAAGGGGTATCGATTTTTAATAGTAACCGCATTTAAACCCCGATAATCGATGCAGGGTCTTAAGGTACCATCCTTTTTGGCAACAAAAAAGAACCCTGCCCCTGCAGGCGATGAGGATTTCCGGATGAAACCTCTCTCCAGATTCTCTGCTACATACTCCGACATGGCCTGGGTCTCTGGGATGGACAGAGGGTAGGTACGACCCCTGGGTAGAGTTGCTCCGGGGACAAGATCAATAGCACAGTCAAAAGACCTGTGGGGAGGAAGCACCTCAGCTGATTTTTTACAGAACACATCCCGGTAATCGCTGTATGCGGCGGGAAGATCAGAAGAAACAGAAGTGGCAGCAACCGGAAGACTCTCCTTGGGGGTCACCTTGAGAAGACACGACGAGAAACATGAGGAACCCCAGGCCAGGATCTGCCCAGAGACCCAGTCCACATGTGGAGAGTGGAGCTGTAGCCAAGGGAGGCCCAATACAACTGGGGTAGAGGCCTTGGGTAGAATAAGAAAGGATATCCACTCCTGGTGGAGAATCCCTACCGACATCCTAATGGGTAGCGTCTGGAAGCGAATAGGGCCCCCTGGGAGAACAGTGCCATCAATTGCCGAGACTACCAATGGGGTAGTGAGAGGTGAAAGGGTAAGCTTCATAGAAGAAGCAGTTCTCCAATCCATAAAATTGCCGGCAGCCCCGGAATCCAGGTATGCAAGGGTTGACTGAGGAGAAGTGCCTACATGAAGGAACACGGGCAAGAGCAGGCGAGAAGGTGATGTTTCTGGGTCCAATACTCCACCTTCCAAATGTATTAGACCCGAGCGTTTCCCGGACGAAGCGAGCAGGAGTCACGAAAATGACCCTTGCCCCCACAATAGAGGCACAAGCCCAGAGTTCTGCGCCTAGCACGTTCTTCGGGGGTTAGTCTGGTCCGGCCCAGCTGCATAGGTTCTTCAGCAGGTAGAGGATGCTCCACGGAATGAAGGGAGGGGAGCTCAGACTGGCTAGGACCCAGAGAGTGCTGGCGTCTTTTTTCTAAGGACCTCTCTTGAAAACGAATGTCGATCTGGTTGCATAATGAAATTACATCGTCCAGACCGACGGGAATGGCTCTTCCCGCTAATTCGTCTTTCACTCGGTCAGAGAGGCCATGTAAAAAGGTAGCGACCAGGGCCTCATTATTCCAGCTCAATTCGGCTGTGTGGATACGGAACTGAAGAGCATATTGCCCCACTGAACTAGATTCTTGGCGAAGACGTAAGACAGCACTAGCCGCTGAAGAAGCCCGAGCCGGCTCTTCGAAGATATTACGAAAGAGCTTAAAGAATTCGGACAGACTGGAAACCACCGGATCGTTCCTCTCCCACAGGGGGGCAGCCCAGGCCAAAGCTTCACCGGAGAGGAGGGAAATGATATAGGCTACCTTAGCCCGGTCAGACAGGAAGCTTTGAGGCTGAAGCTCAAAATGAATAGTGCATTGGCTGAGAAACCCCCTGCAGGCCTTGGAGTCCCCAGAGAAACGGAACGGAGCTGGCAATCTTAGTGAGTGTGAGGCTGCGACTGGTGCGATAGGTACAGCCGCTGGTTGTACTTGGGGTTGCGGATTCGGGGTTCCCAAGGAGACCTGAAGCTGCTCGAATCGAGAAGCCAGATCCTGGAGGAATCGCATCACCTGGGTCTGATTTGATTCCTGGGTCTCAAGTCTGCGAACTATGCCCTGCAATGGATCATCCGCGGGAAGCGGGATGTCAGCCGGGTTCATGGCTGATCAAACTGTCAGGGTCACCTGTGGCCAGGTGACAGATGCACACCGTAGGGGGACAGGAGTGCACCGCGAGGTAGTGAACCCTATGGCTGGCTTCTGCGGATAGGAAACTGGGTGGTTGTGGAAAGCGGGACCAGAGGAGCACAACCGGGATCCCAACGGAAGCGAGAGCCAAGATTCCCCAGGGCGCGGAGTCTAAGACCCAGCTGGTCTTCTCCAGGGCCTCTAGTGGTGAGGATGTTACGCTGCAGGCTGGGACCAGGTCGCGGCCCCTGGAGTTTCCTAGCTCACGCCCCGTAGGATAAGGGGAAAAGAGGGGAAGCAGCAGCACACGATAGAGAGAACCGAATAACAAGCTGAAGGTCAGGGGCCACAAGCAGACAAGGATAACGAAGAACGAACCGAAGGTCAAGGGTCACGAGCAGACAGGGATAGTCGGGGACAAGCCAATAACGTAACAGAGAGACAGACGTAGCACACGGCAGGCAGGAACCCAAACACACAATGCCTAACAAACACGTTGATCAGCAAAGCAGGCTTGCAGTGCACAGGTTAATATAGTGTTCAGTGATAGGGCCTGGGGTGGAGTCAGGCTGGGAGAAGATTATAAAGGAAGCCAGGTGAAGGAGGTCTGGTCTCTAGATGAACACATGAGGAGGAAGGTAAGATGGCAGACAGACATTAATGCATATCCATGACAGGTACTCAGGGATCCTTTTTGAACAAGAAGATGAAAGCCCTTCCGGCTCCACAGGAGCAGAAGCAGTCTTTTTTTTTTTTTTTTTACGCCAGAGTAGCCCAGGCACTCCCGGTGGGAGCCAGGCTATTTTTTTTTTTTTACCCCAGTCTGGGCCACCCGCTGCCACGACCCCTGGGTTCTGTCAACAATTTAATGGGGGCACTTTTGAAGTTTTTCTCACCCCCCCACCTCGAACTCTTTCAAAGGAACAGAGATTACATCCTCTCCCCTGAAGGCTCAAGCTCTGAAAAACTTCCTAACGTCACTCCAGCTTCAGGGGGCGGCTGTTCCGGTTCCCTTGGCAGAGCGCTTCGCAGGCTTTTACTCCACCCTATTTCTGGTCCCAAAGAGGACAGGTGGGTGGAGGCCTGTGATAGACCTAAAGAGGCTCAACTGGTATATCCGCCCCGAAAGCTTCAAAATGGAGTCCCTGCAGACAATTATTCAGACAGTCCAGCCATCAGATTGGATGATTTCGGTCGATCTGCAGGATGCGTACCTACATGTTCCAATTCTAAAATACTTGAGATTTGCAGTGGGACGGACCCACCTACAGTTTCAAGCCCTGCCTTTCGGTCTGTGCACCTCTCCCAGGGTGTTCACCAAGATACTAATATCTGCTTTGGTTCCCCTGCGGGAGAGGGGCTTGAGGATATATCACTACTTGGACGACATCCTACTCCTAGCAAGCAATCCGGATCAGTTGGTATGTCACCGGGACATTCTTCTACAGTCCCTAAAAGAGCTAGGGTGGCTGGTGAATTCCGACAAGAGTCAACTAACGCCAACACAGCAGATAATCTACGCACAATGTTCGACATTTAGGAGGGGACAGTGTCATTACCACCGCCGAAGGCAAGGATTGTCATCCAGAGAATGATCAAAGTCATCCGGAGCCCGTATCTGATGGCTTCACAATGCCTGAGCCTCATTGGCACAATGTCTTCCTGTATACCCATGGTTCCTTGGGCACATTGGCACTTGAGGTATTTCCAGACTGCTTTCTTGGTGCATTGGAAGAAACAACGACTATCTCAGACGCTCCTGCTGATGGGGAAAAATGCGCAGGAGCCTTCACTGGTGGACAGTTCCGGAAAACCTCTCCAAGCCTCGTCACCTGGGCTCCCTTCCTTGGATCACAATTACGTCCGATGCAAGCAGACAGGGCTGGGGAGCCCATTGTGGGCAAACCAGAATACAGGGGAGATGGTCATGCACCACCCAGGGAGTGGTATCAAACATCTTGGAGATGAGGGCAGCCTTCTTGGCACTGACCTCTTTGGCACCCCAAATCAGAGGCCAGAGAATACTCCTACGCCTAGACAACAGGGCAGCTGTCGCTTATCTGCAGATGCAGGGAGGCACTCGCAGCAGGTCACTCCTCAAGGAGGTAGAGCTGATCATACTCTGGGCGGAGCAGAACCTCCTGGACCTCAGAGCGATGTATCTGCCAGGCAGGTTGAACACGGAAGCAGACATGTTATCCAGAAACTTCCTGGACAACAACGAGTGGGCTCTCCACCCCCATGTCTTCCTTTTAGATTGCCAACATATGGGATTCCCCTCAGATAGATCTGTTCACCTCCCCGAAGAACGCCAAGCTGGACAGGTTCTTCTCTCGGCTGCCGCATCCACAAGCCGAGGAAGTGGATACCCTGTCATGTCCCTGCAGGTTCACCACGGCATTTGCCTTTCCTCCCAGGCCATTAATATTCAAATTCCTCCTGAGGCTCCTCAGGGAGCCAGTCCAGGTGGTGGCAGTACTTCCGTATTGCGCCTCAGTGTGGGCTCTCGAATCAAGATCCCTCCTTTCCCTCAACTTCTGTCGCAGGGCAGTCCAGTTCATCCAAACCCTCAGAAGTTGAATCTTCGAATCTGGAGGTTGAGAGGCGAAGGTTCGAGTCCCTAGGGTGTTCTCCAGGAGTCATGTTAACCCTTCTAAAAGGTAGGAAGCCAGCAACTAATGCCATATATTCAAGAATATGGGACAAGTTCTTGTCATTTGTTTCCGGAAATGGATTTGATCCAATCCTTCCTTCTACATCTCATGCTCTAGTATTCCTTCAGATAGGACTTGATCTGGGACTTTGTCTGAGCTCTCTCAAAGTGCAGGTAGCAGCAATCTCTGCTGCAACAAATAAGAGATGGGCGGAGGATCCTTGAGTAGTCACTTTCCTCAGAGGTATATTGAAGATTCGCCCTCCTGTCAGACGATCATTTCCTAAGTGGGATCTGTCCCTAGTCCTGGAAGTTCTATCTGACCATCCCTTTGCTCCAGTGGAACAAGTAACAATATGGAACCTCACACTAAAGCCGGCTTTCCTGCTAGCCATTACATCTGGCAGAAGAATCTCGGAACTTCACTCTTTAGGGATAGGTGATGACCACATCTCCTTCTTCCCAGACAGAGTGGAACTTCGTCCCCTTTTGGGGGTTCACACCAAAGGTCGCTACTCCAAGCCACCTGTTGGAACCCTGGGCACTACCAGTGTTTACAGACACGGATTCAGAGTCTTGTCACGAGCTGGATGTATCCAGAGTGCTCAGGGCCTACCTAGAAGCCACCGGCCCCTTCAGAAATTCTGAGAGACTTTTCATCGTACCATTCGGTAAATACAGGGGCAAAGAAGCTTCCATCAGAACGCTGGCATCTTGGGTTGTAAAGTTAATCCAGAAGGCCTACAGGGTGAAGAATATGGAGCCTCCATCCCGAGTTAATGCTCATTCTACAAGGGCAGTCTCAGCTTCCTGGGCAGCAAGGTCTAATGTTTTGTTGGAGACGGTGTGCAGGGCCGCCACCTGGTCTTCTTACCATACGTTTCTCAGACACTACCATATTGATCCAGGAGCGCTCAAGACTGTTGAGTTTGGAAGGAGGGCAGTTCAGGCTGCTATGTCCTCTTCTAATTAAACATTTATTGTTAAGCAATTATCCCACCCATGTCAGCTAGTTATTTATCACAGGTATGCTGCCATGGAGGCACCAGGAAAATGGAAAATTGTATCATACTTACCAGTAATTTTCCTTTCCTGGTGCCTATCCATGGCAGCATACGCTCCCACCATCGGTATTCTATATTACAGAGAATGTTGGGGGAGGGACTATGCCTTTAATTTATGCTATTCACTAGTCCTGAAGGAGGAGTCGAGGCGGAGCTCTATCACAGGTATGCTGCCGTGGATAGGCACCAGGAAAGGAAAATTACTGGTAAGTATGATACAATTTTCCGTTTTCTAAAGGAAAAAAAAAAGCCATTTAAAAGCAGCCGCGGCTATAATGAATTGTCGGCTCCCGGAAATACAGAGAAAAGTAATTGAAAGTCTTTGCTAACCAAAAAAAAAAAAAAGCGTGGGGGTTCCCCCAAATTCCATAACCAGGCCCTTCAGGTCTGGAATGGATATTAAGGGGAACCCCGCTGCAAATTTTTAAAAAAATGACGTGGGGTTCCCCCCAAATATCCATACCAACCAGGCCCTTCAGATCTGGCATGGATTTTAAGGGGAACTCCACCCCAAATTTAAAAAAAAATGGCGTGGAGTCCCCCGAAAAATCCACACCAGACCCTTATCCGCGCACGCAACCTGGCCGGCCGCAGGGGAAAAGAGGGGGGGGGGCGAGAGCGCCCCCCCTCCTGAACGGTACCAGGCCACATGCCCTCAACATGGGGAGGATGTCCCCATGTTGATGGGGACAAGGGCCTCATCCCCACAACCCTTGCCCGGTGGTTGTGGGGGTCTGCGGGCGGGGGGCTTATCGGAATCTGGAAGACCCCTTTAACAAAGGGGACCCCCAGATCCCGGCCCCCCCTATGTGAATTGGTAATGGGGTACAAATGTACCCCTACCATTTCACAAAGAAAGTGTCAAAAATTTAAAAAATGACAAGAGCCGGTTTTTGACATATCCTTTATTAATGTCTTCTCCTTTCTTCCATCTTCTTCTTCCTTCTTCTTCCATCTTCTTCTTTTCTCCATTCGGGTTTCTTCCTCTTCATCTTTATCTTCATCCTCATCTTATTTCTTCTTCCGGTCTTCTCGTCCGCATCTTGCCCCGGCGTCTTCCCTTCTTTCTTCTTCGGCCGCTCCGTTTGAATTGGAGGTTCCCGCTGTGCGACGCTTCAGTTCTCCACTTGGTCCGCTGCCACCCGGTGGCTCCGCCTCCCTCTGACACCATGGGGAAAGTCCCCGTGAAATCCATGTGCGTCAGAGGGGGGCGGGGTCACCGGGTGTAAGCGGACCCAGAGGAAAACTGAAGAACTGAAGCGTCGCACAGCGGGAACCTCCACTTCAAACGGAGCGGCCGGAGAAGAAAGAAGGGAAGGCGCCAGAGCAAGATGCGGACGAGAACACCGAAGGAAGATGAAGATGAAGATGGAGGAAGAAACCCGAATGAAGAAAAGAAGAAGAAGATGGAAGAAGAAGATGAAAGAAGAAGAAGGAAGAAGATGGAAGAAAGGAAAAACACATTAATAAAGGAATTGTCAAAAACCGGCTCTTGTCATATTTTAAATTTTTGACATTTTCCTTGTGAAATGGTAGGGGTACATTTGTACCCCATTACCATTTCACACAGGGGGGGCCGGGATCTGGGGGTCCCCTTTGTTAAAGGGGTCTTCCAGATTCCGATAAACCCCCCGCCCGCAGACCCCCACAACCACCGGGCAAGGGTTGTGGGGATGAGGCCCTTGTCCCCATCAACATGGGGACATCCTCCCCATGTTGAGGGCATGTGGCCTGGTATGGTTCAGGGGGGGGGCGCTCTTGTCCCCCCCTCTTTTCCTGCGGCCGGCCAGGTTATGTGCTCGGATAAGGGTCTGGTGTGGATTTTTGGGGGGACTCCACGCCATTTTTTTTTTAAATTTGAGGTGGAGTTCCCCTTAAAATCCATGCCAGATCTGAAGGGCCTGGTATGGATATTTGGGGGGAACCCCACGTCATTTTTTTAAAAAATTTGCAGCGGGGTTCCCCTTAATATCCATTCCAGACCTGAAGGGCCTGGTAATGGAATTTGGGGGACCCCCACGCTTTTGTTTTTTTGTGTAATCAAAGACTTTCAATGACTTTTATCTGTATTGACGGGAACCAGCAATTCATTACAGCCGCAAGGACTTTTAACCACTTAAGCCCCGGACCATTTGGTAGCTAAAGGACCAGAGGTGATTTCAGAATTTTGCACTGCGCTGCTTTAACTGTAAAGTGTGCGGACATGCAATGTTGTACCCAAACAAAATTTGCGTCCTTTTCTTCCCACAAATAGAGCTTTCTTTTAATGGTATTTGATTGCCTCTGCGATTTTTTTTTTTGTGATATAAACGGAAAAAGACCGAAAATTTTGAAAAAAAATTATATTTTCTACTTTTTGTTATAAGAAAAATCGAATAAACTCAATTTTAGTCATACATTTAGGCCAAAATGTATTCAGCCACATGTCTTTTAGTAAAAAAAATGTCAATAAGCGTATATTTATTGGTTTGCACAAAAGTTATAGCGTTTACAAACTATGGTACATTTTCTGGAATTTACACAGCTTTAAATTTATGACTGCCTATCTCATTTCTTGAGGTGCTAAAATGGCAGGGCAGTACAAACCCCCCCCCCCCCCAAATTACCCCATTTTGGAAAGTAGACACCCCAAGGAAATTGCTGAGAGGCATGTTGAGCCCATTGAATAATGACAAAAAAAAAAAAAATTACAGAAAGTTGTCACTAAATGATATATTGCTCACACATGCCATGGTTATATGTGGAATTGCACCCCAAAATACATTCTGCTGCTTCTCCTGAGTACGGGGATACCACATGTGTGGGACTTTTTGGGAGCCTAGCCGCGTACGGGACCCCAAAAACCAAGCACCGCCTTCAAGGTTTCTAAGGGCATAAATTTTTGATTTCACTCCTCACTACCTATCACAGTTTTGAAGGCCATAAAATGCCAAGATAGCCCAAAACCCCCACAAATGACCCCATTTTGGAAAGTAGACACCCCAAGCTATTTGCTGAGAGGCATGGTGAGTATTTTACAGCTCTCATTTGTTTTTGAAAATGAAGAAAGAAATGTTTTTGTTTTTTTTTTCTTTTTTCAAATTTCAAAACTTTGTGACAAAAAGCAAGATCTGCAAAATACTCAACATACCTCTCAGCAAATAGCTTGGGGTGTCTACTTTCCAAAATGGGGTCATTTGGGGGGGTTTTGTGCCATCTGGGCATTCCATGGCCTCCGAAACTGTGATAGGCAGTGAGGAGTGAAATCAAAAATTTACACCCATAGAAATCCTGAAGGTGGTGCTTGGTTTTCGGGGTCCTGTACGCGGCTAGGCTCCCAAAATGTCTCACACATGTGGTATCCCCGTATTTAGGAGAAGAAACAGAATGTATTTTGGGGTGCAATTCCACATATAACCATGGCATGTTTGAGCAATATATAATTTAGTGACAACTTTTTGTAAATTTTTTTTTTTTCTTTTTGTCATTATTCAATCACTTGGGACAAAAAAAAAATATTCAATGGGCTCAACATGCCTCTCAGCAAATAGCTTGAGGTGTCTACTTTCCAAAATGGGGTCATTTGGGGGGGTTTTGAACTCTCCTGGCATTTTATGCACAACATTAGGAAGCTTATGTCACACATCATCCACTCTTCTAACCACTTGAAGACAAAGCCCTTTCTGACACTTTTTGTTTACATGAAAACATTATTTTTTTGCAAGAAAATTATGTTGAACCCCCAAACATTATATATTTTTTTAAAGCAAAGGCCCTACAGATTAAAATAGTGGGTGTTGCATTTTTTTTTTACACACAGTATTTGCGCAGCGATTTTTCAAACGCATTTTTTGGGGGAAAAACACACTTTTTTTTATTTTTAATGCACTAAAAAACACTATATTGCCCAAATGTTTGATGTAATAAAAAAGATGATCTTAGGCCGAGTACATGGATACCAAACACGACATGCTTTAAAATTGCGCACAAACGCGCAGCGGCGACAAACTACATTCATTTTTAAAAGCATTTAAAAGCCTTTACAGGTTACCACGTTAGATTTACAGAGGAGGTCTACTACTAAAATTACTGCCCTCGATCTGACCTTCGCGGTGATACCTCATGCATGATGCAATTGCTGTTTACATATGACGCTAGACCGACGCTTGCGTTCGCCTTTGCGCAAGAGCAGGGGGGGCAGCGGTGCTTTTTTTTTTATTTTTTATTTATTTTGCTTTTTTTTTTTTAAACTGTTACTTCCATATTTATTTATTTTTACCATTTTTATTATTATCTCAGGGAATGTAAATATCCCCTATGATAGCAATAAGTAGTGACAGGTACTCTTTTTTTGAAAAAAATTGGGGGGTTAGACCCTAGATCTTTCCTCTGCCCTCAAAGCATCTGACCACACCAAGATCGGTGTGATAAAATGCTTTCCCAATTTCCCAATGGCGCTGTTTATATCCGGGGGGGGGCATTCCCTCCCACTGCTTGTAAAAGCAGTCTAGAGGCTAATTATCTGCTAGAATTGCTTTTACATGAAAGCCGGCCACTGGCTGAAAAGAATGATACCAAGATGATACCTAAACCTGCAGGCATCATTCTGATATAAACATTCAAAGTCCAGCAACATACCAGTACGTTGCTGGTCCTTGTTGGACATGTATTGTAATCTTTTTTTTCATGCAGCCTGTTGGCTGAACGAAAAAAAGAGATTGATCGGTGGGTATACCCACCATTAGAATACCTCCCTTCATCCACCCACTTCTAATGATGGACATACATGCACCATTTATATATGCTGAAGCATGGGGGCATCCTCCCGCAAAAAATTTATGCCGCGTACACACGGTCGGACTTTTCCACGGGCAAGCCTTCGTCGGAATTTTGACCGTATGTACGCGGCATAAAAGGTTATGCCGCGTACACACGGTCGGACTTTTCCACGGGCAAGCCTCCGTCGGAATTTCGACCGTATATACGCGGCATTAGGAGCAAAATCGCTTCTCCGCCCCCATGCTTCGGCATATATGCTCTTTTTTTTAACTGTGGTGGTGAAATCACCTCCTACAGCGTTGGAGTCACGGCTAGGGATGAGCTCGGTGTTCGAGTCGAACATAGGTTCGACTCGAACATCGGCTGTTCGCGCGTTCGGCGAACAACGAACGATTTGGGTCGTTCGCGCCAAATTCGAATGACGCGAATGGCCCACAATACACTGCGCCATCGCAGTGTAACCCCGGCGCTGTGATTGGCCAAGCATGCACTGTGACCCTGCATGCTTGGCCAATCACAGTGCCGGCAGCGAGGAGAGCAATGATTGGCCACAGGCAGGATGCCTGTGGCCAATTATAGCTGAGGGGGTTTAGTACACGCCCCACACTATAAAAGGCCGCCAGCGCGGCGGCCTTGTGTAGTGTGTTCCGGAGCAGGGAAAGTGAAGGATAGGCAGGGACAGTGTCAAATCTTGTCAAATCTATTCTTTGCTAAACCTTGTGTGTAGGGACAGAGAAGGATAGGCAGGGAGAGTGTCAGTGTCATATTCTTTGCTAAACCTTGTGTGTAGGGAGAGAGAAGGATAGGCAGGGAGAGTGTCAGTGTCATACTTTGATAAACCTTGTGTGCAGGGAGAGAGAAGGATAGGCAGGGGACAGTGTCAGTGTCATTGTTGCTAAGCCTCCTGCACATTATACACCTGAAGTTAGCCCGTATTGCTGCTTTTTCCTGGTGTGTTACACCAACAGGATTTTGCGGCACTTACAGCGGGCGGAGTGTGCCTTCTGACCATATTGCACCTTAACTTAGCCTGTATTGCTGCTTTTTCCTGGTGTGTTACACCAACAGGATTTTGTGGCACTTACAGCGGGCGGAGTGTGCCTCCTGACCATATTAAACCTTAACTTAGCCTGTATTGCTGCTTTTCCCATTTCCCTGCAGGCCATTAGAATGTCTGGAAGGCAAACAAGGAGAGGCAGACAGTCAGGAGCCAATAAAAGAGGGCAAGCAGGCTCTGTGTCTAGAGACAACAGTGCTGGTCGTGGACGCGGTGCATCGCCATCAGCACATGGCCATGGGACACGCTTGTCCTTCTTTTCGGCAGCTGGACGTGTTGAGCCGCATCATGCCGAAGACTTGGTAGAGTGGATGACCAAGCCCTCCTCATCCTCCTCATCCTCTCTCACCCAGGCTTAGGGTACTGGCAAAGCAGCTGCCAAAGCGTCCTCTTCCCTGGTATCAATGTCATCATCAGTCACTCCTTCCCTAGACCAACCATGTCCTCCTGAGGAGTCCCCCGAACTGTTTGAGCACAGTGTTGGGTACATGCTCCAGGAGGATGCCCAGCGTTTCGAAGGGTCTGATGATGATACCCAGCTAGAGGAAGGCAGTAGCGTGAGAGCAGAGAGAGGGGATGCTCAAGAAGGACACCAATCTGGCAGTCATGTTCCAGCAGCTGCAGCATACTGCCAGATTGGCTCCAGTGATGAGGAGGGAGGGGATGATGAGGTCACTGACTCCACGTGGGTGCCTAATAGGAGAGAGGAGGAGGAGGAGGAGGAGGATGAGGAGGAGGCACATCTCCAACGAGGCAGGATGCCCTTGGGGGGCCAGCGTAAGGGCAGCACACCGACGGAATCACACCGCAGAGCTCCGCCTGTGCAGGGCGCTGCCTCTGCCCGTTATTCAAAAAGTTCTTTGGTGTGGGCCTTTTTTGAGTCGAGTGCATCAGATCGCACAGCTGCTGTTTGCAACATATGTCTCAAGCGTATATCGCGTGGCCAAAACATCACCCGCTTGGGCACCACATGCTTGACCAGACATATGTTGACCTGCCATGCAGCTCGTTGGCAAGCCTACCTTAAAGACCCACACCAAAGAACAAAGCTGACCTCTTCTTGCACCGCATCAGCTGGGATCTCCAACCCCACTATACCTTCAGTCCTCTCTGAAACCTGCTCTGAGAGGAATGAAGGTGTAGAATTAGGTGTGTCACAGCCAAGTACTTGCGGGCACTCTGCTAGCAGTACACCGACGTCCGATTCTAGCAGGCAAATTTCCCTGCCCCAGCTGCTGGACCGTCAAAAGAAGTTCACTCCCAGCCATCCACATGCCCAGCGGTTGAATGCTAGCTTGGCTAAATTGTTAGCGCTGCAACTGCTGCCTTTTCAGTTGGTAGACTCGCCCCCTTCCGTGAGTTTGTGCAATGTGCTGTTCCTCAGTGGCAGGTTCCCAAACGCCACTTTTTCTCACGGAAGGCGATTCCGGCTCTCTACCGGCATGTGGAAGGCAATGTCTTGGCCTCGCTGGACAGGGCGGTCAGCGGTAAGGTGCATATTACCGCTGACTCATGGTCCAGCAGGCATGGACAGGGATGTTACCTTTCTTTCACGGCCCATTGGGTCACTCTTTTGGCAGCTGGGAAGGATGCAGGACAAGGTGCAGTAGTGTTGTTCCACCGCCACGCCTCCAAAATGCTACTACTGGTTGTGACACACCTCTGTCCTCCACCCCCTCCTCTTCTTCTTCCTCCGTGGCCTCTTCCTGTGCTTTGTCCTCGGAACCAGCGGTGCTCCGTAGGCGTTCAAGGGGCTACGCAAGTACGCAGGCAAAAAGATGCCATGCCGTGCTTGCGCTGGTGTGTTTGGGGGACAGGAGCCACACTGGGGCAGAGGTTCTGTCTGCTCTGCAGTGGCAGGCCGAGAGGTGGTTGACGCCACGCCAGCTCAAGCCAGGAATGGTAGTTTGCGACAATGGCACCAACCTCCTCTCCGCTCTCCGACAGGGACAACTGACCCATGTGCCCTGTGTGGCTCACGTCCTTAACCTGGTGGTGCAGCGGTTCTTGGGCAGGTACCCGGGCTTACAGGATGTCCTGAGGCAGGCCAGGAAAGTCTGTGTGCATTTCCGCAGATCTTATAATGACAGTGCTCGCCTGGCTGAGCTGCAAAAGGAGTTGAACCTGCCCAAGAACCGCCTTATATGTGACATGCCCACCAGGTGGAACTCAACGTTGGCCATGCTGCAGCGGCTGCACACGCAGCAGAGGGCCCTCAATGAGTATCTGTTGCAATATGGCACCAGGACAGGGTCAGGGGAGCTCGGGTTTTTTTCACCACGCCAGTGGGGCATGATCAGGGATGCATGCACTGTCCTGGCACCATTTGAGGAGGCCACGAGGATGGTGAGCAGTGACAGTGCATGCATCAGTGACACTGTACCTCTTGTCCACCTGTTGGAACATACGCTGCGTGGAATAATGGACAGGGCACTTGAGGCAGAACAGAGGCAGGAAGAGGAGGACTTCCTTGCCTCTCAAGGCCCCCTTTACCCAGACAGTGTTCCTTCTGTCTCACCCATCGCACAGGAAGAAGAGGAGGAGGAGGAGGATTGTGTCAGCATGGAGGTGGAGCCTGGCACTCAGCATCATCAGCAGCAGTCTTTTAGGGATGATTTACAGTCCCCAGAAACCAGTGGACTTGTACGTGGCTGGGAGGAGGTGGCTGCGGATCATGTCGTCCTTAGTGACCCAGAGGACTCCGGACCGAGTGCCTCAGCTAACCTACGCTGCATGGCCTCCCTGATCCTGCAAAGTCTGCGGAAGGATCCTCGTATTGTTCGGATCAAGGAGAGGGACCATTACTGGCTGGCCACTCTCCTTGATCCACGGTACAAGGGTAAGGTTGCGGACCTTATCTTACCGTCGCAGAGGGAGCAGAGGATGAGACAACTCCGGGAGGCCTTGCAGAAAGGTCTGTGCAACGCGTTCCCAGACACTGGGAGGTTACAAACTCCTGGTCCTGGACAACGAGTTGCTGAGGCTTTGGTCAGTCAAAGAAGGAGCGGTGGGGAAGGTGGCCGTCTGACCGAAGCGTTCAGACAATTCTTTAGTCCGCAGCCCCAAGGTATGATCGGTTCCAGCAACCATCGCCAGCGTCTGATATACATGGTGCAGGAATACCTAGGGGCAAGGTCAGACTTGGACACCTTCCCCACTGAAAATCCTCTGGCTTACTGGGTCTTGAGGATGGATCACTGGCCAGAGCTTGCACAGTATGCAATTGAGCTACTGGCCTGTCCTGCATCCAGCGTTCTTTCAGAACGCACATTCAGTGCTGCTGGAGGATTTGTCACGGATCACAGGGTGCGCCTGTCCACCGACTCTGTTGATCGACTGACCTTCAGAAAGATGAACCAGTCTTGGATCACCACCAGCTACAAAACACCTGAAGCTGATATAACAGACTAATTTATTTTCAAATGTCACATCCCTTCAAGACTGATGCTGATGCTGAGAGACTGTCCTGTTATGTTGACTGACTATCCTCCTCCTCCTCAATGATCCGATTGACGATGATAGCTTGGAAGAACATTTTTGTTTCTGGGTGCCGCCACCAGTGGCTAAGGCCCAATTTTTCAGCCCCTGTTTAACAGGGGTGTGTTATTACAATTTTTTATGCAATGCTTTGCAGCAGGGCTCATTCCTGCACTCCAACTAGAGTATCTGGGAGTGGTTGCAGTGTCGTGGCACCAGCACCAGTGGCTAAGGCCCAATTTTTCAGCCCCTGTTTAACACGGGCGTGTAATTACAATTTTTGATGCAATACTTTGCAACAGGGCTCATTGCTGTGCTCCAAGTACAGTATCTGTGAGGGGTTGCAGTGTTGTGGCACCAGTGCCTAAGGCCCAATTTTTATGCCCCTGTTTAACAGGGGCATGTAATTACAATTCTTGATCTAATAATTCACAGCAGGGCCCATTCATGCGCCCACCAAGAGTAACTGTGAGGGCTCACAGTGTTGTGGCAACACCAACATGTAAGGGGCAAATTTCAGCTGAGTATATACGGCAGGCCCCTACTTTCAAACATCCAACTTACAAACGACTCCTCCTTACAAACGGAAGGATACAACAGGAAGTGAGAGGAAATCTACCCCTAGGAAGGCAAATTCTCTCCTGTAAGAGTTAATATGGGAAAAAAAGTGTCTCCTCTCCACTGATGCTTTATCACCAATTCTTGTTTCAATAAAAACCCCAAATTTTCAAAAAACATTTGTCATTAGGACGGAAAGTGAGGTGAACTGTTCTGAACAGGTGCACACTGCACAGACAGCAAAACAAATGTTACAGGGGTGATAACCCTTCCCTATGTTTTCCAAAAAGCTTAAAAATAGTTTTTTTTGCCTGGAGCTACACTTAAACAATGTACCTGTTCAAAATTACAAACAGATTCTACATAAGAACAAACCTACAGTCCCTGTCTTGTATGCACCGCCTGTATACAGCTGTTCAGAGTATATAGGGCCTTTTTTATTTTGTGTGCGGGGTTCCCCTTAATATCCATACAAGGGTAATAACCCTTCCCTATGTTTTCCAAAAAGCTTAAAAATAGATTTTTTGCCTGGAGCTACACTTAAACAATGTACCTGTTCAAAATTACAAACAGATTCTACATAAGAACAAACCTACAGTCCCTGTCTTGTATGCACCGCCTGTATACAGCTGTTCAGAGTATATAGGGCCTTTTTTATTTTGTGTGCGGGGTTCCCCTTAATATCCATACAAGACCCAAAGGGGCTGGTAATGGGCTGGGGTAGGGGGGGGGTGTGTGTGATGGGGTAGCTATGCCATTTTTCTTAAAGATTTTCATCCATATTACCGGGACCAGACATTACATTAAAGCCGCAAGCAGTTTTAAATGGCTTTTTTTCCTTTAGAAATGTAATTTTGTGCAGGGACAGTTCTAAACACGGGAAACACGTGGCACTTCACAGGCATACTTTAGACACTTCCCAGGTACGATATTTAAAGGAATATTTGGCTTGTATTTTTTCACTTTATGCATCATTAAAATGACTGCTCCAGAAAAACGGCCGTTTTTAAAACTTCTTTTTGCATTGATACATGTCCCCTGGTGCAGAACCCGGGTTCCCAAACCCTTTTTAGGACAATAACGTGCATAATAGTCATTATAATTAGCACTTTAGATTTCGAACGTTCGCATCCATTGTTATTAATAGGGTTCTAAAGTTTGTGCAAACTTTCGGTCCATTCGCGGGTTCTGGTGCAAACCGAACCCAGGGGTGTTCGGCTCATCACTAGTCACGGCTTTATGCATCGTGGGAGCAAACGCTGTTGCTGTCAAGATAAATAGATCCGCTCTGCAACTGAATGGCATACCTGCTAAGCAAATGATGGTTAACATTAAAACAAAGTAACATTACAGTACAACAGTAAGACCTTACCATACCATACCTGCAAAGCAAATACCAAAACAAAACCTAGTAAAAAATAAAACATTTTTTTAACGCAACCTGTGCCTAAAATATATATATATGCCGAAGCATGGGGGCATCCTCCCGCAAAAAAGTTATGCCACGTACACACGGTCGGACTTTTCCACGGGCAAGCCTCCGTCGGAATTTCGACCGTATGTACGCGGCATTAGGAGCAAAATCGCTTCTCCGCCCCTGCTGCCCCCATGCTTCGGCATATATGCTCTTTTTTTTTAACTGTGGTGGTGAAATCACCTCCTACAGCACTGGAGTCACGGCTTTATGTATCGTGGGAGCAAACGCTGTTGCTGTCAAGATAAATAATTCCGCGCTGCAGCTGAATGGCGCACCTGAAAACAAAAAATTACATACCTGAAAAGCAAGCATGATAAAACATTGCAGAATAGAATACAGTAAAAAAAGAGCAGAACAATAGAGAGAAAATAGAGAGAGAGAGAGAGAATAATAAAACGACAACTATTTTGGTTTTTTTATTTTATATTTTTTTTGTGTTTTGTTTTTTTACGTTTTTTTTTTTTTCTTTTTTACACTTTTTTTTTGTAACTTTAACAACTGTAATGGTTCGGGTCTCTTAAAATGTAATGGCATCTTGGGAGACCCTGTGTAAGTGTGTCCCAGTCTGTGAAATGCTGTACCCTACGCTAAAACTTCACTTTTGAGTGGTAGCGTTCAAAACATTCACCAAGGCAAAGACCAGGTTTGTCAGGACAGAGTGGACAAAAAACACGGGTGTCACGCCTAAATCCGCGCTTGCTACAGACACGACATCTTTTTGGGGGGGTTCGTTGGGTAGGGGTACTCGGGAGGGCATACGGATAATGCCTCTCATGCAGCCGGCTTACTGCATTTGGTAGGGGATGGTGAGGTGCAGAACCGCCTGGATACAGGAGGTCTGTGACTATCTCATTCTGGAATTTTAGAAGAGATAAAGTCCCGCCTGAAGCTCTGTGTAGCACATGAGCGTTCAGCAAAGCCAATTGGAATAAGGATAGAGACACTTTTTTGTACCAGCGTCTCGCCTTACGGTCAATTAGATACACCGCCAACAACTGGTCGTTGAGGTCCACCCCTCCCATATTTTGGTTATATTCGTGGACACAGAGGGGTTTCTCCACAACACCAGTCGCCGTACGAATTTGGACTGTCGTGTCTGCATGAAGGGAGGTAAGGAGAAAAACATTCTTATTGTCCCTCCACTTCATAGCGAGCAAGTTATTACACTTCAAGCAGGCTCTCTCCCCCAGCCTAAGATGGGCATCTACAAGCTGCTGGGGAAAGCCCCAGTGATTAGGTCGCACGGTGCCACATGCTCCAATCTGATGATCAATCAAGTGACTGAACAGTGGCACACTCGTGTAATAATTGTCCACATACAAGTGGTACCCCTTTCCGAATAAGGGTGACACCAAGTTCCACACTATCTTGCCAGCGCTCCCTACGTAATCCGGGCAGTTGACCGGCTCAACCTGACTATCTTTTCCCTCATAAACCGTAAAGCTCCATACATAGCCTGTTGCCCTGTCACAGAACTTATAGAGCTTGACCCCGTATCTGGCACGCTTGCTGGGAAGGTACTGCTTGAAAGACAAGCGGCCAGAAAATTTATTCAGGGACTCATTAACGCAGACAACTTGATCGGGAATAAACAAGGCTGCAAAACGTTAGTTGAAGTGGTTTATGAGGGGCCAAATTTTATAGAGCCGGTCGTATTCAGGGTCTCCACGTGGACGACAAAGTTCATTGCCGTTGAAGTGCATGAACCGCAAAATCTGCTCGTATCGTGTCCTGGGCATGGAGGCAGAGAACACGGGCATGTGGTCAATTGGGTGCGTGGACCAATAAGCACGCAATGACGGGAATTTATGTGTGCCCATGTTGAGGGAAAGGCCCAGAAAGGTCTTAAATTCAGAAACCGTAATTGGTTTCCAATCTTTGGCAATGGAAGGCAACTGAGGGTTAGCGGCGATGAATTGACCAGCATATAAATTACTCTGGTCCACAATAGATCTATAGAGATCTTCCGTGAAAAACAGCGAATAAAAATCAATTGGCATAAAATCAGCTGTTTCCACCTGAATACCGGGTTGGGCAGTGAATGGGGGAAGTACGGGTTCTGCAGAAGTGGTGGGGACCCAATCAGGATAGGTGAATTCTGCAGGAAGGGCACTATGGGCACTATGGGCACGACGGGCCTGCCTTTGTCTTCTTGGTGGCAGCGGGACACTACTTGTGCTTGCCACCTCGCCAGCTTGAACTGCACTTATGGGACTCGCCACGTCACCACGTGATACTGCAGTGCTGGATGTACGCCCAGGCTGTACTAGGCCGCTGGTGCTTGCCAATTCACCAGAAGGAATAGCAGCGCTAGTACTACTCTGCTCCATGATACGAGAGACCTGCGGTTCTTGCTCCTCAACAACCTCAGAAGATCGGGATCGGGTACGCCTGACCTTAGCAGGGACCTCAACTTCGTCGTCAGAGCTATCTGACGAGGAGCCGCTGACTTCACTGTCTTCTACGGGAAGATATTCTGAGCCTGAATCTGACAGATGCGTGACTTCCTCTTCACTATCTGTCATGCTCAGAATCTCGTAGGCCTCTTTACTAGTGTACCTTCGTCTTGCCATTTTGGGCTCTAAATTTAGGGGTACACTAGTAAGATTCACAGGTAAAAAAAGCACCTGACTGTCAGCAAATGTATCAAACGCTACCAAAAAAACTGTTAGCGATCGCAGGGATCAGGACTTTCTCTGCGAACGCTGCAGTTATGTGTGTTGTGTTTAGTAAGTGACAGTGATCGATCGATACTGCACTTGGGTGGGCTGGGCTGAGCGGAGGGGCTAAACGCAGGTGCTAGCAGGTATCTGGGCTGATCCCGCTAACACTGCGTTTTTGGGAACCCTAAACCGCTGGGGACGCTAGTATAGATTTGTTCAGATACTATACCACTAAGGGAGGTGTATGCTTTGCGCGTGGGTGTTAGCGTTACTGGCACTAACCTGACGCTGCCTGGGGCGGCGCAGACCCTCTCTGGCGCTAAAACCTAATTGATATCAGCCGCCGGGCGATCAGGGGGTTAAACCTTTATTGGGTTATATACGGCGGGTGCCCTGATGCTATAAAAAGCAAACTAACCAACCAGCGTCACCCGTAAAACTTATATGGTGATCACTGGTGAAAGGGTTAACTAGGGGCAATCAGGGGGTTAAAACCTTTATTAGGTTATATATGGGGGTACCCGACGCTATATAAAAACCTGACGGGTAACCTAAATAACTAACCGGCTAACCAGTGTCACCAGTAAAACTTATACGGTGATCACTGGTGAAAGGGTTAACTCTAGGGGCAATCAGGGGGTTAAAATAATATATGGGGGTACCTGACGCTATAAAAACCTGCGGCGAAACTAAAAATAAATAACTGGCTATCTAGGGCACCACCGGCACTAAATACAGCGATCGGAAATACGATTGCTTAGTGACGCTGGCGTTAGGGGGTGAAAGGGTTACCTGGGGGGCGATCAACGGGTTAAACCTTTATTAGGGGGGTTAGGGGGCTACCCTGGACCTAAAGGGGCCTAAACCTAACTGCCCTGCAACTTTTTACTGTCACAAATGACACTGATTGCAGTGATCAGTAAAAAAAATGACCACTGCAAACGGTGCACTGTGACTGGGGGTGATCTGGGGGTGACTGGGGGGGTGAAAAGTGTGCCTACGTGTACTGGTGTCAGTGGGCTGTTGGTGCACTTAGGCTCGTTTTTGCCTTGCTTTTTGCGGTGCTTGCCGCGTTTTTCAACATGCGTTTTTACCGCGTTTTTACCGCGATCTGCGTTTTTTTTTTTATTATTTTTTATACAGTAATTTTTATATTTATACATTTCCATAAAAAAAACGCAAATCGCGGCAAAATCGCGGTAAAAACACATCAACAACTTGGTACTTGCGTTTTTGATGCAGGTCCATTGACTTCTATTACATGAAAAACGCTGCTTTTTGCAGGAAAAAAAGTCCCCGACCCTTTCCAAAAACGCAGAGGTACAAAAATGCATTGATGTGAACATGTTCCATAGGAACCCATGCTAAAAAATTTCCATGCATTTCAGCAAAATGCAAAATGCACCAAAAAACGCATTAGTGTGAATGGAGCCTTACTGTAAGATGTCTTCACTCCTCGCGCCGGATCGAAAAGACTGACCCGAGGAGAGATGACATCACTTCCTCTGCCTGTGTTTACATTTACACAGCAGAGGAAGATTTTCATTCGCCGGGAGCGATCGCGAGGGGGTGGCCGGAATCGAACGGCCGTCCCCTCACCCCGGATCGCTCCCCAATGGAAAACGACCGCTCACTGTATAGGAGGGGGGTCCGATCGGACCCCCCAACTATACAAAGGCAATCACCTAGATATACGTGACTTTGCCTGTCGGTGCCATTCTGCCGACGTATTTTTACAGTGGGCGGTTGTTAAGTGGTTAAATTACTATTATTTTACTTTAGAAATGTCATTTTGCTCTCCAACTGTTATAAACATGGAAAACATGTGCTACTTTACAGGCATACTATAGACACCCCCTGGGTATGATATTTAGGGCCAGTTCACACCGGATGCAGTGCAGTGCGTTTTTTTGATGCCTGAAAAATGCAAAGAACGTTGATCACATTAATGCCAATGGCATAGTTCACACCACTGCAGTCCGTTCCAGTGCGTTTCAGAAAGCAAAAAAAAAAAAATTGGTCATGCTGCATTTTTTATTTTATTTTTTGGTACAAAACTGTACTGGACCCCAGTAAAACACATCAAAAACGCAACGGAACGTACCAAAAATGCACTAGAATGCACCGGAACGCACCTAAATGCACAAAAGACGCACTGCAACACACTTGTCCTAAGTGAAAAGAGGGGAAAAAAAAAACACTGGACTGCATCCAAAACGCATCAAAAATGCACTGGAATGTGTCAAAAACGTGCATGCAGAAAAGCACCTGGAACGCACCCAGACTGCGTTTCTATAGTGTGAACTAGGGCCTGTATGACCCAGGTTCAACCGGGTCCTTACCTGGTTTAAGGAGCAATACAATATTGGCCTTTGCCATAGAAGGTGGAAGGACTCCCACCTCCAAGGCAGCGTTAAACACCCTCAATAAGCGGGGTAGCAATACTTCCGCATGCTGCTTGTATACTTCCATGGGAATCCCGTCCTCCCCCGGTGCCTTACAATTAGGGAACAGGCCCACTGCCTCCTGCAATTCCTCCACCGTAAGAGGCGCATCTAACTCCACCTTCTGTCCCGCATTAAGCCTAGGGAAGTTCAGCTCAGTTAAGTACCGGTCCAGATCCGCCCGATCATAGGCTGTGCCGGGGCGGTACAACTCCTCATAAAACCCCGCCAACTCCTGCATGATAAGTTCCGGGGATCTGACCAGCGGCCCAGCCTTGGATTTAATAGTCCCTATAGTTGGAGACCTCTGCTGGGCATTTGCTATTCTAGCCAACAAGCGCCCCGTTTTCTCCCCCTCCTCAAAGAAGGCCTGTTTGGTAAAAAAACGTTTTTTCTCGGCAGTTGAGGAGAGCACCCGCTCGTAAGCTGACTGAGCAGCTTGCCACTCCTCCCTTGCCGAGTCAGATGGGTCCATGACAAAGCGTTGTTCAAGTTCCTTCACCCTATTCTCCAGCTCCACTACAAAGGCAGAAGAATCTCTTTTCACTTTAGTCATTTCAGTGGTCAAAATCCTCCTCAAAAATGCCTTAAAGGCCTCCCACTGCTGCATACAGGGACCCTCAGGGTCCTGAGCAATGAAAAACCCACACATGCTCTCCTCTATAATTTCAGGGGATTTAAATAGTTTCAGCCAGAACGCATTGAATTTCCACGGTGACCTTGGGAGCGCCACCGGTTGAGAAACCACCAGGTGCACTATCAATGGGGAATGGTCTGACACACTACGGGGCCTGTATTCCATAGCGTCTACATATTGGAGCACGTGTGCATTTCCCACCACCAAGTCAATCCTAGACAGACTGCCATGCGATTTGGAAAAACATGAATACTGTCTTACCCCCGGGTGACGGTGTCGCCAAACATCCACCCAGCCCACCTCTTGCAACAACCGCGCCAGGGGGGTACCCCTGGAGAGGGCAGAGGCTCTTACGGCCAGGTGTCTATCCAGCGAGAGGTCCAAACAACAATTAAAGTCCCCAATCACTAGCAGCGGTACCTCCGGCCTATCATCCAAGTAGGATATCAAGGCCCTCAGCACCACCGCCGTGAAAGGGGGGGGATATATACTCCAGCAATTACACATGTTAAGGCACCCAATCTGCAATGTAGAAACACAAATCGACCCTCAGGATCGATTAAACTGTCCATCTCTTGGTAGTCCAGGGAGCCGTGGATCAAAACACTCACCCCTCTAGAATACGAGGTGTGAGTGGAGTGGTAAGCTTTAGTCACCCAATTATACTGTATACACCCCACTGTCTCCTGCGTCAAATGTGTTTCTTGGAAGCAGAATATCCCAGGCTGAAACTTTTTAAGGCACATACGCACCATAGTTCTCTTGAGGGGGGAATGAAGTCCCCTCACATTCCACGATACTATAGGAATCCCTGCCATTTGACAAAGTTAAACATAGGAACAAACATGGAAAATGTCACCAGGCCCAGAAGTCTGGCAGTTCTGGAATAGATTATCAGGTCATGAAGAAGTGTATATGGATCAGTCATAGTGCCCACCTGAGAAGCATTGCCGTCATGCCGCTCATCAAAAAAGTGAAAAGAAAAAAGAGAAAAAGAAAAGCAGAGGAGGCAACAAGCAATCCCCTCCAGTAACTTATAACCATGTCCTGTCAACAGGACAGGACAACCGTGTTCCCCCGGAAACGCACTCGGGGGGTCTCTCAAGTACGCAATTTGTAAATCCACGTTGACGATGTCTGAAGCTCTTGTCTTGATATGATGCAAGATAATGTCCCTCAGCCAGGGTTTATCCGGATAAGATCAGAACAAAGTCTCCCCACCAGATCAGATCATCCCAGGAACCGTGCGG
The DNA here is from genome assembly GCA_029206835.1 of Rana muscosa. Taxonomy (NCBI): domain Eukaryota; kingdom Metazoa; phylum Chordata; class Amphibia; order Anura; family Ranidae; genus Rana; species Rana muscosa. The sequence goes on from JARGYO010005603.1 coordinate 9,093,054, forward strand.
ACTTCATCATTCCTCCTCTCCATTCTGGTCACGCCGCCTCAGGGCTTGTTCGTTACGGTCCAGCCAGTTAACTGCCTCCTTAGCGGACTCAAAAAACTGTGCCTGGCCCCGGACTATCACTCATAGCTTAGCCGGGTACAACATAGCATAAGGGAGCTGCATCTGTCGGAGCCTGCGCTTTATATCAAAAAACTTTGCCCAGCGTTTCTGCACCTCAGCCGAGAAATCAGGATAAAAGGACACTCTGGTTCCATTATGTTGTATGTTGGCCCGTTCCCGTGCGAGTCGGAGCACTGTTTTCCTGTCCCTATAATGCAGCAGTCTTGCTAGTATTGACCTGGAGGGCCCCCCAGGTTGAGTGGGGCGAGATGGCACCCTGTGAGCGCGCTCCACCGCAAACAGAGGGGAAAAGGCATTCTTTCCAAAAATGTCCAGTAACCAGCTTTCACATATGCTGTGGGATCCCTACCCTCCACCTTTTCAGGGAGCCCCACAATGCGAATGTTATTCCTCCTGAGGCGGTTCTCAAAATCTTCTGCTCTGTCAATAGCCTCCCTCGCAAGTTGATAAGCGGCCTTGGCATCTCTCTCAATGGGGGGTAAACAATCCTCAATTTCACTCACCCTACTTTCCACTGCAGTGGTGCGTTCCCGCATTTTTTGCATATCTTGTCGCAGCAGCGACAGTTCCTCTCTCATTGTGGCTACCGAGGCATTGCCAATGTTAACTGCCCTGAGGATGTCTGCCAGTGTAGGCTGAGCAGTCCCAGAAGTGTCCTGTTCACCATTCTCAGAGGCCTCAGATTCAAAGTGATTATTCTCATCTTGCTCACTGTGTGCAGTCAAGATGGCTGCCCCAGCCTGCGTGTCATGTGAAGCATGCTCTATGTGCTGCGAGTGTCCAGCCTCCTCTGTCCCCATCAGCCCATTCATTTTCTGGGTGTAATACACCATATCTTTAGGTGCATCCTTACCCTGACTCTTGGGCTGTGAACTAGGGCCAGTTCACACCATAGAAACACAATCCGGATGCGTTCCAGGTGCTTTTTTGCATGCACGTTTTTCATGCGTTCCAGTGCATTTTTGGTACGTTTTTGATGCAGTCCAGTGCTTTTTTTTCACCCCTCTTTTTTATTAACCATAGATAAGGACAAGTGTGTTCCAGTGCATTTTTGGTGCATTTAGGTGTGTTCCTGTGCGTTCCAGTGCATTTAGATGCGTTCCAGTACAGTCCAGTGCAGGTAAAATGCAGCATGTTCTACTTTTTTGGTGGAACTGGAACGCACTGGAACAAACACTGCCATTTAGAACCATAAAAAACGCAATGCACTGCATGTGGTGTGAAATGGCCCTTAAGCAATTTGGCATATTTAAAGGCACTTCTCCTTGTTTTGTTTTTGGTGTTTTCCAAATTGGTGACATTGATATATGTCCCTTAGGGTGGTGGGACCTGGGCCCCCATTTTAAGGCCAATAACTAGAAGATAAGCCAGCCAAGTGGGGACTAGCAAAATTAACAAGTCAGTTCCCATAGACTGCAATGGTATTTGTTGGTGGGGGGGGGGGGGGGAGGGGTGATTGTCCCATCTCTAATTTTGTAGCATGCTGGATGATGTGCTTAATTTTGGACGGGGGAGGGGGGGTTATTTTTTGCTAGCTGCATTGGTGTTGTTCTGCACATGCCCAGCCAGTTAGTTTTTTTTTTTTTTGGGTGCTTTTTGTGTGTGAACAGCACCTGGGTATTTCTGGGCATGCTCACTCAGAGAGTGTTTTTATGGGTTAGTAATTGAAGGACATCCTTAACAGGTGTACCCACTTTGAATTTCAGTCTCTACATTGAGTGAACTTGCATTTTAGGTGTTTCATGGACTGTGCATGTGTTTTCAATTGCCTCATTAGCACACAAACCTATGTTATATAAAGCTCACAAGGAGCATTCGTTCGCTTGCCCTGAGAAGAGGCAAGTGTGTGGGGGGTGGGGGCAAAATGTACATGTTGGTGTCCTTATCGAGTTTGTAACACATGTGTTTTATTTGTTATGTCTTTGCTAAACAGGTGATTGGTTAACTTTTGTGGATTGTATTTTTTGTGTGGGGGAAATGTTCACCTGAAATAATTCTGATGTTGTTAATGTGTGTTTGTTCACTTTGATTTAATTGTCTGTGCTGCATTTATTTTGGTCCAAATTTCTCAAGATGTTGAGTCTGTAACTTTTTCAAATTGACCATGTTTTTTATTTTGCCTTCCCTTTTGTTTTGTTGACCAATAAAATTTGATGCAAAGTTTTGATGTTTGTTTTGTGTTTTCTTTGCAACAAATGTGACAGCTGATTGGCATGTCAAAACAAAACAGGTATGATTTGTCTACCCTGGTGCCTTCATGCTAGCATATGCATGGATTGTGTGCTGCCACAGAGCGTCACCAGGAAATGAAAAATACAGAGCGGTAAGTATTCAATTTTCCTTTTTTACTGCAGTGGTTCTCAGCCTCAGTCCTCAAGTACCCCCAACAGGATATGTTTTGTGAATTTATCTTATCAAGAATTGCTGTCCAAAAATCAAAACCATTGACTGATTTAAAGCACATGTGCAAGATGAAGGAAAACCTGCAAACATGGCCTGTTGGGGGGGGGGGGGGGTACTTGAGAAGTACTGATTTAGAGCACTGCACTTAAAAATAGCTCAAGGCCATACAATTCTAATTGTGGGCATTTTGAGGGAAACGCAGTAAGTGTTAGAACCCTTGCGTGTGTTTGTTTTTTTTTTAGATTTTTTTTTTTGTAGTTTGGCCTTTGTGTCTCCTTTTCTTAAAATTGGCTTCACTTCCTGTCACACAGCTAAACAGGAAGTGAAGGTAAAACCCTACCAATGTCTTTTCTTGGGGACACACAGATCAATCTAACTAGTGTCCCCATTAAGCAAATTGCACTCTAGCACTTAGTTGTGTACACCCCAAATCATTGGGTAGTTTGGGGTTTAGTAAAGACAAATCCACTCTGCAGTAAAAGTGTAGCTGCTGAAAATCTGAGGGAAAGTACTGGTGATTGGATGTTACAATCATGTAAAAGCAAAGATGGTGTTTTTTTTGGCTTGCATGTCCCCCTCAGATATACAGCAAGTGCACTTGTAGTGCAAAGTAGATTTGCCTTTAGTAAAAAAAAAAACAAAGTCCAAACTACCTAATAATTTGTGGGGTACCCCGCAATATGCTGGAGTGCAATGTACATAATGGGGAAAGTATTTAGACTGACCTGTGTGTCCCCAAGGAAAGACATTGTTAGGGATTTTCCCTCACTTCCTGTGTGGCTATGTGACAGGAAGTGAATTATTTGGAAGGATAAAGTGGCCAAATTATTTAGTTTAACTTTTCAAAGACTCATTCCTAAGTTGAATTGTGATGCATGTCAATGGCCCATTTAGACCCTCTTTAATCACTTGTGATCATCGTTATAACTGATCGACGGCCATAGCATGGTCCTCAATTGCCGGGAGTCCGTCAATAAACGTCCTCCCCTTTGCGCGCGCTGTGGTCACAGAGTCACTGAGACTCGGGTGATGACAGATCCGAGTAAGGGGCCGATTCCTGCCCTTTACCATGTGATCAGCTGTCAGCAAATGACAGCTGATCATGTGATGTAAACAAAAGCTGGGTAATGGTTTTTGTTTTCTCCTTGTGCCGACAGCGTGAGCATAAAAAAAGGCAATCACGGGCTTATGTGCAAGGGACATGGGGCCCGAAGAGGAAGAGGCAATTCTGCGTCATCTGTGACAATTAGTAGCCCCTGCCAGTGCCACCTATCAATGCCCACCACTGGTGCCAATCAGTGGCACCTAGCAGTGCTGCCTATCAGTGCCCATCACTGCCAACTATCATTGCCACCTAGCAGTGCCACTTCTCACTGCCCACCAGTGCCAACTAGCAATGCCACCTCTCAGTGCCCACCCTTGCCACCTTATCGGTGCCCATCAGTGCAGTCTCATCAGTGTACATCAAAGAAGAAAAATTACCTTTTTTAAAAATATTAACCAGTTTCCTACCGCCCACCGTCAAATGACATCCTTGGCTTTGGGCGGTGACATCTGAATGATGCCTGCAGTTGCAGGCATCATTCAGATATCATTCTTTTCAGCCGGCGATTCTGTGCACAAAAAAAATGATCATAGTGGCAGTTCCGCCGCTTGATCGTTCTTATAGGCGGCGGGAGGGGACGTTCCCCCCTCCTCTTGCCGCCATCCGGTGCTTCTCCGGGCTCTCCCGTGCCATCTTGGGCTCGGAGAACGATTTGGAGATGACTGGTGACCAGATGGTCATCAGTCATCTCTATGACCGTCGGAGGCGCGGGCACGACGTTATGAAATCACGCCGTGTTCCCGTATGTTAACCAAGCCGTGATCTCGGCTGTCAGCATGAGATTGATTTTTTTGGACCAATATCATGCTTTCCAGCCTGGAGGAGAGATGCGGGGTCTTATTGACCCCGCATCTCTCCATAAAGAGGACCTGTCACACACATTCCTATTACAAGGGATGTTTACATTCCTTGTAATAGGAATAAAAGTGATCCAAAAAAAAAAAAAAGTTTAAAAAAAAAAGAGTAAGAAATACAAAAAAGTAAAAAAACAAAATAAAAAAATAGGATTTTTATAACAGCTTACCTGTAAAATCCTTTTCTTGGAGTACATCACGGGACACAGAGCGACATAGTCATTACTAATGGGTTATATAGATACCGTCAGGTGCTGGCACTGGCAACTTCCAAAACCGGAAGTACCCTCCCCTATATAAGCCCCTCCCATCCGGGAGCACCTCAGTTTTGTAGCAAAGCAATAAGTGTCCACAAAGAGGGGCGGGAGCTCTGTGTCCCGTGATGTACTCCAAGAAAAGGATTTTACAGGTAAGCTGTTATAAAAATCCTATTTTCTTTCTCGTACATCACGGGACACAGAGCGACATAGTCATTACTAATGGGATGTCCTAAAGCAATGCCAAATGAGGGGGGGGATACACCATATATAAGCTGAGCGCTATCAGATATGAGGATCTTTTGCGGCCTGCAACACACTGCGCCCAAAGGCGACATCCTCCTGACTTCTAACGTCCACCTGGTAGAACCTAGTAAACGTGTGAACTGAAGACCATGTTGCGGCCCTACAGATTTGAGCCAGGGAGGCCTGGTGATGCACTGCCCATGAAGTTCCAACTGCTCTCGTGGAGTGCGCTCTAACTTTGAACGGAGGCGGTCTCCTTCTCAAGCCATAAGCTTGCATAATGACCTGTCGAATCCACTTGGCTAAAGTAGATTTTGACGCTGCCTGACCCTTTCTGGGGCCTTCCGGCAGAATAAACAAAGTATCCGTTCTGCGAATCTGAGCAGTGGCTTTTAGATAAGCTTTAACTGCTCTTACTACATCCAAAGAATGCAATAACTTTTCCTCTACCGAAGTAGGTTTGGGGAAAAAAGAAGGAAGAACCACATCTTGGTTCAAATGAAACCTCGATACCACCTTAGGAAGAAAGGCTGGATGAGGACGTAACACTACTCTGTCCTTATGGATAACCAGATATGGCTCCTTACAGGACATAGCTGCTAATTCCGATACTCTTTTAGCCGAACAAATGGCTACTAGAAAAATCAATTTCCTGGTGAGAAGCACCAAGGAAATATGCTGTAATGGTTCAAATGGTTGTTTCTGTAGAACCGACAGAACCAAGTTTAGATCCCATGGACATATGGGAATATTAACCGGAGGACTAATACGCATCACTCCTTGTATAAAGGCTTTGACTAGTGAATGCGAAGCCAAGGGCCTTTGAAAAAATATTGACAAGGCCGAAATCTGACCCTTGATAGTACTCAAGGCAAGCTTCCTATCTACAGCCCACTGTAGGAAGTCCAGAATCCTACCTATTACGTACTTATGTGGATGCCATTTCTTGGCCTCACACCACGCGATGTACGCCTTCCAGATTCTATAGTAGATCTGCCTGGATACCGGCTTCCTGGCATTGATCATGGTAGATACCACAGCATTAGAGAGCCCTCTCTTTTTTAGAATGTGGGCTTCAATAGCCAGGCCGTCAAACCTAGGGCTGGTAAGGAAGGGTGGTATATCGGTCCTTGCGAAAGCAGGTCCGGACGACGTGGGAGAGTCCAAGGACTCCCCACTGAAATTTTACAATCTCCGCGTACCACGCTCTTCGGGGCCACGCTGGAGCCACCGGAATCACTGTTTCTTTTCTACCCTGATTCTGCGGAGTAATCGAGGTAACCATTGTGGCGGTGTGAATGCATATATCAGCTTGAACTGATCCCAAGGGAACACTAGGGCATCCGAGCCGCAAGCTAGGGGATCCCTTGTCCGAGAGACAAACCTGTCCCCCTTTGCGTTGAATCTGGATGCTAGAAGATCTACATCCGATGTTCCCCACCGCTGACATATTGTCCAGAAAACCTCGGGGTGAAGGGACCCTTCCTCTGGGCCTAATTGCTGGCGACTTAGAAAGTCCGCCTTCCAATTCTCCACTCCTGGAATGAATACCGCAGATATGGCTGGGACATATTTTTCTGCCCATTTCAGGATGTAATTTACTTCCCTCTGGGCTGCACGACTCCTGGTGCCCCCCTGATGATTGATATATGCCACTGCTGTGGCATTGTCTGATTGAATTCTGACAGGGGACCCTTGGAGTTTGGATGTCCATGCTACTAGGGCATACCGGGCTGCTCGTATCTCTAAGAGATTGATGGGCAGGGCCTTTTCTGCATCCGACCATCTGCCCTGGAGAGACTATTGCTCCAGTACTGCTCCCCAGCCTATAAGGCTGGCATCTGTAGTGACCACCTTCCAAGAAATCGGACTGAAGGATTTCCTTTTCCAGATTCTGGGGAACCAACCACCAACGGAGGCTCTTGCGAACGGAAGGGGACAAGGACATTGTAAGTCTAGGGCCTGAACTTTTTTGTTCCAGGCTGACAGTATGGCCCCTTGCAAATTCCTTGAATGGAATTGACCGTAGGGTACTGCTTCGAATGATGCCACCATTTTTCCCAGCAGCCTCATATACAGGCGTATGGACGGCTGTCTTTTTTGTACCCACTAAGTGGATCAAATCTTTCAAAGACAACACCTTTCCTCGAGGCAAGAATATTTTTCTCTGGCCTGAATCCAACCTTAGCCCCAAGTATTCCAGACTTTTGACTGGTTTTTAGGGCTGACTTGTCTCGGTTGATAATCCAACCGTGAGATTCCAGATACTTGATTGTCTTGTGAATGACCACGTCTAGTTTTTTCACTGAGTGGTCTATCAGCAACAAGTCATCCAGATATGCCATTATCATTACACCTTGTGTTCTTAGATTGGCCAATAAAGGGCCAGAATTTTTGTAAACACTCGTGGTGCTGTGGCCAAACCGAAGGGTAAGGCTCTGAACTGAAAATGGCGCCCTTCTACTGCAAAGCGTAGACATTTTTGGTGGACTGGAAAGATGGGAATGTGCAAATAAGCATCTTTGATGTCGATCGCGGCTAACCAATCCTCCCCTTGTAGGGCAGTGGCCACCGATCGGATCGACTCCATCGGAAAGTCCTGATATACAGGAATTTGTATAGCCCTTTTAGAATTAATATGGGCCTCCTGTCCGCGTTTGCTTCGGGACTGTAAAGAGGTTTGAGTAAAACCCGAACCCTCATTCTTCCAGGGGAACCTCCATAATTACTCCTTGGAGCAATAGTTGTTCTAGTGCCAACAGGAGGGACTCTCTCTTCCGGGGATCCCTTGGCACGTTTGACCTCAAAAATGGGAAGGAGGAGAGTCTTTTAACTCCAAACTGTATCCCAAACCTACTGCGGAGAGCACCTATCTGTCTTGATCGTGTCCCGCCAGGTCTCTTGCGAACAACTGGAGTCCTCCCCCCCACCCGACTGAGTGGGGGCTTCAATGAATTTAACTTTGGGGGAGGTTTTGTACCTCCCCTGACCCAGGGTTTCTCATTACCCTGCTACTGTCCCTGTTTTTTACCCCCGGGAATTGACCGAGGAGGCCGTCGGAACTGTTACACAGCCGATGCCCCAGGGACTGGAGAAGCAGGCCTCTTAAAGAGGGACCTCTAACTCTGTTTTTAACCGGCAAGAGCGTATTTTTACCGCTGGAAATTTTCTGGATATATTTGTCCAGGTTTTCCCTGAATAAGCGTTCACCATGAAATGGGACGCTAACCAGCCATTCTTTACAGGGAGCTTCAGCAGACCAGTTTTTGAGCCATAGGAGCCTACGCATATGTACTATAGACAGCATAAGGCGGGAGGCCTGATGGAGTGAATCCTCTATGGCGTCAACCGCAAAGCCTAAGGCTCTAGGTAGATCAGCTAGGGCAAAGCCTGCTGATCTGTCAAGTCCCTCAAGACCTGTTTCAACTGATCCTTCACTGCTTAGCAGACCCCAATAGCTGCTACTGCTGGTTGTATCACCAAGCAGATTTTCATAAGGACTCCAATCTTTTATCCATTGGGTTCTTGAACATTTGGACATTATCCACTGGACATGTCAGTGATTTATACATACAAGAGATGGCTGCGTCCACTGTAGGGACCTTCCATTTTTTTTTTTTTTTTTTGATGAACTTATCCTCCATGGGATAGACCACCGGAAATCTCTTGAGGGAATAAATATTTTCTCAGGACGTTCCCAATCCTGGTAAATGAGCCCTTTCAGTAAAGGGTGAAGTGGAAAAGAACAAACAGTCTGGGGGCTTCTAGCGACCCCAACGAGGATACAGTAGTGGTTGATGGTTCCACAAGGTGCATTTTTAAATGCTGATCGGACCATGTTAGTCAGAGACTGAACCCATAATCTTTCAGCTTGAGATGCTGAGAAAAGGTTCCCCCACTGTTGATTCCTCTATAACAGAATCAACCTCATCCTGATCCCCTTCAGGCAGGTCGATCCCTGTATGGGACTGTTGCTCTGCTAACAGGCACTCTGAAGGAGGAGACGGAGATCGGGCGTGCTTTCCCTGACAGGGAGGCAGCGATTAATGTTGACAATCTCTCTCTAATCCTCCCAGAGCTGAGGAAAAAAACCTCCTCTGTTACATACACAGGAGCAGGTGAACTGAGGACAGCCACAGTACCAAGTACCCCTGCGGGGTCTCTACGGTCACTTACCTCTGAACTTCAGGGGAGACTGGTGCAGCAGAAGTATGCCCAAGATCCTCCGAGCCCGATGAGACCCCCTTCGCTTCCTGGAAGATTCAGTTCCGGAGCTTCTGGACGGCATATTCCTAAGCCTAAAGCTGAGGTATTCCAGCCGTAATACACCACTTTTACTGAGAATAGTCTAGCACAATTGCTGCTATATCACAGTTGGTGTCTACTAATGTGCCTTTCTAGGGGATGCCTGTATCAACCGCTTGCTGTATGCCTTTAAATGTTGCCAGCTCTGTCTCTGTACTTCATAGCCAGCTCACTACAACATTGTGGTTTTTTTAAACTGCTGGGACGCCCGCACATGCGCAGAAGCGCTGCGGCGCGCACAGAGCGTCATCCCCCAGGCTCCGCCACCTTTCCCGGCTCACCTCTATATATAGAGGCGCGTGCACGCGCACGCGCGCGGCCACGTGCGCCTTCGGCGCTAATTTCAAAAAATGGTAACAAGGGACGGGAGCCAGGGCCCCTCTTTGCCGCAGGCCAGGGGATGGACGAGCACTGCAACATGGCAGAGGAAGCAGTTTCCTATAAGAGAACTCACCATCTGCCTGGACTTTGCTCTGCTGAGAAGAAGCTAGTCCACATGACAAGAAAACATTCCACAGCGGCCTCTAGTGGACAAACACAGGTACCGCAGTCTAATATATTAAATATATATATAAAAAATTTTTTTTTTTTTTTTTTCTTGACCACCATTAAAAATTATTACATTTTTTTTTTTTTTAGTAGTTACAGGCATGCACAGAATTTTGCGGGAATACCATTAGGTAACAGACAGAAAGACAAATTAGGCTTGGGGGTCCCCCAATAGAACCAAGTTCCTGGGGGCCCCCACTTACCTGTTCCCCGCCGCAGGACTTTGTTTGGTCCACAAAAGCCCAAACTTCACCTATCACGGCAGGCATTGTAATCAAACCTTCAGGGACCGGGTTCCCAAGGATTCCACTCCCCTGGACCTGTATAGCACCCTGCACAGAAAACATCTTGGTCGTGGGTATGACCAGAGCTCTGGATCCCAGGGTCCAGCTCTCCTAAGAGAAGCATTACAGGCAAAACCTTGCTCTTCTCTGCAAGGCCCGGGTACCGACCGTTTAGCTATGAAGCTTTTTTGGTCGGATCCGGAATAGCTTACTGAGGCCCAAAAGAACCTGTACGCAAGCTCAGTGAAAAACACATGTTTCTTCTTGGCCAACACCTTAGACACTGGCAAAAAACTGAGGTGCTCCCGGATGGGAGGGGCTTATATAGGGGAGGGTACTTCCGGTTTTGGAAGTTGCCAGTGCCAGCACCTGACGGTATCTATATAACCCATTAGTAATGACTATGTCGCTCTGTGTCCCGTGATGTACGAGAAAGAAATATATAAGCAAAAATAAGAAAAAACGCCCATGTCCCCGGTAGTTCGCGCTCAGAAGCAAACACACACCTAAGTCCCGCCCACATATGTAAACGCCGTTCAAACCACACATGTGAGTTATTGCTGTGTGCGTTAGAACGAGTGCAACAATTCTAGCACTAGACCTCCTCTGCAATGCCAAAATGGTATCGCCTAGGGAGATTTTTAATTACTGAAGTTTGGTGTCATTCCATGAGTGTGCGCAATTTTAAAGCGTGACGTGTTAGGTATCTATTTACTCAGCATAACAACATCTTTCACATTATACCAAAAAATTGGCCGTAACTTTACTGTTTTGTAATATTTTTAGCAAACAAAAAGGAGTTTGAAAATTTATTGCGCAAATACCGAGCAAGATAAAAATTTGCAATGACCGCCATCTTATTCCCTAGGGTGTCTGCTCCAAAAACATATATAATGTTTGGTGTTTTGAAGTAATTTTATAGCCATAAATTTATGATTTTTACATGAAGGTGAGAAGTGCCAGAATAGGCCCAGTGCTGAAGTGGGTAAAATATCAATTTTTTTTTATTTATTTTAAACTCGGTCTTTTGTATTTATAGAAAAAAAAAACACAAAGTTGATCAAATAGCACCAAAAGCAAGCTCTATTTGTGTGCCAACAAATAAAACATTTGGGTTCATTGGGTTACAGTGTTGTATGAGCGCGCAATTGTCATTGAAAGTGCATCAGCGCTGAAATGTGAAACTTGGTCTGGGCAGTGCGCAAGTGGTTAATATAAGGCTACATGCACACGGACGTTTTTCAAGCCGCTTGTTTGAGCGTTTTTTGCAGCTTAAAAACATCTCTCCATGTTAGCCTATGGCCTCATGGCCACCATGGCGTTTTTAAGCTGTAAATGGCATAGGCGTTTTTAGGCCCCATGTAGACGGGACGCTGGTGCAAAGTGTTCAGAACTAAGGTTGAAAGTGGCGTTTAGAAAGGCGCGCTTTGTGGCGTTTGCATGCCGTGTTTTACCACATTTGCGTGTATATGATAAGGAGCCGCCCTAAGCTCCAAAAACAGTATTATTTACGATTTTAGCTATTTTGTGAGACCAGAGTGATATCAGCAGCTGAGAGCAGCAGTGTAGTTGTATTTAGCGTGTCACTTGCCACATCACTTGCCGCAAGATGTGGATTGTCCACTTGCCACGTCAGCTGCCCCAAGTTGTGGATTGTCCACAATGCAATGGAAGCAATTTCATTTTTTTATATATATATACATATATATATATATATATATATATATATATATAATGGTTTTTCCTCATTTGCCATAAATTTGGAGTTTAATCAATGTAAAAAAATAGGTCACCTTTAAAAACGCTTCTAAACTAAAATGCGGCTAAACGCTGTTACTGCGTCTTAAACGTGGAAATCTTTGGCGTCTGAAGGCATTTTTAGGCTTTGTGAAAAACGATTTTAAACGCAACTGCAGATTTTTTCTGGCCAGGCCAAAAACAGTGTTTTGGATGTAATAGAATTCAATGGACCCGCATCCAAAACGCAAGTACCGCAATTTTGCGGTGATTTTTTTGTTTTACCTGTTTATAGCTGGTTGTTAAAAGGAAATGTAAAAAAAAAAAGCCGGTTCAAAATAAAAATAAAAATAAAAACTAGAAAAAAAAAACAGCGTGGGGTCCCCCCCCCCCCAGGTCCATACCAGGCCCTTGGGTCTAGTATGGATTCAAAGGGGACCCCCCCAAAAAATGAAAAAAAATGGCGTAGGGGTCCCCCCAGAATCCATACCAGGCCCTTCAGGTCTGGCATGTATTTTAAGGGGAACACCGCGCCAAAAACAAAAATTAGCGTGGGGGTCCCCTAAAAATACACACCAGACCCTTTATCCGAGCACTCAACCTGGCAGGCCGCAGGGGAAGAGGGGGGGACGAGAGAGCGCCCCCCTCCCTCCTGAAACGTACCAGGCCGCGTGCCCTCAACATGGGGGGTTTGGTGCTTCGGGGCAGGGGGGCGACCTGCGGCCCCCCCACCCCAAAGCACCCTGCCCCCATGTTGATGGGGACAAGGGCCTCTTCCTGACAACCCTGGCCGTTGGTTGTCGGGGTCTGCGGGCGGGGGCTTATCGGAATCCGGGAGCCCCCTTTAATAAGGGGGACCCCAGATGCCGGCCCCCCACCCTATGTGAATGAGTATGGGGTACATCGTACCCCTACCCATTCACCTGGTGGCAAAATAAGTCAATAAAAAAAAGACAAAACAGGTTTGAAAAGTAATTTATTGGGCAGCTCCGGGGGTCTTCTTCCGACTTCGGGGGTCTTTCTGCCGGGCGCCCGCTATCTTCTGCCAGCTCTTTTGCTAGCGGGGGTCCCGGGCTTCCTCGCCATCCTCTTCTGACTTCGGGGGTCTCTTGTTCTGTTCTCCGGTTCTTCTCCCGCTCTCTGGTGTCTTCTCCACGATCTCCGGTTCTTTCTGCCTTCTGCCGGGCGCCCGCTATCTTCTTTCAGCTCTTTTGCTAGCGGGGGCCGGTCTTCTTCATCGCCTTCTTCCGTCTTCTCTTCGCCCGATGTTGCCTCGTCGCTCTCTGCCGCTGCAATGCTCTGTCCGAGCAGCGGTGCCACTTTTATTGGCATGGGGCGTGGTCACCAGGTGATGCCACCGCTGACCCCGCCCCGTATGATGTCAGTCCCGGGGAATGATGGGACTGTGACGTGAAATGGGGCGGGGTCAGCTGTGGCATCAGCCGGTGACCACGCCCCATGCCAATAAAAGTGGCACCGCTGCTCGGACAGAGCATTGCAGCGGCAGAGAGCGACGAGGCAACATCGGGTGAAGAGAAGAGGGAAGAAGACCGGCCCCCGCTAGCAAAAGAGCTGGCAGAAGATAGCGGGGCGCCCGGCAGAAAGACCCCCGAAGTCGGAAGAAGACCCCCGGAGCTGCCCAATAAAATACTTTTCAAACCTGTGTTGTCTTTTTTATTAACTTATTTTGCCACCAGGTGAATGGGTAGGGGTACGATACCCCATACTCATTCACATAGGGTGGGGGGCCAGCATCTGGGGGCCCCCCTTTTTAAAGGGGGCTCCCGGATTCCAAAAAGCCCTCCGCCCGCAGACCCGTGACAACCAACGGCAAGGGTTGTCGGGAAGAGGCCCTTGTCCCCATCAACATGGGGGCAGGGTGCTTTGGGGTGGGGGGGCCACAGGTCGCCCCCCTGCCCCGAAGCACCAAACCCCCCCATGTTGAGGGCATGCGGCCTGGTACGGTTCAGGAGGGAGGGGGGCCGCTCTCTCGTCCCCCCTTTTCCCCTGCGGCCTGCCAGGTTGCGTGCTCGGATAAGGGTCTGGTTTGGATTTTGGGGGAACCCCCACGCCATTTTTCGGCTTAGGGGGTTCACCTTAAAATCCAGACCAGACCTAAGGGCCTGGTATGCTCCTGGAGGGGAACCCATGCCGGTTTTTTCATTAAAATTTGACCTGGACTTTCCCTTCATGATTCATACCAAACATGGGACAGCGAGGCTGCCGAGGACCAGCGCGATCACATCGCGCCGGAGACATTCTCGGCCGGCTAGTCGCCATTAGGACACGACTTGAGTCGTGTCCAAGTTGCCTCGCAAAGTCGCGCTGTCCCTGTGTCAGCTGGCACACGAGTCGCCCCACGAGTCGGATCCGCTTCATCCAACTTCCTGGGCGACCTCTATTCAAATCAATGGGCTCCCATAGGGAACCATTCATTTTCAATAGAGCGCCGCTGACATTTGGATTTACTATAACAGTGTGCAGCTGTGCGCCACTGGTTCCTGCGCCCAGTGAAGGAGTTATCCGGCGCACCAATTAAGGTTAGAAACAGCGCAGCGCACTGTTATTAGTAAATCAGCCCCATTGTATCAACTTTAGATGCCCACTTTACCCATTGCCCTCCCCTCCCTCCTGCCCCCCACCATCTTATTCATTCTTCACACAAAGATTCTACCACCACTACAACAATTTTATGCTCTCCGGGGAGATTACTCTTCTTTATCTATTTGCTACAGCTCTCTCTCTCTCTCTCGCTCTCCACGTTCACACTGGGGCTGCGGGAGTGAAGCCTGCAAGTTCAGCTGAACTCGCACGATTTCACTCCTGCTGGCAGTCCCGATTTCAGCCGCGATTTCAAAGACATCTGAAACAGATGTAAATCGCGGCTGAAATCGCAAAAAGTAGTACAGAAACTACTTTTTGTAATCGGTGCAGCGCCGCAGATGCGGCGTCGCACCGATTAGGACGGTGCCATTGCCCGCAATTTGCGGCAAATTTCACCGATTTGGCATGCGATTTGACATGTCAAATCGCACCAGTGTGAACCAGGACTTAATCTTATAAGGCTATTTTCCAGTTACTAAACTAATCTCTTCTCCCCTCTCTAGGGCAGGCACCCCATTCTACTCAACCAGGGCTCCCACAGTGTTTTAAATTTGTTAAAATTGCCACGTCTAGTCAGGAGTGCTTTTTTCTTCCACACTGTCATATTTATTACGTTAACCCATTCTGCCGATGTCGGTGCTTTCTGTGATTGCCAGTTTTGTGCTATAAATTTTCTGGCCTGAAACAGGCACCTCAGTACCGCTACCGCGATGCCCTTTTGCTCATGCCTCTCCTCTATACTACATAATAAACATATTTTAGCCCCCATTTCCAGAGTAATCCTAAAGCGTTGTGTTTATGATGTCCAATAACTTGACCCAGTATCTGTATAACTTCAGGCACTTTCACATCATATGTATGAGGTCACCTGTGTCTTGACACCTAGGGCATTTATCATCTGGTTTCCTTCCAAACATATGCAGTCTCTTTGGGGTGTAATAAACTCTATGCACTAAAAATAAATGGGATACTCTCTGCGACGGGGAGAGGGGGACATCGGTGTCCCCAACTCCAATATCCGTTCCCATTGGGTTGTTATAGGGCCTATATCCTCCTCCCATTTCCCTTTGTTTTTTCCCACACTCTCCCCAAGTATAGAACCACCACTGATCTGCATGTATAATTCTGAAATGAGGCCTTTAAAAATTCCTGACTTAATTAGCCTTTGGAAATGTTTTGCGCAATGGGCCTCTTAACAACCAGCCAGTATCTGCCGCCCACTTTTGTGTGTCGGCGGCCTCATCGACGTCTGACGTCACCACGCCTTTGACGCGGTGGCACCAGATGCCGCATCGGCCAGGGGATCACCTAATGGGACGCTTTCTGGATACACCTGAGGTGCAGGTGATCGGGCACTTCATCAATGTCCTGCTCAGATCACCTGTTAACCTCTATCCACACCCATACAGAATACATTCTGGCCTGTGATTGGTGACTCACACAAACCCCTGTAATCATATATACTGGGAAAACACAGCAAACATTTGCTGCATGGCCAGGACTTCTCCATTACTGATAGGGAACCACACCAAAGGTGAGAGACTGACTTGAGGCAGGATGCCTAAAAAAAAGCCTCCCCCTTCTCTTTTTCTAAATTAAATTTATCGCCATATATTATGCGGTTATGTCATCCATTATCCACACTTATGGCTTATTACTTTTCCACCTTGGCCTATCTCCACTCTTTTTACTATCTAACATAGAACCTAAGAAGACACTGATTTGTCTGCAATAAAGATTCTTATACATATGTTTTCTCTGCATGACAGATTTGCGTTCCTCGCTGTATTTGGGTGGTCCTTGCGAGCTTTGATGCGTTGCTTGTCTACCGGGACAGAAACTGCCCCAGCCACGCACAATATATATATATATATATATATATATATATATATATATATATAATATTATATTATATTATATTATATTACACACATACACACAGACATACACTAATTTATGTAAACTTATGCATAATTTTCAATATGTTTATACTTTTCTAATAAAAAATATAACAGCGTGCTTCTGTTTAACCCCTGAGGAAGGAAGTGAATACGCAAAAAACTCACCCCCCCCCCCCGTTTTCCGAAACTTGTTGGGATTCGTTGTGACCACACTCTTCATTCGACTTTATGTCTAGAATACCTGTGTGTTCCAACATTTAGCAGCTGTATAGATATTTTCTACGTGTCCTATTTATTGTTTTTAGGTGTGATTTTTCTATACTTTGTTGCACATGTGTACCTAATAAAATGTATACTTTTTTTAAAATATATTTCATTATACTATTTTCTCCTATATCCTGGTATACTTTCCCTTGGCGCATAATCTCTGGGGCATCCCTTCCAAACATTCGTAAAAATGAATCAGTCTTGGATCAGCAGCTATCAAGCACCTGATGCTGATGTAACCGATTTAATTTTCTATGGATGTGGGATCTCTTGAAGACTGCCTAAGCTGAGTGACTATCCTATTCCTCCTCAATCTTGATAATGCTAGCTTCTAAGAATATTTTTGGTTTAGGGCACCACTGCCTAAGGCCCAATTTTTCTCGCCCTGTTTAACAGGGGCATGTAATTACAATTTCCTGACGCCACCATGGCAGAATACTAGTGATAGAGCTCCCCCTCTTGACCACTCCCTCAGGACCAGTGAATAGCATAAATTAAATGCCTAGTTAGGCCCCACCCCATTCTTCAATGTCTTTATTATTGATAAGAGTGGCACAAGATTCTGTTTTGAACTCACTTTAATTACCTGAAGCAACTGTTACACTTGTATTGTTAACTGTTGGAGGCTGTTGCTGTAGGAGACAGCGTTCCTGTCCGTGCAGATGTGGCATCTTGCTGGATGCTTTTCCCTGCCTGGCTGTCCTCCTGTAGAAGTCTGAGTCTGCCGGGTTGGCGTTGCGGCGGCCTGGGGGTGTTCTGGCCCTAACCCTCTCTCCCAGAGTTCTGTTTAGGAGAGATGGAAGTTAGAAGAGTTGTGTAGCGGCCTCCTCACTCCCCTCTTTGCATCAGCTCGTCTTTCTCTTGTCTAGGGGTACCTTAGAGGGAAGAGAGCGGGGTCACCACGCCAAGCCTTCAGCACATGTGTCCGTGCGGTGTAAGCAAAGTTTCTTCTCTACCTTCGGGTCAGTGTTGTGCACCTGGAGTTACCTTGAACAATGTCCACCAGAAAAGAGCCCCACACCATTAAAGTCCAACACTCCTTTATTCTTCTCGAGTGAACAGCATAATCAGTTAGACTCCCTTAAAGAACAGAACAAACAAGGAGGTGTGGATGCGAGTAGGCCCAGACACAAGGAACTCTCCACTTTCCTTCCTGAAAGTGGGCTGAGGTCTCCTAGCGAGGGGGGATTTTCCTTCCAGGCGGTCTCGGATGGGAGGCTCACCTGTCACTGGCAATCTGCTGCACCCGGTCTTCAAGTGAGGAGTTCCCCCGGTCCATTATGCCTTCTGGATTCGGGTACCCAATCCCTGGGTTCCCTAGGACCTCCTTCCCTCGCGGAACTCAGTGTTGGGCACTGAGCTCCAAACCTCCATCCGAGTACCTCACCCCAGGCTAAAGGTGCCTGGGATGGAACACGACCTCCGGACGTCCTCTAGGCCTTGGCCGCCTAGAGGACCGACACGAACCACACGCCCTCAGGCTGAAGGTGCCTGGGACTCGACCCCGTGACCAAGATGGCCGGCCCCTTTATACCCTCTCCCAGCAAGCACGGCGGGTTTCCCACCCCACCATACCGCTGCCGAGCGAGGACAAAAAGGAGGCACAGCACACAGAAATGGTTCAACCCCAGCCCGAGGCGACAGCGCCACCCACTGGACCGCAAGGAACTGCACACCACTGGTGTCTCTGCCAGTTTGAATTACACTTGGGAAAGTACATACCCGCTACAGTTGTAATTGGGGCCATTACCCTAGGAAGATCTCTGCATTCTCTTGGAATCCAAATAATCTGACCCAAAGCTGTTTTACTCATTATATTCCAGTGATACCCATTTCTTGTATGGTACATTATGGATCCAATCTATAACTTTTTATTACTGCTGCTTCATGGTATTTCCGGAAATCTGTGAGGAACACCCCCCCCCCCCATTATCTTTAGATCTACTCATTATTTTATAGGAGACGCGGCTTCCTCTTCCATTCCATACGAACTTCTGCACTAGGTTCTCATAGTTCTAAAATAGGCCCCTGGGATCCGAATCAGGAGGCTTTAAAAGGTATATAGGGCTTTCAGGAGGATCATCATTTTGATTACATTTATCTTCCCTAGCCATGACAATCTATGTGCTGGATATCCTTTCAGATCTTGTTTAATTTTATTCAAAAAAGGTAAATAGTTATCCTGATATAAATCTGCTGTTGTTGCTGACAAAAATACTCCTAAATACTTCAGCCGCTTTTCCTTCCACACAAAGGGAAAAAGAGCTCTAAGTTCTCTCTTCTCCTTTGGAGTCCGACTCCATAGCTTTTATAACAAAAGGGGTATTTCTGTTGAAACCTATTGCTATGCCTTTAGATCTCTTGTTAGGGGAATAGCCATGAAACCAAGTTGGAAATTTTTTTGAATTCAGTCCAGCCCTGGATGACCACTTAAAGTGCGTCTCCTGCAGAAAATGGAAAATTGTTATCAATACTTACTGTAATTTTCCTTTCCTGGCCTGTCCTCACGTCGGCACACTATGGGTTAACCCCTTCCTCCGGTCTCCCAGTACCACCTTCTTTTAGCTGATAAATAGGGGGCCCCTCCTCCCTTGCCCTTGTTCCACTTAACTGGAGGACGACAGGCTTATCGGGAGGGAAAAGAGCTGTGCCGACGTGAGGACAGGCCAGGAAAGGAAAATTACAGTAAGTATTGATAACAATTTTCCATTTTCCTGGCCAGCCTCACGTCAGCACACTATGGGATTTAATTTAGCCAATTTAGGGTGGGGAAAAGATAAGACTCGAACAACAACTGAAAATGCTGCTATAGTGAATATTTTATTTTGTTTGCAGAGGTGTGGACACCACTGCGTTTCCAAAATTTGATGCGTTGGCCGCTGTGACATCTAAACTGTAGTGTTTAGCGAAGGTTTCGCAGGAGCTCCAACTAGCGGTCCTGCATATGTCTTCAATCGGTATCTTAGCCGAAGCTGCCCATGAGGCTGCCACCCCTCTGGTAGAATGAGCTCTAAGAACTTGTGGAGGCGTCAGCCCCTGTTTCTCATACGTGAGGCTTATCACCTTGGTGATCCAAGTCGCTATGATTCTTGCGGATGCCGCTTGTCCTTTCCTAGGCCCGGATGGCAGGACGAAAAGGGTATTAGTTTTGCGTACCTGTAGAGAGCGGTGTAGGTAAATTGAGAACAAGTTGACCATGTCCAGTGGTCTGAGATCTAGCTCTTCCGCTTGTTTTGGTGGCTGTGTGAAGCTTGGTAGGAGATGCCTCCCAATTCACATGGAATTTGGAAACCACTTTAGGTGTTACGGCCGGTGAGGGCCTTAGGATCACTTTGTCCTGGAGAATGATGCAATATGGATTCTTGCAGGACAGAGCTGCTAGTTCTGAAACCCTTCTTGCCGACGTTATGGCTGTAAGGAAGATCAGCTTGACTGTCAAGAACCAAAGCGGGCATGTCTCTGCAGGGATAAATGGATGTAGGAGCAGGGCTTTTAGTACCGTGCCCAGATCCCATGCTGGGAACAGGGGTCTCCTTGGTGGTTTCAATTTTATGACTGCTCTGAGGAACTGTCTTATTAGAGGCTCACCTGCCCACTTGTGACCTGTGAAGCACGCCAATGCTGACACTTGAACCTTTATGGTGTTATAGGCTAAGCCCGCTTTTAGAGCTGACTGTAAGAAGTCCAACACTTGCGCAATGCTTGGGGATAACGGAGAAAACTTCTGTTGCAGGGCAAATGCCGTAAATTTCTTCCAAATTCTGTTATAAGTGACATTGGTTGTGGCTTTTCTAGATTTTAGTAGCGTCAAAATTACTTCCTCCGAGATGCCTTGTGACTGTAGTCTGGCCGATTCAACAACCAAGCCATCAGCTGTAACCTGCCCGGGTTGGGATGACACCATTGGCCCTGCTGTAGAAGGTCTCTCTTCAGTGGCAGCTGTATTGGGGGACTGCCGCCATCTGTAGGAGCAGAGGGAACCATGGTCTCCGTGGCCAGAAGGGCAGGATTACAATTGCATGGACGTTCTCCCTCGCAATCTTCAGTAGGGTTTTCATTACCAGAGGTAACGGTGGAAAAAGGTAGACAAAGGGAAAATCCCACGGAATTGAGAAGGCGTCTTGGGCTACTGCCTCGTCGCAGCGAAACCTTGACACGAACCGGGGTGTCTTCGCATTCCATGGAGTCGCCATTAGGTCTACCGAGGGTGTCCCCCACTTGTGGAAGATTGTCTCTAGGATGTCCCTGTTGAGTGTCCATTCGTTCTTGTTGGGGAAATCCCGGCTCAGACGGTCTGCTATGTGATTCTGACTGCCCGGAATGTAGGCTGCCTTTAGGGCTTCCACATGCGCTTCTGCCCAAACGAATATGTTGGTTGCCACCTGCAACAGCGGCAAGCTCTTGGTTCCACCCTGTTTGGCTATATAAGCCACCGCCGTTCGGTTGTCCAACATCAGTTTGACTCGAGCCCCGTGGACTAGATTCTCGAAGGCCCGCAGGGCCAGGTATGCTGCCTGTAATTCCAAGAGGTTGGAGTGTCTGGTTTCCATCCTGCTCCATTCGCCTTGAACCTGCCTGCCGAGGCAGTGAGCGCCCCAGCCCCGGAGACTGGCATCCGAGGTTATCCGAATCCAGTCTCCGGGGCTGAGGGGCATGCCCTGCGACAGGTTTTCTGGTGCTATCCACCACGCCAGGCCTTGGCGGATCCGTCTTGGTATGAAGATCTTCTGGTGCAATGATACGCCATCCCACTGGTTCAGGAAGGATGTCTGGAATGCTCTTGTATGGAATCTTGCCCAGGGGATAGCTGGGATCGCTGCGGTGAACATTCCCAGAAGTGTCATGCAATCCCTTGCTGACAGTGATGAGGACTCCATCACGCTGTTTACGCAGGCTACTAACTCGACTTTCTTGCGTCCTGGTAGTGAGACAAGCCCTTTTCTTGTGTTGAAAACAAGTCCCAGGTATTCCATCTCTTGAGAGGGGATCAGCTGGCTCTTCTGCTTGTTGACAATCCAGCCGAATTCTGATATAGTCTTCAGTACTAGCTCGCGCTGTGTCGCTAACTCTTCGCTTGTACGAGCCACTACTAAGATGTCGTCTAGGTAGTGGAAGATCTTTATGCCTCTTAATTGAATGACGGCGATGACAGCTAGCAAGATCTTGGAGAAGACCCGAGGCGCTGTGCTGATCCCGAAGGGTAGACACCTGAACTGGAAATGGTCTTCCCCTACCATGAATCTTAGGTATTTTTGGTGCTTCTCATTGATTGGGACATGCAGGTACGCATCTGCTAAATCGACTGATATTAACCAGTCTCCTGGTTGCAGAACTGATATAATCGTAAATATTGATTCCATCTTGAATGTTTTGGGGACAATATAGTGGTTCAAGGATCTTAGGTCCAAAACCGGTCTTAGATCTCCTGATGCTTTGGGTACCAGAAAAATTGGTGAATAAACTCCCGTTTTCCGCTGTTTTAGAGGTACCGGTGTGATTGCATTTTTTTGAAGTAATTCGGTTATATATTCTAGTAAGCACTTCCGTTTTTTCTGGTCTTGTGGCCATTCTGTCTGGGCCACTATGTTGGGTGGTTTTTGTCGAAAAATTATTTTGTATCCTTGCTTGACCGTCTTCTGGACCCATTGGTCCTTGACCGTCTCCGCCCATACTCTCCAGAAGGATGCCCATCTGGCACCCACCTGGGGAGGATGGGCGGCTGACCCGTCAAAAAGACTTCTCCGATTTCTTAGCGGTCTGCGCGGCCTTGGTCTTTACGTTTCGTAGAAAAGAGTTCTGGGAGCTCTTCCAATAGGGCCTTGTGTATTCTCGCCCCGGTCTGTATGATCTGGCATCCTGCGCCCTTCTGTAGTCTGATTGGCCTGACCGGGTGGCCTGCTGTCTTCTTTTAGGTCTTTGTGGTATCAGGCCCGACTTCCCTCCTGTAGCTCGTTTAATAGCTTCTTCTAAGGTGCCACCAAACAACGTTTTGCCATTAAATGGAATATTACAGAGACCCAGTTTTGAGGTACTGTCTGCTACCCAATGACGCAGCCATAGGGCCCTTTTTGCGGTCACTGCAAAAGCCATGATCCTAGCGAGAAGTTTTACTAGGTCCATAGAGGCTTCTGCCAGGAAGTCGGCTGAGAGATCCAATTCCTCCATTGCCGAAATGATTCTGTCCATTTCCACGTTAGACCTTAGAGCTGTCTGGACATTTGTGGTCCAAACCTTCAAGGCTCTGGAGACTGAGGTTAAGGCTATGGCAGGGCGGCAAGCCGCACCAGCAGATGAATAAACCTTCTTTAGGTCTGTATCCGCACGTCTGTCCATCGGGTCTCTGAAAGTTGTAGAATCCTGCAATGGCAGGGCCACTTGTCTAGCCAAGCGCTGTAAGGCCGCGTCTATGCCTAGTGGGGATTCCCAAAGGGCAGCTTCTGGAGTCTTAAATGGGTATAGCCTTGCAAAACGATTCTGTACATTTAACCTCTTTTCTGGCTTTTCCCATTCCTCCTCGAACCACTCTCGGATCTCTGGCAAGAGCGGAAAGGTCTCCCCTTGGTTCTTCCGGCTAGGAAAAAAACCTTTTAATTTTTTCAGGTGGCTGGGCATCCTGTTCCCAGTCTATGGCCTCTTTTACGGCCGCAACGTAAGGCTCTATGCATTGAAAGTCAAATAAGTACTCAGAGGGTTCCTCTGAGTCCGAGGAATCTCGTGACGACACCTCTAGCACTGGAGACGAATCTCGCCTTTGCTCCGCTGTGCTCCTGATTCTAGCTTTAGTCCCCGGAGCCCTGAAGCCTGAGGCTGACTGTATACTTTCTGTCACTGCCTCGTGAATATAGTCTTTTATTCTGCGTGCCTCCGCTTCTTTGTCTGTGGCTACCTCTTTGATGCAGTCTGCGCATAAGAGTTTCCCAGGAGCGGATGGCGCTGAACATGCCCAGCAAAACCCCTCATTAGGGTGGCCTCCGGTCATATTTGGCTCTGCTACTGTAGCAGTTTGAGTAGTTTTGCGACCTGGGCTGGATTGGGATTTGTGCATTGTCCGAGACCCAGACGCTTGCGGAGATTTAGAACGGTGGCGGGTCTTTTTCTTCCGCACTTGTCTTGTATTAGGGCTTCTGCTCCTAAAAGACAAAACACCTCTTTAGTTTTGGTGTTGCACTCTTTTATATTGTGGCCCCCGTAGACCCCTCCTACCTTTCTGGTGATCTTCGTGCATTATGGGGCTGTGGTGAGCTCATGCTATATAAAAGACAGGATATAGCCAATAAGCAACAGGAAAATTCTCACTCTCATATATATATAATAGTTATCTCTTTCAAATAAATGCTCTTTACCTTGCATTTAGTCCAAATTCTCTAGGGGTGGCAGCAGTATATTTGAGAAACACTGAGTGCTGTTAGGTAAAATAAAGTTCATGTCACTTTAACAAAACAGGCAGTGCATAATGCTGACACAATCTCTCCACTCCCCCTCACTGAAGGAGACTCACCAGGATGTCTCTCTCAAGTACTGAGGCATACAGCAATGATTTTCCTGGCTTACAGGGCTTTTCTAGCCACGCTAGTTCACGCCCCCAGCGCCGCCCCCCTCCGTGACGTCATCGCAATTCCACAGAAAGCACGGAGGGGGGCGGCCGGCACGCTCCTAAGGAGCCCAGCAGCATGGAGCATGAGAGGAGACAGCATCACCACAGCCCTGTATGTAAGCTCCTATAGCTCAATATGCCCGCATAGCTCATGCACCTCGAGCGTCCAGTGTTCTAAAAGGATGCTACCTTTAGTATTCTGGACCTTCCAGTCCCAGGAGAGGCTTGAACCTGGGTGGGTGGGTTCGGCAGGGGGGTTTGTTCTGTGTTGTTTTCTTGTTTTTCGTGGTGGTCTGGTCGTCCGACCAAAAAAAAGGAACAAGGGCAAGGGAGGAGGGGCCCCCTATTTATCAGCTAAAAGAAGGTGGTACTGGGAGACCGGAGGAAGGGGTTAACCCATAGTGTGCCGACGTGAGGCTGGCCAGGAAATATAATATTCGATGACCAGACTTCTGGGGAGCTTGTGAGACAGTCACACAAGTGCATGCCCAGACTCTTAAGGTAAGAGCTAGAGGGCACGCTTCACGGGTTTCTGGACAGCATGTTGTACAGATCCTTGGATGAAGGTATCAGGCACTTATGGTCGCTTTGGGAGATTCATCACTGCTCCACCTCCAGACTATTTCTCTCCCACGGAGCTGCCAAGTCCACCACAACAGCGGGTGGGCTGCTACAATGCTTACAGACACTTCAGGCTCAAGAGGGATTGCAGGTTTTCTACCCAATCCTGTTTGGAGTTTGCAGGGGTTGTTGGCTAGTGTCCAGTTGCAGATCGGAAGAGGTTGAACCCTTTTGGGCCCTCTTTGAGATCTTTAAGACGGAGTCCATTAAACAGTACAACCACATGGCTGGGTGCTGTTGCTGGATCGCCAGGATGCCTATCTTATCCTCACACCTTAGCGGGAAAGCAAAGCCCAACTTTCTCCATCCCAACGGTCAGTGTACCCGAGGGGGTCCTCTGTTTTACTTCCATCAGAGAAAGTGGTGACAGTCAGGAACAGAATTCTGAGGACAGATACTTCCGCTTGTTTGATGACTTCTCAGTGCCTCAGTCATCTGGACACAACGTCATAATGCATACAGATGATTCCTGGGGTGCATGGGCACCTGCGCAAATTTCAACTTGGATTCTTAGTGCAAGGGAGGAAACAGGATCGAACACAATTAATAACAGTGTTACTCAGTATGAGTAGCGGCCAGCGGTGATGGAAAGACCTTGAGGAAGTCACGGTCTGTTAGGACCTTTAGACTGGAGAATTGCTATGAATCATGTTTGCAAGACAGCCGGGAAGGTGCACTGTGAGCAGGGCTTTTTTTCAGCGGGAACGCGGGGGAACGCAGTTCCCGGCACCTCCTGGACTGACTGTATGTAATGGCAAGGGGTGCTGGGGTGTGCTGCAGGGTATTGATGCTCACTGCTGGCGGATCTATTCTAGCTGGAGGGGATCTATTTTTGCAGGGGGGTCTATTGTTGCTGAGGAGGTCTAGTGTTGCTGGTGAGGGACCTATTGTTGCTGGGGGGTCAGTTGTTGGTGGAGGGGTCTATTGTTGATGGCTGCCAGAGAGTCTAATAATGCTGGCTGTGTGGAGATCTGTTGATGCTGCCGGGAGTCTATTGTTGCTGGGGGAGACATTTTGTTGTCGGTGGTACATTGTTAGGGGATCTATTGTTGCTGGCTGAAGGGGATCTATTTTACTACTTTTCTTGATATCATTACCAAATTCCATACAAATTACTTAGCACCACAAAATGATACTTGGTTCTGTATTGTCTAAAAGGGGCGGTACTGGGAGGTGGGTAGGGGATGGAACCAAGGGACGTTGCTCGGAGGTGGGTAGGGGCGGAAAAACAAGTGACTTGAAAAAGGGAAGTTCCTGCACCTATTGTCTGAGAAAAAAAGCCCTGACTGCAAGGGACTTTCGGTCAAGGCAAGCAGAGATTCCCAGCCAAGGAGGGCAATCTTGAATGCACTGGGGGTTCAAACAGCGCTTTTAGCACTCTGGCCTTGCTACACAGAGTCAAGGAGGACCAGTCTCCTTGCAGTTGAGCAACAGGGCAGCAGTTGCCTATATTCAGCTCCAGGGTGAAACTTACAGCAATATACTATTGAGAGAGGTGAAACCCATAACGTCTGGCATGGAAGATCACCAGCAAAATTCCGGAAGCAGTTTACCTCCCAGCGGATTTTGTTTTAAACAAGTGCAAGCTTCCCAGAGCACAAGGAGTGGGTCTATGTCCCAGGTCTTCTCTGAGCTGGTCCACAGGTGGGGCCTACCACAGACAGACTTCCTCGCTTCCCACAGTAA
Source organism: Rana muscosa (assembly GCA_029206835.1). Classification (NCBI taxonomy): domain Eukaryota; kingdom Metazoa; phylum Chordata; class Amphibia; order Anura; family Ranidae; genus Rana; species Rana muscosa. The sequence continues at coordinate 9,119,587 of JARGYO010005603.1, forward strand.
TCACAAACTTTGGGTATGTCTGACTTTGTTTCTGTACCCCAAGGCGCAGGGGGCAGATGCTCTGGGCTCTCCCTGGGACTGCAATCTAGCCTATATATTTTTTCCTCAACATTTCCCATAATGAGATTCCTCTTGAGGCCGTCAAGGGAGAACATAGTTGTCATAGCCAATCCTCCATATTGATCAGGAAGCCCTCGGATTTCCCTGGCCATTCATTTCAGGATACAGAAGACATTTCCCCTCCATAACATACGCAGACTGGGTCTGCAAGCAGGAGCACTAAAGGGGGAGGATGGGCAACACCGGTTGCTCCAGTTTCACTCCAGAGTGATCTCTACTTTGTTATGTGCGAGAAGACATTCTACTTACAACATCTAGGCCTAATTCTGGAAAAAGTTTGCTTTTTCTTGGTAGGGCGAGACATTGATCCTACTGCCCTTCCAGTGTCAGCTGTTCTATACTTCCTCCAGGCCTAAATCGACAATAACACATGACATGTTAAGGACAGATGCCCAGTAGTGACCCACCTGATAGACCTAAACCTCCCCAACTCCCAATTGCCCAATAAAACAACTGACAAAGTTGTGGAGTAAAATTGGCCCTGCGGCCTATTTATTTAACCATTTCAAAACTTATAATAAATAACCATTTTACATAACATCAGACAAACTTTTTCCATATCTTGGTAGTCTTGGAGGCCACGACACAGAACTTGGTCACTGGGACAAAACTTATTTAACTTAGGCCTCCAGTCGCAAGACACCGACTCGGAGACAGTACACATGTCCGCAGTGACCTACAATTTTACCCCTTCCTGGTTAAACCCTCGTTGACCGGAAGGTACCCAATAACCCCATATCACAGATGGGTACCACCATTTTACTACCGATAACCCCATACCACGGATGGGTACCACCATTTTACTACCGATAACCCCATCCCACAGATGGGTACCACCATTTTACTAACTATTCCAGCCTTTTTCTCCTCTTCCAGAGACCGAGCACTGCCACAACCGTTCCGACCTCCCAACTGCATACCCCCGCCTAAAACCTAGGGAGGGTGGGTGGGAAGCTTCTTCCTCTTCTGCTGCAGGACTGACTGTACATCACTTCCTGCTCTCAGACTCTTACACCAGGGAACACCTCCAACCCCCAGGACACCCCCCTTTTCTTAAAAGGGAAAACTACCTGCTTTCCTTTTGTCCTGTACTGTCCCACCCTGTCATGCCGTCCCTGCGCCTATCTGTTTCTTTCTTGCTCCGGGACTCTCTTGACATGATAAGGACAGATGCCCAGTAGTGACCCACCTGATAGACCTAAACCTCCCCAACTCCCAATTGCCCAATAAAACAACTGACAAAGTTGTGGAGTAAAATTGGCCTTGCGGCCTATTTATTTAACCATTTCAAAACTTAAAATAAATAACCATTTTACATAACATCAGACAAACTTTTTCCATATCTTGGTAGTCTTGGAGGCCACGACACAGAACTTGGTCACTGGGACAAAACTTATTTAACTTAGGCCTCCAGTCGCAAGACACCGACTCGGAGACAGTACACATGTCCGCAGTGACCTACAATTTTACCCCTTCCTGGTTAAACCCTCGTTGACCGGAAGGTACCCAATAACCCCATATCACAGATGGGTACCACCATTTTACTACCGATAACCCCATACCACGGATGGGTACCACCATTTTACTACCGATAACCCCATCCCACAGATGGGTACCACCATTTTACTAACTATTCCAGCCTTTTTCTCCTCTTCCAGAGACCGAGCACTGCCACAGCACGCAAGGGGTAAAACCTTACCCTTGCGCGCACCTCCAAACCCCAAAACCCTCGGAATCCTTCCTGAAAACCCGGGGCCCCGAAATCAATGCCGACAGCCATGAGGTAAACCCCATAGCTCAGCAGCTCCGTATGACTCACCACTAGGACCCCATCACAAGTAACCAATCTTCCGACTTCGCTTTCCACCTGTACTCGAGCCTTGTTCACCGTTTCCACTGACCATGCCACCGCCCAGCTGTCCTGCCCACCATGCCTGACCAAACAATCCGCATCCCCGGGAAGGAAGTGCGTACTCGCAGGAAGTCAAACTTCACCTCGCATATCAGCGGATGCATAGACATGGCCCCCCTGTCATTCCAACCCACATGCGGCACTAAAATATCCGGTGCCCTGCGAGGCTAGAGAACCATATAAACTTCCGGAAATGACTCTACTACATCCCCGCCCGGCACCCCGAACACCGAACCTGAGCTTCATATCAGGGAAAAAACCGTGCTGCCCCCATTGGAAGTCCACCAGCCCGTATGGCCACCAAACACAGAAGAGTGACCCAGAATCCAAGCTGGCCGACCTTTCCACCTGAAACAATGAAACAGAAGGCATGTAATGATATGGAATCACCCCCCCCCACACCCATATACAGAAAAGAGCCTGGAACCCACGTGGAAACCCTTATTCGTGCCCAGAGTGTGGGCAAATGGAAAGCCGAACCCTGTCAGCATACCAGCAGCCAATCCCCGTAACCCTGTTGACAGACCTGCCCACCCGAGCCGCCTCTGCGGCCGCCCCTATGCGGGCTGAGTGGAAGGCCTGAACCTTGTGGTGGCGACCTGTCGCCATTAAACATCTCCACAACACCACCGCCAACGGAACCTGGCCGGGCTGACCCGTACTGGATCATAACTTGACCACCCCCCAATACTAGACGCATGGAAAGAAAATAATTACCCCGCCCGCAAAGGACATATTACGGGATGCGAAACACAACGAGTCGCATGCCCTAAACCCCCGATCCGTTTCAGGCGCCCGAACAACACAACGTCCGCACACTCCACCTCATGTACCAACAGGCCCCTTTTGCCAGTATGGAAGAACTGACCAGCTCGCCAACCCTAAATGCTCTGCAACAGGCATGTGAACTGGCTGTCCGTACTAGTGAATACTCGGGCACCGAGAAGCACAGACTGCCATAGCCAAATCAAATGTGCAACATCCCCCACCGAAACCGGACGGCGCCCGTCCCAGCACCAGAGCAACTCCTGTACCCCCTAACCGCCTGCATACCCAAAGCTCCGTAATATGAGACCACAACTCGCAACTTGGACACTGGGACCAAACTATATCCCCTAGGCCTCCAGTCGCAAGACACCGACTCGAAGGCGGTACACATGTCCGCAGTACCCTAAAAAATTTTCCCCTTCCTGGTTAACCCTTGTTGACCGGAAGGTACCCAATAACCCGATACCACCTATGGGTACCCCTTTTTATCCAGAACGTCCACTTTCACCTCCTCTTCCAGGAACCAAACCAAAACGATGTAATATACATAATCCAGCAACTTCGCCCCTGAAACAGAAATGACAAAATCGCCAACGTACAGTCGACAGCAGATACGGAGACCCCCAGTCCCCTTCTCAAAGTCTGGCAAAAGCCGGAAGTGCCCACCTCATGACCCACCGAAGAAAACCCCAGCCCCTGCAAAATTGCTAGCCATTCCCACCATGCCTTGGCGTAGGCCTACCGTGATTGTCGCAACCACCGAGATGCACTGTCACAGCAATGCTCCCCCACCAGTCGGGACAGGCAACCCCATATTGCTACGTATCCGGTGCCAACTCTCTGAACCTGTCCCACTGAAAACGAGACAAGGCGTCAGCCAAAGTGTTATCCACCCCCAGAAGGTGCTAAGCATAAATGAACACCTGCCATCGCAGACAGCCCAGTACCAAATGACGCAGCAAACCACACCGCCGGCTGCGAAACAGCCGAAACCCGGCTACCCATCTGGACAACGCCCCGGTCGTCTAAATTGAGGCGAACCATAAACTCACAGGAAGGAGTACCCCCCAAAGTTCCATTACTACCCAAATCGGGAAGCCGCCTGATTACCAACTACTACAGGAACCCTGCCTCATACCACCCCTGCCGTCGCAGCGGACAGCCTGTGACAAAAGAACCCAGTCCCTGAGACTTATCTCGCCCGGAAAATTCAACTTACCCCACCGCAGCTGTAACTGGCGCCGCTGGATCTTCCTCTTACCAAAAATCCCACGCACTTCCACCTTGAGACTCTATGGCTTGTCCTCCGGCAGCCGATCTTACCAACGCAGCGAAAAGCAAACCATGCCCAAGAAGACAATGGATGACGTAGGGCCTTACGTACACTCCCAGTGCCAACATACCCCGAAATGCTCCGCTACATACTGCAACGTTCCCCGACAACACAGAGAAAACGTTAGCCCACAGAGGGCCCTCACATACAAACCCAGCCAGGTAATGAATGCCCGAGCCAAGCCCCGAGACGTCCCGGGCCCACCCGCACCTGCGGAACATGTTACCGCCGCGTAAAGGAGGCGCACGTCACCGTGCCCTCCCCCGGTGCGATAGCATAAGTAACCAAGCCTGCTTTGAAAAAGAAGGTGGTAAATAAAGCTAACTTGTGCGGCTCCCTCTTGGCCCCCCCCTTTGACAGCGTCTCAAAGACCACCGAAGGCCGCAACAGGTGTGTCTCAGATTACCAGCCTATGGAGGAACAGCAGAGAGTAAACGGGGGATCTCACAAAACCGCTAGCAAAGCCCGTCACTAACACCCCAGCCGCCCGTCGGTCGGGATACCTCTAGAGAAAAGGGGGAGTACCCAGTCCACTTGGACAAACGTCGTCCCTCTGACCCCCCGGCACTTCTCTTTCCTTGCATGAAAACACCATACCAGGGCATGCGTTCCCCCCCCCCCCCCCCCCGCGACACATGCGGCCCTGAATCGTCAGTTTGCGCCAAATTGCATTTGTCCCAATTAAGCTGCCAGCAGTGGCCCAACGTGTTCCGGTCGGTTGACCGGCGGCCGGGGCACCTCCGACCCCCCCCCCAAGTGAGAAAACCACTAAGTCCTGTGACAAAACCTTAGCAAAAGGTACCAAGTGTACCCCCGGGAAAACTGGCTGGGAGCCCGCGCCGACGTCATAAGCTTCATCCACAAGCTGATTTCCATATGATCCCAGCGCAGAGCCGGTCTGATGGCCATCCGATGACGGAACTGCACCTCATATCTCTGCCACGCCACACCTCCATCCATCCGGCGAGCATAGCTAATGACCTACCCGTAAATGAACCTTATTCCTACGACCCTGCAAGGAAGGCAGAAGCCTGCACCAGATGTTGAAGATACAGGGGTTCAACCGATAACAGTGATTCCCCCCCATAGACCTCTTTTCACTCCCCCGGCTGTAATCTATCCAGATCAACCTCTTCCGGGGCATTAACGAAAATATCTACCCATACACACCCGTCCCAATCATCTCCCCAATTTCCACCGTAAGATGAGACCCCAGACATATATCACCCTTTTTTTTTTTTTTTTTTTTTTTTGCGGCATGCACCAGCCCCAGATGATAACCCCCCCCATTTTCCCTATTAATGCAACTGCCAACCGTAACAGGGCCCCCCCCCTCTACACTGACCCAGCAAAAAACTAGTAACACTGCGCAAAGGTTAGATGAAGTGCACTTACCAGGCTGCCCAGAGCTGGGTCCAACAGCCGCCAAACTGGAATCCCACGCTGCTGGATGTCCCTGGTCCTCGCCGCCCTCCGACCCGGACAGTTCACCCTCCGACTCTCCGTTGGCGAATGATCACAGCCAGTTCCCCCGGAGGACGAGACCTGGATGCTGAGGGCCCATGTTGTCGCTTGCTCCGTCCTTCCCGACCCGGAACACCAGCCCGCTCGTGATGCCACTGACGGACTCCAGACCCACTCCCTGGCTCGGGCACCCCTGCACAACCACCGCCATCACCGCTGCTGTCACCACGCTCCTCACCCTGTGCACGATCAGACCCCTGGCCGCCTGGATGCCGGAGTCTCCTGGCCTCCCCCCTATTCCCAGGAAAGGCTCGCTGCTAAGAGGAAGCCGGAGGGCCCCTGTCAAGTCACAGAATATGACTTTGACCTCCCAGGGAGAAGTAAGGGTCCCTGCACACCCGCGGCCCATGCGCCCGCCTCGCGGCTGGGGCTGCTTGTAGTTCCCCCCTACCCGCTGCAGCCAACTTCTGCCCCAGACAGCTGAAAGGGCAAACGTCGGTGCCCCCAGCTGGGACCAAACCCGGGCCTTAGCCACACTCAGTTGGAACGCACAGGGCCCAGGGACTGCGTGACGGCGGCGGCCTATGCCGACGCACGCGTGAGATACTGCACCCCCACGCGGCTAGTGCCGCTTCTTGTTCCCCCCATGCCCACCGCTGCCAGCTCCCTCCCCCAGACGGCTCCCAGGACGGGCGCCGCTGCCCACCGCTGGGCCAAACCCGGGACTCAGCCACCCTCAGGTTGAAGGCACAGGGCTGCATGTACTCCAGCGGCCTATACCGCCGCACACGTGGGATACTGCGCCCCCCCCTGCGGCTGGTGCCGCATCTTGTGCCCCCCATGCCCGCCGCTAACCTGCTCTCTTCCCCAGTCAGCTCCCAGGGGGAACGCCGCTGCCCGCAGCTGGGCAAGGCCCCGGGACTCGGCCACATGCAGGATGCCTGCTCAGGGCCCAGGGGCTGCGTGTCAATCTTCTTCCTCTTCTGCTGCAGGACTGACTGTACATCACTTCCTGCTCTCAGACTCTTACACCAGGGAACACCTCCAACCCCCAGGACACCCCCCTTTTCTTAAAGGGAAAACTACCTGCTTTCCTTTTGTCCTGTACTGTCCCACCCTGTCATGCCGTCCCTGCGCCTATCTGTTTCTTTCTTGCTCCGGGACTCTCTTTTAAATGGGCCAACAATCCTTCAGTTTGCACAACTTTTCAGGGCAGTCGTGAGGAGTCAGTCACCAAGGAAAAGAGATCTATCGGAGTTGCTGGATCTCATATCAGTTCAACTGTTTGTTCCAACAGAGCAGTGTTCGGTTTAGGCCATCACCTACAAGGCAGTATCAATTGCAAGAACTTTAAGCAGAAGGTTATTGTACAGTCAAGCTCTTGGAGCTTCAAAGTAAAAGAAAAAAAAAAAAAAAAAAAATATATATATATATATATATATATATATATATATATATATATATACATACATACATACATACATACATACATATATACATATATTTATTTTCTTTCCAGAAAGAGTAGAGTTGGGTCTTGTAGATCATCTTGCATCAAAAGTAGCTAAAGCCCGCTATTTAACCACTTGCCGACCGCCGCATGTACATATACATTGGCAGAATGGCACGGGTGTGCAAAGCAATGTACCTGTACGTTGGTTTGAATTTGCCACCGTGCAGGCGCACGCCCCCGCCGCGTGCTCGGTGAGTGTGCCCGCGGATCCCACGGACTCGATGTCTGCCGGGTGCCCGCAATTGTCTCACGGAGCGGCAGAACAGGCTAAACAAGGCATTTACCTGTTCTGCCTAGTGACATGGCAGGGATCTACTGCTCCCTGTGATCGGGAGAAGTTATCACGTTGTCGTGTCACTGGTAGCCCACCCCCCCACAGTTAGAATCACTCCCTAGGACACACTTAACCCCTTCATCGCCCCCTAGTGTTTAACCCCTTCCCTGCCAGTGTCATTTACATAGTAATCAGTGCATTTTTATAGCACTGATCGCTGTATAAATGACAATGGTCCCAAAATAGTGTCAAAAGTGTCCGATGTGTCTGCCATAATGTCGCAGTCATGATAAGAATCGCAGATCGCCGCCATTACTACAAAAAAATTATTTAAAAAATGCCATAAATCTATCCCCTATTTGTAGACGCTATACCTTTTGCGCAAACCAATCAATATACGCTTATTGCGTTTTTTTTAATCAAAAATATGTAGAAGAATACATATCGGCCTAAACTGAGAAATAAATTAGATTTTTTATATATTTTTTGGGGATATTTATTATAGCAAAAAGTTAAAAATATAGCTTTTATTTCAAAATTGTCGCTCTTTTTTTGTTTATAGCGCAAAAAAAAAAAAACGCAGAGGTGATTAAATACCACCAAAAGAAAGCTCTATTTGTGGGAAAAAAAGGATGTCAATTTTGTTTGGGCGCAATTGTCAGTTAAAGCGACGCAGTGCCGTATCGCAAAAAATGGCCCGGTCATTGAGCAGCCAATTCTTCCGGGGCTGAAGTGGTTAACAGACAGCTGGACATTGCCTAACTTTCCAGATCATCAAATAGGAAAGTCACACGAACTGTTTAGTTTCAGAACTTTAAAGACATATCTGTCCACAATTGCCCCTTTCAGGTCATCTAAATGAACCCTTTGTCATTCCAGCTGGGAATCATCAAGGAAAAGAGGTTACTGCCTGGACCCTAGCAGGCTTGGTTGCGCATATAGGACTAGGTGTCGCGAGCCTCCATCAGCGGTGGTGGAGCACTCTACCAGAGCAGTTGAAGCCTCATAGGCAGCACATCTATGGTGTCCATCTGTAGAGGGGTATCATGGTCGTCCCAACATTCCCACTCAAACTTGATGGAATAGACCGGGGGTCCTTGTCATCAGGGGACTTTGTAGGAAGGAATATTCAGTCCTCTGTCTCATCCTAATTAGAAGATTGGTTTGACAAGTAGATCCCACCCTGTCAGCTAGTTATTTATCACTAGTATGCTGCCATGGTGGCGTCAGGAAAACTGAAAATTGTATCAAATACTTACCGTAATTTTCCTTTCCTGACGCCAAACTATGGCAGCATACGGTCCCACCCTTGTACGTTTTGGTATGTAGCTAATTAAAGAGAATGGGGTGGGGCCTAACTAGGCCTTTAATTTATGCTTTTCACTGGTCCTGAGGGAGTGGTCAAAAGGCGGTGCTCTATCACTAGTATGCTGCCATGGTTTGGCATCAGGAAAGGAAAATTACGGTAAGTATTGATACAATTTTCAGTTTTTTTATCTAATATTTCACAGCAGGGCCCGTTCCTGCACTCAACAAGAGTATCTGTGAGGGGTTACAGTGTTGTGGCACCACCACCACCACCCAAGGCCCAATTTTTCTGCCCCTGTTTAGCAGGGGCATGTAATTACAATTTTTGATCTAATATTTCACAGCAGGGCCTGTTCCTATGCCCACCAAGAGTAACTGTGAGGGCTTACAGTGTTGTGGTATCACCATTGGCTCAGTACCTTGTATTTACCATGAACACCAGCAACCTGGATCCTGTGTATTTGGGGGGGTTTTGTGCATGCGCCCCGCTAGCACCCGGCTCCACAATACCTCAGCTCCCGGGACAGACAACCCCTCTTTGGCCCTGGCCCTATACCTGCCACACCTCATTGCACTGACTCCATGTAAGTACTCAGGGTGGGCTTATCTGCCTTTCCCTGCCATGATCAGTTCTTAATATTAATCATATTAATTAATTATATCTCATTATACTTTGTAGATATCCCTGAGCATCCGCCCCTGATGAGTGTTTTTACACGAAATGTGTGGGAAAATTGGGATGCAGATACATGCCTATATCATACCATCAACTCAGAACATCTTCCACCAATCTATCATGGTTTTATTGTTTTTATATTATTACTATTACGATTTTTATTCCCTCTGCAAATGCTGCTTTGATATTATGTACATATGAATTCATTGAATGTATTGATCAATCATATAAGACCACTACGTGGTGCCAAGATGATATATATTTGATGTACCCTTGATGCCCGTATTGCATACGCACATACATATGTGTGTGTGAATATATATGAAATTATATTTATTACAATGTTCTTTTGTTTATGTGGCTTCTGTTATTGACATGTTTCATACATTTCTTTTTGATCAATACATATGTACTCTCGTCCAATCTACCTCCACTATGTTTATAGCCTCATTCAAAGTCTCAACATTCCCGTGTTTTCCTTTGAGCCATGGATGAAGGTCACACTATGTGTGTCTCATTCAAAGTCCCAAAATTCCCCCTAGTTTTTTTGGTGGTATCACCAACACCTAAGGCCCTAATTTTTGCATATAGGGCAGGCCGTATAGTACCGTATTTATCGGCGTATAACATGCAATTTTTCCCCCTGAAAATAGGGGGAAAATCACTGGTGCGTGTTATGTGCCGATAGTGTACCTCGGAGGGGGGACAAGCGCCACCGGAATTCACCGAGCCATCATCTCCTGTTTACTCGGCTCTCACATCACACACACACAGTCCAGTCTCCGCCACCGGCATTGGACCAGTGTTCTGTCTATCACAGGAGCTGGTCCAATGCCGATGGCGGAGGCAGGACGTGTGTGTGTGTGAGAGCCGAGTAAACAGGAGATGACGGCTCAGTGCTTTCCTGCACGGTTCAGGCTGCATTGAGGAGGCATGGTTCAGGCTGCATTGAGGAGACATGGGTCAGGCTGCATTGAGGAGACATGGGTCAGGCTGCATTGAGGAGGCATGGTTCAGGCTGCATTGAGAAGGCATGGTTCAGGGTGCATTGAGGAGACATGGCAAAGGCTGCATTGAGGAGACATGGGTCAGGCTGCATTGAGGAGGCATGGTTCAAGTTGCATTGAGGAGGCATGGTTCAAGCTGCATTGAGGAGGCATGGTTCAGGGTGCATTGAGGAGACATGGCGAAGGCTGCATTGAGGAGACATGGCAAAGGCTGCATTAAGGAGACATGGCGAAGGCTGCATTGAGGAGACATGGCGAAGGCTGCATTGATGAGACATGGCGAAGGCTGCAGATGGGCATTGGGGCTGAAAAACAACATTAATCAGTCTGCATTGATGGAAGACGGGGAGGCTGCAGATGGGAACTAATCAGGCTGCATTCATGGGCACTGACCCTTATTTTGCTTCAAAGTTGTTTATTTAAAAAATACTTTTTTTCCCGGAAACTTCCCTCTTAAAATGTGCGTGTTATACGCCGATAAATACGGGGACCCCCACACCATTTTTTATTCTGGGTGCAGGGTTCCCCTTAATATACATACCAGACCCAAATGGCCTGGTAATGGACTGGGGGTGGGGGACCCATGACGTTTTTCTCAATGATTTTCATCTATATTGCCGGGACCCGACAATACATTACAGCCGCTAGCAGTCTTAAATGACTTTTTTCCTTTAGAAATTTCGGGCTGTGGTATTGTTCTAAACACGGGAAAACTGTGCCACTTTACAGGCATACTATAGACACCCCCCAGGCACGATATTTAAAGGAATATTTCATTTTTATTGTTTCACTTTAAGCATAATTAACCACTTGCCGACCACCACACGAACATTTACGTTGGTAGAATGGCATGGACAGGCAAATGGACGTATATATACGTTCCTTTAAATTTGCCGCCGTGTGGGCACGCGCCCCTGCCGCGAGCTTCGATGTTCGCCGGTGTCCCGTGATTGTGTGTCACGGAGCTGCAGAACTGGGGATGCCTGTGTAAACAAGCATCTCCCTGTTCTGCCTAGTGACAGGACACTTATTGTCTGCTCCCTCTCATCGGGAGCAGCGATCAGTGTCGTGTCACAGTAATCCCCGCCCCCACGCAGTTAGAACACATCCCTAGGACACACTTAACCCCTTCACTGCCAGTCACACTTACACAGTAATCAGTGCATTTTTATAGCACTGATCGCTGTATAAATGTGAATGGTCCCAAAATAGCGCCAAAAGTGTCCGATGTGTCCGCCATAGTGTCGCCGTCACGATAAAAATCGCTGATCGCCGCCATTACTAGTAAAAAAATAATTATTAATAAAAATGCCATAAAACTATGCCCTATTTTGTAGACGCTATAACTTTACGCAAACCAATCATATGTAGAAGAATACGTATCGGCCTAAACTGAGGAAAAACTGAAAATTGTATCATACTTACCAGTAATTTTCCTTTCCTGGTGCCTATCCATGGCAGCATACCTGTGACAAGCTCCGCCTTGGCTCCTCCCTCAGGACTTGTGAATATTATAAAAGAGTTGGTTAGCACAGCCCCAGCATTCTCCGTAATATAGAATACCGAGGGTGGGATTGTATGCTGCCATGGATAGGCACCAGGAAAGGAAAATTACTGGTAAGTATGATACAATTTTCCGTTTTCCTGGTGCCTCCATGGCAGCATACCTGTGACAAATAACTAGCTGATATGGGTGGGATGATGCTCAGAGGTTTATTTATTTATTTTTAATTGGAAACCAACTTTATTGAAAAGTATGCATGGTACATAAATCAACATAAGCCAGTATGGCCAATATAATAGTACATACATGAACACAGTGAAGCATCTGTGTGTCACAAAGATAATAACAGCAGTAAAAGTAAAACCGGTATACAACAAAAATAAAAAATCGACATGTCAAGTACACGTTTCACCATCCGCCATCCATCTGTCCCAGACCTTCTCAAACTTTAGCGGACACCCTCTATGTACATAAATCAGTTTTTTATATGGGAGAGCATCGTTAACCGCCTTTTTCCAGCACTGAATTGTAGGGGGCAGGGCCTGCATCCAATTACGGGCCACTACTTTTCTTGCCAAGAATAGCGTCTCATGTAAAAAGGTACGGAGGGGTTTGTCGGCATCCAAGTCTGGCAACAGGCCAAGTAGGCACATCTTTGGGTCAAGGGTAGCAGGGGAGCCCATCTGATCGTGTAGGAAGCGTATCACCTGTGTCCAATATGCCTGAATGGTGGGACAGAACCATATGAGGTGGTAAAAGGAGCCCGGGGTATGGTCACAGAGGCGGCATCCCGGATTGTACGTGGGCCTGAAACGTGCCACTCTCTGAGGGGTCAGATATGTTCTATGTATAATGTACAGCTGTGTGAGGCGGTCCGACAGCTTGGGGGAAACCTTTTTCACGTCCTCCAAAATCTCGCCCCAGTCCCCATCCTCTATAAGTCCAACATCCGCCTCCCATCTAGTCTTAGCAGTATAGGCCAATGCTGTGGTGCTAGGGAGACGAATGGCGGAGTACAAAGTGGAGATGAGCTTAGCAGGCACATTACCCGTGACTGTGTCCACTATGGAGGGAACTGCCAGGGACGGGCAAGAGCCAGAAAACTGGGCCTGTATGGCGTGGCGGAGTTGCAAATACCTGAAAAACAGGCAATTGGGGAGGGAAAATTCGTCCTTCAGCATTTGGAATGATTTAAGGCCTGAATTAGTCATGATCTGGTGTATGTATAAGATCCCATGGCGTATCCACGCCGCGGGGTCCGGAATGGACAATAATTCTGGCAAGCATGTATTGTACCAGAGAGGGGTATGAGAGTGTACCCTTGGGGTCCCAGTTCTCTGCAGTGCCGCCCGCCATACCCTCCGGTGGTGAGTCAACATGTCTGCTGTGTGTTGGGGGGGGCGTCTTGTCAATGGGGCTCTCAGGACCGATTGAAGTGGGGTGTGGGCCGAGTCATCTGGGTGCTCACAGAGTAGTGTCTGGTATCTCGTTAGTTCATGTTTATCAAAATAATAGAAGTGGGACAGCTGGGAGGCAAAATAATAATCCTGAAAGTCAGGGAGAGCAGCTCCTCCCAACGTCACAGGGTTCTTCAGGATTCTCCAGGATAATTTGTGTCTGCCATGACCCCAAATAAATGAATTCAGGATGGATTCAATTGTCCTGAAAATTTTTTGTGGTATATAGAGGGGAGCATGCCAGACCAAATAGAGTATCTTGGGAAGGAGTATCATCTTAACTAAGCTGACGCGACCCATAACACCCAGGGGTAGTCTGGCCCAAGTCTGCGTCTTGTTCTTGATCAGAGCAAACAGGGGTTCAATGTTCAGTAGTTTATAATCTGAGAGCGATCTGGTGACCTGTACGCCAAGGTATTTAATCTGGGAGACCCTTGGAAGAGCCAGAGGAGGGGACGCGAACAAGGAGGGGAAATGGTCAATCGGAAGGATCTGGGACTTAGCCCAATTAATACTCAGACCCGAATGGCCACCCATACGTTCTATGGACTGGAGGGCTGCTATAAGAGAAGGACCGGAGTCCGCCAGATACAAAAGTGTGTCGTCGGCATACATCCCAATCTTTTCTTCCAGGTTCCCCATCCTGAGACCTCGGATGCAAGTGTCCGCACGGACCATTATGGCCAACGGCTCCACAGCCAATGCGTAAAGCATGGGGGAAAGGGGGCAGCCCTGCCGGGTCCCCCTCTCCAGCGGGAACTGGTCAGAAAGCCAACCGTTCACAAACACTCTGGCCCTCGGGGATTGATAGAGGAGTTGGACCCAGCGAATGAAGCTGGGGCCAAATCCAAATCTTGAGAGACACTCCCACAGGTAGCTCCACTCCACGGAGTCGAAGGCCTTGGCGGCATCCAGCGCCACCACAACCCTCGAGCCAATTTCATCATGGGACCCCTGAATATTCATAAATAGGCGGCGAATATTCATGGCCGTGTTCTTCCCTGGCATAAAGCCGGTTTGGTCAGGGTGTATCAATGACAGAATAACCTGGTTAAGGCGGGAGGCTAGAATCTTAGCTAATATTTTAATATCTACCTGTAACAGGGAAATGGGCCTATACGACTCCGGGTATTTAGGGTCCTTTCCGGGTTTGGGAATTACGACTATTTGGGCTTCTCGCATAGATGGGGGTAGAACTCCTGAGTCAAATATAGATTTATACAGGTACTTAAGTTCAGGGATTAGGATTTCGGAGTAGGTGGCATAGAATTCAAGAGATAGGCCATCCAATCCTGGGGCCTTGGATGAGGCCAGACAGGAAATGGCCTCGGAGATGTCCTCCTCAGTAATAGGGGCTTCCAGAATTTCAAGCTGGTCATCTGTCAGTTTAGGGAATTGAACTCCAGCTAGGTAGTCCCTGGTGTCTTGGGGAGTGTGGGCGACCCTGGAAGTGTAAAGTGCACGGTAGAATCTCCCAAATTCCTCCGCCACCAATTGCGGATCGGTGATGTCGTTCCCCTGCGGGTCGGTCAAGGACACCACCACAGGGGGACGCATATCCAAGTGGGCGAGATATGCGAGCAATTTGCCTGATCTCTCTCCATACTCAAACACCCTCTGTCTACAGAAGAAAATACGTTGTTTAGCCTTCTCTATGTGCAATTGGGAGACCTGGCGCGCCTGAATCTTTAGATTATTGGCCGCGCTGGGCGAGGGGTCCCGGTGGAACGCCTCCTCCAGCACCTGCAGGTACTCCGCAGCCTGCTGAACAACAAATGTTGATGACCGTTTAAGCCTGTTAATACGTGTGGAAAGTAGGGAACGAGCGTGAAGTTTAAACATTTCCCACACCACATCATGCGCGGCAGTGTCCCTGTTGGCCGTAAAATAGTATTGCAATTCTGTGGGGATGTCATCCTGGTCCTGCAGGGCAGTCAGCCAGAACGGGTTTAGCCGCCAAGAAGGAGCAGGGGAAGCCCTCAGGAGCTGAATCGTGACCCAGTAGGGGGCGTGATCCGAGAGTACTCTCGGAGCAAAGCCCACATCTCCTAACTTAGGCAGCAGGGACATTGAGATAAAAACAAAATCAATTCGTGACATTGTGTTATGACTGGCTGAAAAGCATGAGAAGACTTTAGTGTGCGGGTGTCTGTGGCGCCAAGTGTCGACAAGAGCAAAGTCGGTCATTATGCGGTGCAGTCTGGTATGGGTCGGTGGGTTAAGGGGGGGATCCAGTGTGCCCAGACGGTCCAGAGCGGGGATCAGGGTCATATTAAAGTCCCCCATCCACACTGCCGGTACGGAGGGGTATTGTGTCATAAAGGCAAGGCCTTCCTGAATTACAGCTGAGTTGTACGGGGGGGGAATATAGCAGGCAAGTAGCAGGATAGGAGACCCATTAATGGTGGCGTGCATAAACACATATCTGCCCTGCTGATCCGTGCGGAGCAGTATAAGCTCAAAAGGTACCCGTTTGGCAACCAGGACCGATACTCCTCTGGAATATGAGGTGTGAGTGGCATGATAAGCCCACCCCACCCAAGGTTTTTTAAGGGAGGATTGCAAGTGGCCCGTGACGTGGGTCTCGACTAGTGATGAGCCGAACACCCCCGGGTTCGGTTCGCACCAGAACCCGCGAACGGACCGAAAGTTCGAACGAACATTAGAACCCTATTAAATACAATGGATGCGAACGTTCGAATTCTAAAGTGCTAATTATAACAACTATTATGCATGTTATTGTCCTAAAAAGGGTTTGGGAACCCGGGTTCTGCACCAGGGGACATGTATCAATGCAAAAATAAGTTTTAAAAACGGTCGTTTTCCGGGAGCAGTCATTTTAATGATGCATAAAGTGAAAAAAAAAAAGTCAAATATTCCTTTAAATATCGTACCTGGGGGGTGTCTAAAGTATGCCTGTGAAGTGCCACGTGTTTCCCGTGTTTAGAACTGTCCCTGCACAAAATGACACTTCTAAAGGAAAAAAAAGCCATTTAAAACTGCTTGCGGCTTTAATGTAATGTCTGGTCCCGGTAATATGGATGAAAATCTTTAAGAAAAATGGCATAGCTACCCCATGACCCCCCCCCTACCCCAGCCCATTACCAGCCCCTTTGGGTCTTGTATGGATATTAAGGGGAACCCCGCACATAAAATAAAAAAGGCCCTATATACTCTGAACAGCCGTATACAGGCGGTGCATACAAGACAGGGACTGTAGGTTTGTTCTTATGTAGAATCTGTTTGTAATTTTGAACAGGTACATTGTTGAAGTGTAGCTCCAGACCAAAAATCTATTTTTAAACTTTTTGGAAAACATAGGTAAGGGTTATCACCCCTGTAACATTTGTTTTGCTGTCTGTGCCCCTGTTCAGAACATTTCACCTCACTTTCCGTCCTAATGACAACTGTTTTTGAAATGTGGTGTTTTTCTTGAAACAAGGATTGCTGATAAAGCATCAGTACAGAGGAGACACCTTTCTCCCATATTTATTCTTACAGGAGAGAATTTTCCTTCCTAGTGGTAGATTTCCTCTCACTTCCTGTTGTCTTCTTGCGTTTGCAAGTAGGAGTCGTTTGTAAGTTGGATGTTTGAAAGTAGGGACCTGCCGTATATACTCTGCAGAAATAGGCCCCTTAGTTGTTGGTGTTGGCACAACACTGTAAGCACTCACAGTTACTCTTGGTTGGTGCTGGAACGCCCTGCTGTCAACTATTATATCAGGAATTTTAATTACATATAATTGTTGAACAGTGGTAGTAAAAATTGGGCCTTTGATGGTGGTGCTGGTGCCACAACACTGTAAGCCCTGACAGTTACTCTTGGTGGGTGCAGCAATGGGCCCTGCTGTGAATTATTAGATCAAGAATTGTAATTACATGCCCCTGTTGAACAGGGGCTGAAAAATTGGGCCTTAGGCACTGGTGGCACAACACTGCAACCCTTCACAGATACTGTACTTGGAGCACAGCAATGAGCCCTGTTGCAAAGTATTGCTTCAAAAATTGTAATGACACGCCCCTGTTAAACAGGGGCTGAAAAATTGGGCCTTAGGCACTGGTGGCACAACACTGCAACTCCTCACAGATACTGTACTTGGAGCACAGCAATGAGCCCTGTTGCAAAGTATTGCTTCAAAAATTGTAATTACACGCCCCTGTTAAACAGGGGCTGAAAAATTGGGCGTTAGGCACTGGTGGCGGCACCCATAAACAAAAATGATCTTCCAAGCTATCATCATCAATCGTATCATTGAGGACTCGGAGGAGGAGGATAGCCAGTCAACATAACAGCACAGGCACTCAGCATCAGCATCAGTCTTGAAGGGATGTGACATTTTAAAATCAATTAGTCTGTTATATCAGCATCAGGTGTGTGGTAGCTGGTGGTGATCCAAGACTGGTTCATCTTGATGAAAGTCAGTCGATCAACCGAGTCGGTGGACAGGCGCACCCTGTGATCCGTGACAAATCCTCCAGCAGCACTGAATGTGCGTTCCGAAAGAACGCTGGATGCAGGACAGGCCAGTAGCTCAATTGCATACTGTGCAAGCTCTGGCCAGTGATCCATCCTCAAGACCCAGTAAGCCAGAGGATTTTCGGTGGGGAAGGTGTCCAAGTCTGACCTTGCCCCTAGATATTCCTGCACCATGTTTATCAGACGCTGGCGATGGTTGCTGGAACCGATCATACTTTGGGGCTGCGGACTAAAGAATTGTCTGAACGCATCGGTCAGACGGCCACCTTCCCCACCGCTCCTTCTTTGACTGGCCGAAGCCTCAGCAACTCGTTGTCCAGGACCAGGAGTTTGCAACCTCCCAGTCTCTGGGAACGCGTTGCACAGACCTTTCTGCAAGGCCTCCCGGAGTTGTCTCATCCTCTGCTCCCTCTGCGACGGTAACATAAGGTCCGCAACCTTACCCTTGTACCGTGGATCAAGGAGAGTGGCCAGCCAGTAATGGTCCCTCTCCTTGATCCGAAGAATACGAGGATCCTTCCGCAGACTTTGCAGGATCAGGGAGGCCATGCAGCGTAGGTTTGCTGAGGCATTCGCTCCGGAGTCCTCTGGGTCACTAAGGACGACATGATCCGCAGCCACCTCCTCCCAGCCACGTACAAGTCCACTGGTTTCTTGGGACTGTAAATCATCCCTAAAAGACTGCTGCTGATGATGCTGAGTGCCAGCCTCCACCTCCATGCTGACACAATCCTCCTCCTCCTCCTCCTCCTCCTCCTCCTCCTCTTCCTGTGCGATGGGTGGGACAGAAGGAACACTGTCTGGGTAAAGGGGGCCTTGAGAGGCAAGGAAGTCCTCCTCTTCCTGCCTCTGTTCTGCCTCAAGTGCCCTGTCCATTATTCCACGCAGCGTGTGCTCCAACAGGTGGACAAGAGGTACAGTGTCACTGATGCATGCACTGTCACTGCTCACCATCCTCGTGGCCTCCTCAAATGGTGCCAGGACAGTGCATGCATCCCTGATCATGCCCCACTGGCGTGGAGAAAAAAAACCAAGCTCCCCTGACCCTGTCCTGGTGCCGTAGTCGCACAGGTACTCATTGATGGCCCTCTGCTGCGTGTGCAGCCGCTGCAGCATGGCCAACGTTGAGTTCCACCTGGTGGGCATGTCACATATAAGGCGGTTCTTGGGCAGGTTCAACTCCTTTTGCAGCTCAGCCAGGCGAGCACTGGCATTATAAGATCTGCGGAAATGCACACAGACTTTCCTGGCCTGCCTCAGGACATCCTGTAAGCCCGGGTACCTGCCCAAGAAGCGCTGCACCACCAGGTTAAGGACGTGAGCCACACAGGGCACATGGGTCAGTTGTCCCTGTCGGAGGGCGGAGAGGAGGTTGGTGCCATTGTCGCAAACCACCATTCCTGGCTTAAGCTGGCGTGGCGTCAACCACCTCTCGGCCTGGCCCTGCAGAGCAGACAGGACCTCTGCCCCAGTGTGGCTTCTGTCCCCCAAACACACCAGCGCAAGCACGGCATGGCATCTTTTTGCCTGCGTACTTGCGTAGCCCCGTGAACGGCTACGGAGCACCGCTGGTTCATAGGACAAACCACAGGAAGAGGCCATGGAGGAAGAAGAAGAGGAGGGGGTGGAGGAGAGAGGTGTGTCACAACCAGTAGTAGCATTTTGGAGGCGTGGCGGTGGGACAACCTCCAACACTACTGCACCTTGTCCTGAATCCTTCCCAGCTGCCAAAAGAGTGACCCAATGGGCCGTGAAAGAAAGGTAACGTCCCTGTCCATGCCTGCTGGACCATGAGTCAGCGGTAATATGCACCTTACCGCTGACCGCCCTGTCCAGCGAGGCCAAGACATTGCCTTCCACATGCCGGTAGAGAGCCGGAATAGCCTTCCGTGAGAAAAAGTGGCGTTTGGGAACCTGCCACTGAGGAACCGCACATTGCACAAACTCACGGAAGGGGGCCGAGTCTACCAACTGAAAAGGCAGCAGTTGAAGCGCTAGCAATTTAGCCAAGCTAGCATTCAACCGCTGGCCATGTGGATGGCTGGGAGTGAACTTCTTTCGACGGTCCAGCAGCTGGGGCAGGGAAATTTGCCTGCTAGAATCGGACGTCGGTGTACTGCTAGCAGAGTGGGCGCAAGTACTTGGCTGTGACACACCTAATTCTACACCTTCATTCCTCTCAGTGCATGTTTCAGAGAGGACTGAAGTTATAGTGGGGTTGGAGATCCCAGCTGATGCGGTGCAAGGAGAGGTCCGCTTTGTTCTTTGGTGTGGGTCTTTGAGGTAGGCTTGCCAACGAGCTGCATGGCAGGTCAACATATGTCTGGTCAGGCATGTGGTACCCAAGCGGCTGATGTTTTGGCCACGCGATATACGCTTGAGACATATGTTGCAAACAGCAGCTGTGCGATCTGATGCACTAGCCTCAAAAAAGGCCCACACCAAAGAACTTTTTGAATGACGGGCAGAGGCAGCGCCCTGCACAGGCGGAGCTCTGCGGTGTGATTCCGTCGGTGTACTGCCCTTACGCTGGCCACCAAAGGGCATCCTGCCTCGTTGGAGATGTGCCTCCTCCTCATCCTCCTCCTCCTCCTCTCTCCTATTAGGCACCCACGTGGAGTCATTGACCTCATCATCCCCTCCCTCCTCATCACTGGAGCCAATCTGGCAGTATGCTGCAGCTGCTGGAACATGACTGCCAGATTGGTGTCCTTCTTGAGCATCCCCTCTGTCTGCTCTCACGCTACTGCCTTCCTCTAGCTGGGTTTCATCATCAGACCCTTCGAAACGCTGGGCATCCTCCTGGAGCATGTACCCAACACTGTGCTGAAACAGTTCGGGGGACTCCTCAGGAGGAGGACATGGTGGGTCTAGGGAAGGAGTGACTGATGATTTGTCTGACATTGATACCAGGGAAGACGACGCTTTGGCAGCTGCTTTTCCAGTACCCTGAGCCTGGGTGAGAGAGGATGAGGAGGAGGAGGAGGGCTTGGTCATCCACTCTACCAAGTCTTCGGCATGATGTGGCTCAACATGTCCAGCTGCCGAAAAGAAGGACAAGCGTGTCCCATGGCCATGTGCTGATGACAATGCACCGCGTCCACGACCAGCACTGTTGCCCCCAGACACAGAGCCTGCTTGCCCTCTTTTATTGCCTCCTGACTGTCTGCCTCTCCTTGTTTGCCTTCCAGACATTCTAATAGATGGCCTGCAGGGAGATGGGAAAAAAGCAATAAGGGCTACCTTCAGGTGTCCTTCTCTGTCCCTTGAAACAAGGACTTTCACAGTGAAAGAAACTGACACTGTCCCTACCTAGAGTTTTCTGTCCCTAGAATAAATGTTTTTTTTAAGCACAATATAGCACAAGGACAATTCACTCAATGTCTCTCCAGGTCCCTGGAAACAAGGACTTGCAGAGTGAAAGAAACTGACACTGTCCCTACCTAGAGTTTTCTGTCCCTAGAATAAATGTTTTTTTTAAGCACAATATAGCACAAGGAAAATTAACTCACTGTCCTTACAGGTCCCTGGAAACAAGGACTTGCAGAGTGAAAGAAACTGACACTGTCCCTACCTAGAGTTTTCTGTCCCTAGAATAAATGTTTTTTTTAATCACAATATAGCACAAGGAAAATTAACTCACTGTCCTTACAGGTCCCTGGAAACAAGGACTTGCAGAGTGAAAGAAACTGACACTGTCCCTACCTAGAGTTTTCTGTCCCTAGAATAAATGTTTTTTTTAATCACAATATAGCACAAGGAAAATTAACTCACTGTCCTTACAGGTCCCTGGAAACAAGGACTTGCAGAGTGAAAGAAACTGACACTGTCCCTACCTAGAGTTTTCTGTCCCTAGAATAAATGTTTTTTTTAATCACAATATAGCACAAGGAAAATTAACTCACTGTCCTTACAGGTCCCTGGAAACAAGGACTTGCAGAGTGAAAGAAACTGACACTGTCCCTACCTAGAGTTTTCTGTCCCTAGAATAAATGTTTTTTTTAATCACAATATAGCACAAGGAAAATTAACTCACTGTCCTTACAGGTCCCTGGAAACAAGGACTTGCAGAGTGAAAGAAACTGACACTGTCCCTACCTAGAGTTTTCTGTCCCTAGAATAAATGTTTTTTTTAATCACAATATAGCACAAGGAAAATTAACTCACTGTCCTTACAGGTCCCTGGAAACAAGGACTTGCAGAGTGAAAGAAACTGACACTGTCCCTACCTAGAGTTTTCTGTCCCTAGAATAAATGTTTTTTTTAATCACAATATAGCACAAGGAAAATTAACTCACTGTCCTTACAGGTCCCTGGAAACAAGGACTTGCAGAGTGAAAGAAACTGACACTGTCCCTACCTAGAGTTTTCTGTCCCTAGAATAAATGTTTTTTTTAAGCACAATATAGCACAAGGACAATTAACTCACTGTCCTTACAGGTCCCTGGAAACAAGGACTTGCAGAGTGAAAGAAAAAAAACACTCTCCCTACCTACAGTTTTCTGTCCCTAGAAAAAATGTTTTTTTTAATCACAATATAGCACAAGGAAAATTAACTCACTGTCCTTACAGGTCCCTGGAAACAAGGACTTGCAGAGTGAAAGAAACTGACACTGTCCCTACCTAGAGTTTTCTGTCCCTAGAATAAATGTTTTTTTTAATCACAATATAGCACAAGGACAATTAACTCACTGTCCTTACAGGTCCCTGGAAACAAGGACTTGCAGAGTGAAAGAAACTGACACTGTCCCTACCTAGAGTTTTCTGTCCCTAGAATAAATGTTTTTTTTAAGCACAATATAGCACAAGGAAAATTAACTCACTGTCCTTACAGGTCCCTGGAAACAAGGACTTGCAGAGTGAAAGAAACTGACACTGTCCCTACCTAGAGTTTTCTGTCCCTAGAATAAATGTTTTTTTTAATCACAATATAGCACAAGGAAAATTAACTCACTGTCCTTACAGGTCCCTGGAAACAAGGACTTGCAGAGTGAAAGAAACTGACACTGTCCCTACCTAGAGTTTTCTGTCCCTAGAATAAATGTTTTTTTTAATCACAATATAGCACAAGGAAAATTAACTCACTGTCCTTACAGGTCCCTGGAAACAAGGACTTGCAGAGTGAAAGAAACTGACACTGTCCCTACCTAGAGTTTTCTGTCCCTAGAATAAATGTTTTTTTTAATCACAATATAGCACAAGGAAAATTAACTCACTGTCCTTACAGGTCCCTGGAAACAAGGACTTGCAGAGTGAAAGAAACTGACACTGTCCCTACCTAGAGTTTTCTGTCCCTAGAATAAATGTTTTTTTTAAGCACAATATAGCACAAGGACAATTAACTCACTGTCCTTACAGGTCCCTGGAAACAAGGACTTGCAGAGTGAAAGAAAAAAAACACTCTCCCTACCTACAGTTTTCTGTCCCTAGAAAAAATGTTTTTTTTAATCACAATATAGCACAAGGAAAATTAACTCACTGTCCTTACAGGTCCCTGGAAACAAGGACTTGCAGAGTGAAAGAAACTGACACTGTCCCTACCTAGAGTTTTCTGTCCCTAGAATAAATGTTTTTTTTAATCACAATATAGCACAAGGACAATTAACTCACTGTCCTTACAGGTCCCTGGAAACAAGGACTTGCAGAGTGAAAGAAACTGACACTGTCCCTACCTAGAGTTTTCTGTCCCTAGAATAAATGTTTTTTTTAAGCACAATATAGCACAAGGACAATTAACTCACTGTCCTTACAGGTCCCTGGAAACAAGGACTTGCAGAGTGAAAGAAACTGACACTGTCCCTACCTAGAGTTTTCTGTCCCTAGAATAAATGTTTTTTTTAAGCACACTATAGCAGAAGCACAAAACACACTGACACTCTCCCTACCTATCCTTCTCTTTCCCTAAACTAAAGGAATCCAGGTTAAGCAAGAAAGAAATAACAGTCACTGTCCCTGCCTATGCTACTCTATCCCTGCTCCGGAACACACTACACTAGGCCGCCGTGCTGGCGGCCTTTTATAGTGTGGGGCGTGTACTAAACACCCTCAGCAATAATTGGCCACAGGCATCCTGCCTGTGGCCAATCATTGCTCTCCTCGCTGCCGGCGCTGTGATTGGCCAAGCATGCGGGGTCACAGTGCATGCTTGGCCAATCACAGCGCCTGGATGACACTGCGATGGCGTAGTGCATTGTGGGCCGTTCGCGTCACTCGAATTTGGCGCGAACGGCCCAAATCGTTCGATCTTCGTCGAACGATCGAACAGCCAATGTTCGAGTCGAACGTATGTTCGACTCGAACACGAAGCTCATCCCTAGTCTCGACCAGTGTGATAATGTCAGCTCTCTGAGATTTGAGAAATGTCAGGACCGCTGTGCGTTTGATCTTATTGCGTAAGCCTCTAACATTCCACGTGAGGAACTTCAGGGAACTCATGGTGGGTATATGGTGTGTATAATAGACCGCAGCCAAACCAGGACCAGCAGAGCAGATAAGGACACATCAGACAGTACAGAACATATCAGCAACCAATATTGATAGTGCATGTATGACAATGACATAGTACCTTTAGCAGAAATGAACAATTGTGAACATAGTGGCAAATAAAAAACAGCCAAAACATTTCCCCTCCCTCCCAGTCCAGTGCCACCCCAACTCGGCATGAACATAGTATCCCAAAACCAGGTATCAACCGGGGACATCCAACGTGAAAAAAGCATTGGAGGCGAGGGACTTAATTTCAAAGGGACATAGATACCTGTGATGAACAGAAAACAAAAAAAGAGGAAAAAACAATCAGGTAAACGGGGGGAGTGAAAAAAGTCCATAGAGAACCTAGGGGGACAACTTCTTCTCTGAGAAGTGCATGGGGTGTAGGGGCCACAAAAGCACAACACCATTGCAGCCGTGCAGAAGGGAGCCCCGCCTGCCATCAGGGTGGTACGTAAAGTAGGATAGGAAGTTCCAGCAACGTTCGGTAAGCTGCCCTCTACAAGCATCTCCCATGCGTGGGGAGAACGGGGAATTAACAGGTAGATCACCCGAAGGTGACGAGCACGCTGTGAGATCCAAGGAGGGGCGGAAAAGGCTTTTAGGTCTGTCTCCCCCGTCCCGGCGGAGGGCACTCACCAGCAACAGAGCAACCGTGAGGCGAATCACCAGGGCACGAACAGGGAGTGCCACCGGCACAGGGGGCGGCAGGGGAGAGAAAAGAAAAGTACTCACAGCTCCCAGACAGCGCGGTATGCTCAATCTCGCCGATCTCTCCGGTCAATCCAAGTGGATGCAGACTCTGGGTCCTCGAAGAAGTGGGTCCGACCGTCGCACTCCACACGAAGCTTTGCAGGGTACAGCATGGCGTATTTGAGGTGTAGAGTGCGGAGGCGCTTCTTAACATCCTGGAACCTGGACCGCTGCCGTTGCACCTCATTGGAGAAGTCCGGGAAGACGGCAACACGAGCGTTGGTATGGGGGATATTCCCCTTCTCTCTGGTTAGGCGGAGGATCTTGTCGTGATCCCTGAAATTAAGGAACTTCGCTATCAGGGTACGCGGTGGAGCTCCTTGGGGAGGAGGGCGGCCAGGGATTCGATGAGCTCTCTCCACTGCAAACATTACCGAAAATGCGTCTCTGCCGAAGGTTGAGGTTAGGAGGTTTTCAAGGAAGCTCTCCGGATCGGTGCCCTCAGCAGACTCAGGAAGACCGATGAAGCGGAGGTTACATCTCCGAAGGCGATTTTCCATGTCATCCTGTTTTGCGCTAATCTGTTGTAACTGGCGGCGCACCTCATCGGTGGTATGTTGTAAAGGGTGTAAGATATCCTCTGATCTGCTAATACGGGTCTCCGTCTCCGTCACGCGGTCCCTGAGGGTAGAGAGATCCTGCCGGATAAGGGACACATCAATTTTTACCTCCTCGATCTTGGTGGTAAGCGTGCTCTGGCACATGGCGATGGCATCCAGTAATTTGTTAGTAGCCACCACAGAGTGATCCGCATCCAGGATAGCAGCAGCGCCGTCTCTGACCTGCCGATCCCCCTCCTCAAGCCTGCGGTATCTGGCCAGTTTATCGATGGCTTCAGAATTATTTTTAGACGGAGACATGCTGTAAGGCGACAGGGAAGATCCCTGGGTGCACCAATATGGCCGCTGTTAAGGAGGCCGGGTCCTCCACAACCTCCCCCCCCCTCCGCTGCCCAGGGACGGCCCAACGTAGGCAGCAGGTCACTCTCAAGCAGCTGTAATGGCAACAGGCTGTATGCAGGGGAATCTGAGCTCAGGGGAGTCAGGGAGGCCTGTAATACTTGCCAAAGATGTCTCCGGGTGGAGCAAGATGGCCGCCGTTCTGGGAGTCAGGCCGAGACCGTGGTCCGCTCACACAGCAGGTGTAGAGTGCAAAGACACCCCAGCAGCTACAGCAGGTAATCCGGGGGCCGATGTAGAAGAGGATGGAGCCCAGTGCGCCCAGGGAGGCAAGGAGAAGTGTCCAGGGCCGCCGTCGGGAGGGCCAAGATGGCCGCCGAACCAGGAGCTAGGCCGAAGCCGGGGCCTTTCCTGAAGCAGAGGACCGGGAAGCGCCGCGACGGCAGTGGCGGCAAACCAGCGGGCTAACAGTTTCAGGAACCGCAGGGAGAGCAGGACACGTCCTCGGATGTAGGGGATGGCAGGAACCGAGCAGGATGCAGGCAGGATGGTAGGTTAGGAGTATGGGCAGACGGAGCTCACATCACATGCGACCTATCCCATTGCTATCCAGGCCACGCCCCCCTCAGAGGTTTATTTTAAAGAGATTATTATCATCATTTAGAGGAAGAAGCAAAGGCCGATTTGACCGCCTGTCTGCCAAACTCCACCGATGAGAGAGCTCCTGGGTTTACTCTGTAATGTTTCAGAAACGTATGTTGGAACGACCAAGTCGCTGCCCTGCAAATAGTTTCAATTGACACATTCGCTCTTGCCGCCCAAGAGGCAGAAACCGTTCTGGTGGAGTGCGCCCTGACTATCGAAGGGGATCCCAGTCCTTTTGTCCTGTACACCTTGTGGATAAGTTTAGCGAACCATGAGGCAATCGTTCTTGCTGACGCCTCCTTGCCTTTGTTTATGAACAACCTGATAGTGTCCCTGAAGGATGCTGTAGTCTGCAGATAGCATCTCAAAGTGGAGGCAATGTCCAGCTCGTGAAGAGAACCTGAGTCTTGTTCTGAAAATGTTGGAAGTGCCCAAGGCTTCGACATGTTCGGGGATGATGTGGCCTTGGGGCTAAATCCTCGCACCGTTCAGAGTTCTACTCTGTCAGGATAGAATATGATATGATGAAGATCCGCTCCTAAAGCTTGGAGCTCTGAAACCTGCCTGCCAGAAGTTATGGCTATCAAGAAAGATAGCTTCGTAGTTAGATTCCAAAGCGATGCTGATTCTGAAGAGGCAAGAGGTGGATTGGCTAAGACTCTAGGATGATAGCAAGGTTCCAAGTGGGAAAAGATTGTTTAGATGGTGGTTGGATCTTTTTGACAGCTTTGAAAAATTGGATTATTAATGAATCCTCAGCCCATCTTTTACTGGTTTCCGCTGAAATTGCCGCTACCTGCACCTGTAGTGTACTTAAGCAGGACCTAGGTCTAAGCCTGCCTGCAAGAATTTTTAGAATTTGAGAGGATGATGGGAAATCTGGATCGCAGTTTCTGCCAAACATGAAGGCCCTAAATTTGTTCCACACCTTATCGTATATACTGTTTGTGGATGGCTTTCTTGCGCTGAGCAGGGTTTCGATAACTTTGTTGGGACACCCTAGGGATTGGAATCTTTCCCTTTCAGCTGCCAGATGTGAAGATTTAACCTGCGGGAATCTGGATGGGTGTGACATCCCTGTGACAGGAGAAAAGGTATTATTGGAACCTTGACTGAAGGCTGTGTATTCAGGTACATTGCTGTGGGGAACCAGGGACGTCTTGGCCAGTACGGTAGGACCGCTATCACCGTTGTGGTTTCTACCATGAGCCTCAACATGAGTTTTTTTGGAATGAGAAGCCATGGAGAGAAGGCATAGGCCAGATTGCATGACCAGGGGCTGAGAGAGCATCTACTGCCTCCGCCTGGGGATGAGGAAGTCTCGAGATGAACCTTGAAAACTTGGTATTTAATGCTGTTGCAAATAGGCCCAGCCCGAGGGGACCCCACTGGTCCACTAACCAGTTGAAAACTTTCGGATGCAGAGACTATTCGTTGGAATCTACGAACCTGCGAGATAGGTGGTTAGCCCTTGAGTTAAGAAGACCGGGCAGATAGACTGCCCTTAGGTCTTTTAGATTCCTTTTTGCCCAAAAGAATATGGTTTCACTTCCTTCAGCAGAGACCTGCTGCGCGTCCCTCCTTATCGGTGTATATAAGACACCGCAGCCCTGTTGTCCATTCGGAGAAGAACTGGTTTGCCTGTAATCTTGAATTTTAGGGCTAGCAATGCAAAAGGTAGGCTGCCCGGACCTCCAGGATATTTGATACCAGGCCTGTTGTATGGAAGGACCATCTTCCTTGCCCTGAGATCTGGTTGCAGTGTGATCCCCACCTGCTTTACTGGCATCGGTAATAATTGTAATCCAGTTCACATGTTCTAATGGACGTGATTTCATAGGCGTGTGTTTCTTCATCCACCAATGTAGACTCCTGAGCATCAGGGTCATTAGGTGTATGGGTTGGGATAGATACCGTCTGTTCCACAGCCTCAAGAACTCCAGCTGGAAATGTCTCAAATGCCAATGGGCCCAAGGGACCCTAGGGATGCATGACGCCATCCAGCCTATCAGGCTGTGACAGTTCGAGTATGACAGGTAGGATCTCATACTGACTTTCTTCATCTGTCGAACAGTCAATGTCACCTTTTGAGGTGGGGGGGATACTGTACCGTTCTGTTCCACTAACTGGGCTGGAACCTTCGCCCGGGATGAAGGTCATCCAAGTAATGGTATACTCAAGGCCCTAATTCTATTAGAGGGGCTATGATGGCAATTGGGGTCTTCTTAAAGACTCTTGGTGACGCGCAGAGTCCGAATGGGAGACTCCAAAATTTAAGATGTACAGGCACCACTGCAAACCTCGGATATTTCTGGAAAGGAGGGAGTGTCAGTATATGCAGGTAAACATCCTGCAAGTCTATTGATAACATCCGATCCCCTGGTTGGATTACACGTATATTCGCTCATAGCGACTCCCTTTGGAATTTTTTAGGAAGATATAGCGATTTAGCCTCTTCAGGTCTAACACGGGTCTTCTACCTCTGTTTCTCTTGGGGACTAGAAACAGGGTGGAGTAAAAAAATGAAAATCTTTCTGATGGAGACACTGGAACCACTGCTTGCTGTTCCTGCAAGGAGAGAAGAAATCGCTGTAGTGCTTCTGTTTTTTGTTTTTTTTTGGGTGCACCTTGACACCTTTATCGGAAAAAAGAAGTCTTTGGAGGGTTTGTCTAGAAACGTCCAGAACTGACCGTATTTAACTGTGGAGACTACCCACGGATCCCTGCACTTTGTTCCCAGATCTTCAAGAAGTGTTTGAGTCTGGCCCCACAGGGATCGCTTGGGATGGCCTGGCGTCAAAAGGATTTAGCAGAATCCTGATGGATAGGTACGATTCTCTGTCTACGGGTCTTGAGGAAAGTGGACTGCGTGCTTCCCCAATTTTGCCTAAAGCCTTTCCCCTGTCTGGACTGTCTGTAGTCCTTACTCTTGGAGTATTGAAATCTGGGTGCGAATGTCCTGGAGCGCCTGGATCGCCTGTCTTGGGGTAACAGGCCCGATTTCCCGCCCATGACGCGAGAGATGGCCTTGTCCAATTTCTCCCCAAACAAGGCTTTTCCATCAAAGGGTATCTTGCACCAATTATGTTTTGAAGCAATATCTGCTGACCAGGGTTCCAGCCACAAGGCCCGTTTGGCCATAACTGTGTGGAGCATTGACCTTGCAGAGCATTGAATTGAATCGATCGTGGCTTCACCAATAAGATCTACTGAGAGCTTTAGCTCCACCAAGGCCCTGATGATGTCCTCCCCTGGGGTATCCTGTTAGATTGCAAACTCTATATCATCTGTCCAGACGAATAGGGCGTTGGACACTGACGTCAGGGCTATCGCAGGTTTATAAGCGTTGCCCGCCATCTTTTGGGAGATTAAGATCCATCCTTCTGTCTGGTGGATCCTTAAACAAAGTCGAGTCTTCCATGGGCAATGTGACGTTCTTTGCCAACCTTACCACAGCTGCATCAACCACTGGAGGGCCCTCCAGCATTGCGGAATCGGCCTCAGAGAGGGTATAACTTTCTCAGTCGATTAATGGAGAATCTTTTCTCCGTCTTTTTCCACTCTTCCTCAATCACATCCCTGATATCCCCCATGAGAGGGAAAGAGGGTAATCTGGCGTTTGAAAAAAGGGGAAGTACGACTTAGACTTCTGTGTCGGTCTCTTCCCAGCCGATCGCTTGTTTTACCGCCTGCACAAAAGGCTGGACCATGGCAAAAGCAAAACCAAAAGGTATCTAGGTCATCAGAGAGACCCCCTGAGATGGCATTCTCTTCCTGATGTTTAGAGGAAGAAGCAGGCGTCTGGCGTGAGATTTCACTTGAGGACGGCCCGGGAATGGGGATGTCATAGGAGATGCCAGATGTTGAGGCGGCATTGTGGCTACCAATTCCGCGAGGGAATTCTTTACTGCTTTCTTAAGTAGGTCCGCCACTTGCAGGCTTTCGGACTTTCTGTCCGCTGGGCAATTTCGACAGATCACTTTGTCTGGAAGTGGGGTGTCTCCACAGGACTGACATCCTGGAGATCTCGGCTTTAGGAGCGTTAGGCCACTTTCACACTTAGGCGCTTGAAAAACTGCCAGTAAAACACTGAGCGCTTTTGAAGCGCTTTCAACTCATTTCAATGGAGATGGGCGTTTTTTCAGTGTACTGCCCCAGTGTGAAAGCATTCATTGATTTTAATGGAAATACGTTTTCAGTCGCTTTTTTTTAGCGTGAAAGCGCCTGAAAAGCGCCTCAGCGATGACTTCCTGCCACTTCTATGATCCCGATGCCTGGACAACCTGTCTCTACTGGGACTAGAATCATCATAGTCCTCATTTCGCCTTGAGGTCTTTTTAGACGTCTTCTGGCGTATAGGGCTGAAATACATAAAAGTACCAGCTTCGGTGCACTCTTTTATTTATTTTTTTAAGATGTGTAAGCTTACCTGGACGTAGGTCCTTACCTCAGAAGTAGAGTAGGATCTTTGTACGGGCGGCGAATGACTCATGCTGAGTGGCCTAGCAAAGGTAGCAGCTAAGAAAGGAACAGGGAAGGGTTAACGACCATGTCCTAATCTGGCTAAGAGAAACAAAATCTCCGTGGTTTTTTTTTTAAAATATAAATTATATAAAATATTTTTTTTTTTTTAGAGGAAGAAGCACACATGCATATAAAAAAAAAATTCCTCACACACATGCATATAAAAAAAAAAAAATTTAAACAATTTTTCCTCCTCTTTTTTTTTTTTTTTTAATAATTTCCAATTTTTTTTTTTTTTTTTTGAGTTTTACTTGCACACCTGCATATACTATAATTTTAAAAACAATTGTCCCCCCCTTTTTTTATTTTTTTATTATACATATATATATATATATATATATATATATATATATATATATACACATATATATTTTTACTTACCTGAAACGACAGGTGTTCTTCCCTGGAGCTTTCTTTTAAGTAGATCTCAGGCAGCCAGGGAGATAAATGGGACCAGGTGGATAGAGGAAACGCCTCTGCCCTGTAATTTAGGGTTAAGGGCAAGAAAACAACATTTTTCCCTAACCTAAGATGGCCGCCGAGGCTTCCGTGCTTACCGCGCATGCGCGAACCGGCGGCTCTAGGACCCGGACGTCCCAGGCGTCGGCGCATGCGCAGAACGCGGCAAAAGACACTGTAAGTAAATAAAAAGGCTGGGGGTGAGCGCGCACGATCCCTAAGGGGGACGAGGAGGTGATAGAGGGCGAGGGGGAGACAGGGGGCATAAAGGAAATGGGAAACACTAAGAAGACAGCCAGAAAGAAAAAGCTAAAAGGAAGGGGAAAAAAAAAAAAAAAGAAATGCAGAAATAGCTGCTGCCTCTGTTGCCATGTGTGAGCTAATGCCTGGAGGATGTGCTGCAGGTAGAGCTCTTAGTTAAGAGACAAACTGCTTGTCCCAAAAGATCCTACAGAAGGGACTCCCAACCTTATAAGCGCGTTTAGCTGCCCAAGAGAAGGGGCCGCGTCCGGGAGAGGCTTGAACCCGGACGGAAGCTGCCGAATGCAGAAGGTAAGGACATTCGACCAGAATTCACTGCCATGAGGTATGAGGAAAAAAAGGAGAATGCTGGGGCTGTGCTAACCAACTCTTTTATAATATTCACTAGTCCTGAGGGAGGAGCCAAGGCGGAGCTTGTCACAGGTATGCTGCCATGGAGGCACCAGGAAAAATATTTTTTTATATATATTTTTGGGGGATATGTATTACAGTAAAAAATATTGCTTTTTATTTCAAAATTGTCGCTCTATTTTTGTTTATAGCGCAAAAAATAAAAACCACAGAGGTGGTAAAATACCACCAAAAGAAAGGTCTATTTGTGGGTCTATTTGTTAAAGCGACGCAGTGCCGAATCGCAAAAAGTTTTTGGTTGTTGGGCAGCCAAATGGTCTGGGGCTAAAGTGGTTAAAATCACTGCTCCCGAAAAAACGGCTGTTTTTAAAAAAAAATTTGCATTAATACATGTCCCCTGGGGCAGGACCCGGGTCCCCAAACACTTTTTATGGCAATAACTTGCATATAAGCCTTTAAAATTAGCACTTTTGATTTTTCACATTCGTGTCCCATAGACTTTAACGGTGTTCGCGTGTTCAAACAAACTTTTTGCCTGTTCGCATGTTCTGCTGCGAACCGAATCGCGGGGTGTTCGGCTCATCCCTATTTGACACCACAGAGATGGAGGCTCCATGCATGTGGCAGCACAGCAGTGGGGTCATTGGTTCAAATCCCAAACATGCCACTTCCTGTAGAGAAGTTGTCTGTTCTCCCTATGTTGTTAAACATCACTCTTGACTGATGTCCTTCCACAAATTAGATATAAATGTAGCATTTATGTTGAGGAGGGTTCCACCACCATTGCAAATCTTGCCAAAAGTAATGGGAGGTCTGCCTTTACACGCACATGAACTTTAATGGCATCCCAGTCTTAGTCTGTAGGGTTCAAATTTGATTTGGCCGACCCTTTGCAGCTAGAACAGCTTCTGGGAAGGCTGTCCACAAGGTTTAGGAGTGTGTCTATGGGAATGTTTGACCATTCTTCCAGAAGCACATTTGTGAGGTCAGGCACTGATGTTGGATGAGAAGGCCTGTCTCGCAGTGTCCGCTCTAATTCATCCCAAAGGTGTTCTATCAGGTTGAGGTCAGGACTCTATGCAGACCAGTCAAGTTCCTCCACCCCAAGCTCGCTCATCCATGTCTTTATGGACCTTGCTTTATGCACTGGTGCGCAGTCATGTTGAAACAGGAAGGGGCCATCCCCAAACTGTCCCCACAAAGTTGGCAGCATGAAATTGTGAAAAAATGTTTTGGTATGCTGACATCTTAAGAGTTCCCTTCATTGGAACTAAAAGGCCAAGCCCAACCCCTGAAAAACAACCCCACACCATAATCCCCCTCCACCAAATGATTTGGACCAGTGCAGAAAGCAAGGTCCATAAAGATATGGATGAGCGAGTTGGGGGTGGAGGAACTTGACTGGCATGCACAGAGTCCTGACCTCAACCCAATAGAACACCTTTGGTAAGGAATTAGAGCAAAGACTGCGGGACAGGCCTTCTCATCCAACATCAGTGCCTGACCTCACAAAAGTGCTTTGGGAAGAATGGTCAAACATTCCCCTAGACACACTCCTAAACCTTGTGGACAGCCTTCCCAGAAGAGTTGAAGCTGTTATAGCTGCATAGGGTGGACTAACTCAATATTGAACCCTACAGACTAAAACTGGGATGCCATTAAAGTTCATGTGCATGTAAAGGCAGGTGTCCCAATACTTAGGACAATCTAGTGTATATTGCTTGTGACACTGAGCATGGCTAGGGACTTAGGGCTGGTTCACACCACAGAGATGCAGTCTACATGTGTGAGGCTGCCCACTGGCTAAGTGGCTAGCATTTCTGCCTTGCAGCACTGGGGTTGTTGGTTTAAATCCCCAACATTCCACTGCTTGCTTTGAAGTTTATATGTTCTCCCTGTGTCTGTGTGTGTTTCTTGCCACGATCCAAAGATATGCTGGCATTTCATTTGGCTCCTGTCTAAATTGTCTCTAATGTAAGGAAACTGAAAATTTTAATCAAATACTTACCATAATTTTCTTTTTCTGGCCCATCCCCACGTCAGCACACAACGGTTAACACCTCCTCTGGAGCCACGTTGTGTGCTGACGTGAGGTGGGCCAGAAAAAGGGGAAAGTGTTATTAAATAGTTACTGTAATTTTCCTTTTTCTGGCCCATCCTCGCTTCAGCACACAACGGGGCTCCAGAGGAGGTGTTAACCGCTGTATGCTGATGTGATGTGGGCCAGGAAAGTTGGTTTTGGACTTTAGATTGGAAGCTCCTTGCAGCCAGGGACTGATGTTAATGTTTGTTAGCACTAGTGATGAGCCGAACACCCCCGGGTTCGGTTCGCACCAGAACCCGCGAACGGACCGAAAGTTCGCACGAACTTTAGAACCCTATTAAATACAATGGATGCGAACGTTCGAAATCTAAAGTGCTAATTATAACGACTATTATGCATGTTATTGTCCTAAAAAGGGTTTGGGAACCCGGGTTCTGCACCAGGGGACATGTATCAATGCAAAAAGAAGTTTTAAAAACGGCCGTTTTTCTGGAGCAGTCATTTTAACCACTTAAGCCCCGGACCATTTTGTAGCTAAAGGACCAGAGCTGTTTTCAGAATTTTGCACTGCGCTGCTTCAACTGTAAATTGTGCGGACATGCAATGTTGTACCGAAACGAAATTTGCGTCCTTTTCTTCCCACAAATAGAGCTTTCTTTTAATGGTATTTGATTGCCTCTGCGATTTTTATTTTTTGCGATATAAACGGAAAAAGACCGAATTTTTTTTTAAAAAAATGATATTTTCTACTTTTTGTTATAAGAAAAATCGAATAAACTCAATTTTAGTCATACATTTAGGCCAAAATGTATTCAGCCACATGTCTTTAGTAAAAAAAATGTCAATAAGCGTATATTTATTGGTTTGCGCAAAAGTTATAGCGTCTACAAACTAGGGTACATTTTCTGGAATTTACACAGGTTTTAATTTATGACTGCCTATCTCATTTTTTGAGGTGCTAAAATGGCAGGGCAGTACAAAACCCCCCAAATGACCCCTATTTGGAAAGTAGACACCCCAAGGAAATTGCTGAGAGGCATGTTGAGCCCATTGAATATTTTTTTTTTTGTCTCAAGTGATTGAATAATGAATAAAAAATAAATAAAAAAATTACAAAAAGTTGTCACTAAATGATATATTGCTCACACATGCCATGGTTATATGTGGAATTGCACCCCAAAGTACATTTTGCTGCTTCTCCTGAGTACGGGGATACCACATGTGTGGGACTTTTTGGGAGCCTAGCCGCGTACGGGCCCCCGAAAACCAAGCACCGTCTTCAGGATTTCTAAGGGCGCAAATTTTTGATTTTATTCCTCACTACCTATCACAGTTTCGAAGGCCATAAAATGCCAAAATAGCACAAAACCCCCCCAAATGACCCCATTTTGGAAAGTAGACACCCCAAGCTATTTGCTGAGAGGCATGGTGAGTATTTTACAGCTCTCATGTTTTTGAAAATGAAGAAAGAAAATATATATATATATATTTTTTTTTTTTCAATTTTCAAAACTTTGTGACAAAAAGCGAGATCTGCAAAATACTCACTATACCTCTCAGCAAATAGCTTGGGGTGTCTACTTTCCAAAATGGGGTCATTTGGGGGGGTTTGTGCCATCTGGGCATTCTATGGCCTCCGAAACTGTGATAGGCAGTGAGAAGTGAAATCAAAAATTTACACCCTTAGAAAGCCTGAAGGCGGTGCTTGGTTTTGGGGTCCCGTACGCGGCTAGGCTCCCAAAAAGTCTCACACATGTGGTATCCCCGTACTCTGGAGAAGCAACAGAATGTATTTTGGGGTGTAATTCCACATATGCCCATGATATGTTTAAGCAATATATCATTTAGTGACAACTTTGTGCAAAAATAAATAAATAAATTGTCTTTTTTCCGCAACTTGTGTCAACATATAAAATATTCCATGGACTCGACATGCCTCTCAGTATATAGCTTGGGGTGTCTACTTTCCAAAATGGGGTCATTTGGGGGGGTTTTGAACTGTTCTGGCATTTTATACACAACATTAGGAAGCTTACATCAACTCTTCTAACCACTTGAAGACAAAGCCCTTTTTGACACTTTTTGTTTACATGAAAACATTTTTTTTTTTTTTGCAAGAAAATTATGTTGAACCGCCAAACATTATATATATATTTTTAAAGCAAAGGCCCTACAGATTAAAATGGTGGGTGTTGCATTTTCTTTTCTACACAGTATTTGCGCAGCGATTTTTCAAACGCATTTTTTGGGGAAAAAAATACACTTTTTTTAATTTTAATGCACTAAAACACACTATATTGCCCAAATGTTTGATGAAATAAAAAAGATGATCTTAGGCCGAGTACATAGATACCAAACACGACAAGCTTTAAAATTTTGCACAAATGCGCATTGGCGACAAACTACATACATTTTTTAAAGCCTTTAAAAGCCTTTACCATGTTAGATTTACAGAGGAGGTCTACTGCTAAAATTACTGCCCTTGATCTGACCTTCGCGGTGATACCTCACATGCATGGTGCAATTGCTGTTTACATATGATGCCAGACCGACGCTTGCGTTTGCCATTGGGCAAGAGCAGGGCAGGACAGGGGTGCTTTTTTTTTTTTTTTTTTTTTATTATTAATTTAGCTTTTTTTTTTTTTTTTTTTAAACTGTTGCTTCCATATTTTTTTTTTTTATCATTTTTATTGTTATCTCAGGGAATGTAAATATACCCTATGATAGCAATAGGTAGTGACAGGTACTCTTTTTTTGAAAAAACTGGGGTCTATTGAACCCTAGATCTTTCCTCTGCCCTCAAAGCATCCAACCACACCAAGATCGGTGTGATAAAATGCTTTCCCAATTTCCCAATGGCGCTTTTTATATCCGGGGGGGGGGGGGGACATTCCCTCCCACTGCTTGTAAAAGCAGTCCAGAGGCTAATTAGCCACTAGGATTGCTTTTACATGAAAGCCGGCCGCTGGCTAAAAAGAATGATGCCAAGATGATACCTAAACCCGCAGGCATCATTCTGGTATAAACATTCAAAGTCCAGCAACATACCAGTACGTTGCTGGTCCTTGTTGGACATGTATTGTAATCTTTTCTTTTCATGCAGCCTGTTGGCTGAACGAAAAAAAAAGATTGATCGGTGGGTATGCCCACCATTAGAATACCGCCCTTCATCCACCCACTTCTAATGATGGGCATACATGCACCATTTATATATGCCGAAGCATGGGGGCATCTTCCCGCAAAAGTAATGCCGCATACACATGGTCAGACTTTTCCACGGGCAAGCCTCCGTCGGAATTTCGACCGTATGTACGCGGCATTAGGAGCAAAATTGCTCCTCCGCCCCTGCTGCCCCAATGCTTCGGCATATATGCTTTTTTTTTTTTAACTGTAGTGGTGAAATCACCTCCTACAGCACTGGAGTCGCAGGAATCAGGCCTGTCTCTGCGAACGCTGCAGTTATGTGTGTTGTGTTTTGCAAGTGACAGTGATCGATCGATCGATACTGCACTTGGGTGGCCTGGGCTGGATGGAGGGGCAAAACGCAGGTGCTAGCAGGTATCTGGGCTGACCCCGCTAACACTGCGTTTTTGGGAACCCTAAACTGCTGGGGACGCTAGTAAAGATCTGATCAGGTCAGATATTGATCTGTTCAGATACTATACCACTAAGGGAGGCGTATGCTTCACGCGTGGGTGTTAGCGTTACTGGCACTAACCTGACGCTGCCTGGGGTGTGACGCAGACCCTCTCTGATGCTAAAACCTAATTGATATCACCCGCCGGGCGATCAGGGGGTTAAACCTTTATTGGGTTATATACGGCGGGTGCCCTGACACTATAAAAAGCAAACTAACTAACCAGCGTCACCCGTAACACTTATATGGTGATTACTGGTGAAAGGGTTAACTAGGGGCAATTAGGGGGTTAAAACCTTTATTAGGTAATATATGGGGGTACCTGACGCTATATAAAAACCTGACGGCGAACCTAAAAAAAAATTACTGGCTACCTATCGGCATCACCAACGCTAAGACAGCGATCAGAAAAACGATCGCTCAGCGACAGTGGTGATAGGGGGTGAAAGGGTTACCTGGGGGCGATCAAGGGGGTTAAACCTTTATTAGATAATATATGGGGGTACCTGACGCTATAAAAACCTGCGGCGAACCTAAAAAAAATTACTGGCTACCGATCGGCATCACCAACGCTAAGACAGCGATCAGAAAAATGATCGCTTAGCGACGACGGTGCTAGGGGGTGAAAGGGTTATCTGGGGGGCGATCAAGGGGGTTAAATCTTTATTAGGTAATATATGGGGGTACCCGACGCTATAAAAACCAGCGGCGAACCTAAAAAAAGTAACTGGCTACCGATCGGCATCACCGACGCTAAGACAGCGATCAGAAAAATGATCGCTTAGCGACGACGGTGCTAGGGGGTGAAAGGGTTATCTGGGGGGCGATCAGGGGGTTAAACCTTTATTAGGGGGGGTTAGGGGGCTACACTGGACATAAAACTAACTTTAGTGACACTTTTACAGTCACAAATGTCACTGATTGCAGTGATCAGTAAATAAATGGTCACTGCAATCAGTGACACTGTGACTGGGGGGTGATCTGGGGTGTCTGGGGGGGCCTGGGGGGGGCGATTTATGTGCCTATGTGTCCTGGTGTCAGTGTAGTGTTTTGTGCACTAACCTGCATCTTCTCCTGTACGGCGCTCGGTATATGTGAGCGCCGCAGGAGAGATGACATCACTTCCTCTGCCTGTGTTTACATTACACAGGCAGGGGAATGATTCAATTCGCTGGGAGCGATCGAGAGGGGGTGGCCGGAATCGAACGGCTGTCCCCTCATCCCTGATCGCTCCCAAAGGAATAACGGCCGCTCACTGTAAAGAAGGGGGGTTCGATCGGACCCCCCAACTATACAAAGGCAGTCACGTACATATACGTGATTCTGCCTGTCGGTGCCATTCTGCCGACGTATATTTACAGTGGGCGGTCGTTAAGTGGTTAATGATGCATAACGTGAAAAAAAAAAGTCAAATATTCCTTTAAATATCGTACCTGGGGGGTGTCTAAAGTATGCCTGTGAAGTGCCACGTGTTTCCCGTGTTTAGAACTGTCCCTGCACAAAATTACATTTCTAAAGGAAAGAAAGCCATTTAAAACTGCTTGCGGCTTTAATGTAATGTCTGGTCCCGGTAATATGGATGACAATCTTTAAGAAAAATGGCATAGCTACCCCATCACACACCCCCCCCCCCCCTACCCCAGCCCATTACCAGCCCCTTTGGGTCTTGTATGGATATTAAGGGGAACCCCGCACACAAAATAAAAAAGGCCCTATATACTCTGAACAGCCGTATACAGGCGGTGCATACAAGACAGGGACTGTAGGTTTGTTCTTATGTAGAATCTGTTTGTAATTTTGAACAGGTACATTGTTTAAGTGTAGCTCCAGGCAAAAAATCTATTTTTAAGCTTTTTCGAAAACATAGGGAAGGGTTATCACCCCTGTAACATTTGTTTTGCTGTCTGTGCAGTGTGCACCTGTTCAGAACAGTTCACCTCACTTTCCGTCCTAATGACAAATGTTTTTTGAAAATTTGGGGGTTTTATTGAAACAAGAATTGGTGATAAAGCATCAGTGGAGAGGAGACACTTTTTTCCCCATATTAACTCTTACAGGAGAGAATTTGCCTTCCTAGGGGTAGATTTCCTCTCACTTCCTGTTGTATCCTTCCGTTTGCAAGGAGGAGTCGTTTGTAAGTTGGATGTTTGAAAGTAGGGGCCTGCCGTATATACTCAGCTGAAATTTGCCCCTTACATGTTGGTGTTGCCACAACACTGTGAGCCCTCACAGTTACTCTTGGTGGGCGCATGAATGGGCCCTGCTGTGAATTATTAGATCAAGAATTGTAATTGCATGCCCCTGTTGAACAGGGGCTGAAAAATTGGGCCTTTGGTGGTGGTGGTGGTGTTGACACAACACTGTAAGGCCTCACAGTTAGTCTTGGTGGGCGCAGGAATGGGCCCTGCTGTGAATTATTAGATCAAGAATTGTAATTACATGCCCCTGTTAAACAGGGGCAGAAAAATTGGGCCTTAGCCACTGGTGCTGGTGCTACGACACTGCAACCACTCTCAGATACTCTAGTTGGAGTGCAGGAATGAGCCCTGCTGCAAAGCATTGCATAAAAAATTGTAATTACATGCCCCTGTTAAACAGGGGCATAAAAATTGGGCCTTAGGCACTGGTGCCACAACACTGCAACCCCTCACAGATACTGTACTTGGAGCACAGCAATGTGCCCTGTTGCAAAGTATTGCATCAAAAATTGTAATTACACGCCCCTGTTAAACAGGGGCTGAAAAATTGGGCCTTAGCCACTGGTGCTGGTGCCACGACACTGCAACCACTCTCAGATACTCTAGTTGGAGTGCAGGAATGAGCCCTGCTGCAAAGCATTGCATAAAAAATTGTAATAACACGCCCCTGTTAAACAGGGGCTGAAAAATTGGGCCTTAGCCACTGGTGGCGGCACCCAGAAACAAAAATGTTCTTCCAAGCTATCATCATCAATCGGATCATTGAGGAGGAGGAGGAGGATAGTCAGTCAACATAACAGGACAGTCTCTCAGCATCAGCATCAGTCTTGAAGGGATGTGACATTTGAAAATAAATTAGTCTGTTATATCAGCTTCAGGTGTTTGGTAGCTGGTGGTGATCCAAGACTGGTTCATCTTTATGAAGGTCAGTCGATCAACAGAGTCGGTGGACAGGCGCACCCTGTGATCCGTGACAAATCCTCCAGCAGCACTGAATGTGCGTTCTGGAAGAACGCTGGATGCAGGACAGGCCAGTAGCTCAATTGCATACTGTGCAAGCTCTGGCCAGTGATCCATCCTCAAGACCCAGTAAGCCAGAGGATTTTCGGTGGGGAAGGTGTCCAAGTCTGACCTTGCCCCTAGGTATTCCTGCACCATGTATATCAGACGCTGGCGATGGTTGCTGGAACCGATCATACCTTGGGGCTGCGGACTAAAGAATTGTCTGAACGCATCGGTCAGATGGCCACCTTCCCCACCGCTCCTTCTTTGACTGACCGAAGCCTCAGCAACTCGTTGTCCAGGACCAGGAGTTTGTAACCTCCCAGTCTCTGGGAACGCGTTGCACAGACCTTTCTGCAAGGCCTCCCGGAGTTGTCTCATCCTCTGCTCCCTCTGTGACGGTAAGATAAGGTCTGCAACCTTACCCTTGTACCGTGGATCAAGGAGAGTGGCCAGCCAGTAATGGTCCCTCTCCTTGATCCGAAGAATACGAGGATCCTTCCGCAGACTTTGCAGGATCAGGGAGGCCATGCAGCGTAGGTTAGCTGAGGCATTCCGTCCGGAGTCCTCTGGGTCACTAAGGACGACATGATCCGCAGCCACCTCCTCCCAGCCACGTACAAGTCCACTGGTTTCTTGGGACTGTAAATCATCCCTAAAAGACTGCTGCTGATGATGCTGAGTGCCAGGCTCCACCTCCATGCTGACACAATCCTCCTCCTCCTCTTCTTCCTGTGCGATGGGTGGGACAGAAGGAACACTGTCTGGGTAAAGGGGGCCTTGAGAGGCAAGGAAGTCCTCCTCTTCCTGCCTCTGTTCTGCCTCAAGTGCCCTGTCCATTATTCCACGCAGCGTATGTTCCAACAGGTGGACAAGAGGTACAGTGTCACTGATGCATGCACTGTCACTGCTCACCATCCTCGTGGCCTCCTCAAATGGTGCCAGGACAGTGCATGCATCCCTGATCATGCCCCACTGGCGTGGTGAAAAAAAAAACTCCCCTGACCCTGTCCTGGTGCCGTAGTCGCACAGGTACTCATTGATGGCCCTCTGCTGCGTGTGCAGCCGCTGCAGCATGGCCAACGTTGAGTTCCACCTGGTGGGCATGTCACATATAAGGCGGTTCTTGGGCAGGTTCAACTCCTTTTGCAGCTCAGCCAGGCGAGCACTGGCATTATAAGATCTGCGGAAATGCACACAGACTTTCCTGGCCTGCCTCAGGACATCCTGTAAGCCCGGGTACCTGCCCAAGAACCGCTGCACCACCAGGTTAAGGACGTGAGCCACACAGGGCACATGGGTCAGTTGTCCCTGTCGGAGAGCGGAGAGGAGGTTGGTGCCATTGTCGCAAACTACCATTCCTGGCTTAAGCTGGCGTGGCGTCAACCACCTCTCGGCCTGCCCCTGCAGAGCAGACAGAACCTCTGCCCCAGTGTGGCTCCTGTCCCCCAAACACACCAGCGCAAGCACGGCATGGCATATTTTTGCCTGCGTACTTGCGTAGCCCCTTGAACGCCTACGGAGCACCGCTGGTTCCGAGGACAAAGCACAGGAAGAGGCCACGGAGGAAGAAGAAGAGGAGGGGGTGGAGGACAGAGGTGTGTCACAACCAGTAGTAGCATTTTGGAGGCGTGGCGGTGGAACAACCTCCAACACTACTGCACCTTGTCCTGCATCCTTCCCAGCTGCCAAAAGAGTGACCCAATGGGCCGTGAAAGAAAGGTAACGTCCCTGTCCATGCCTGCTGGACCATGAGTCAGCGGTAATATGCACCTTACCGCTGACCGCCCTGTCCAGCGAGGCCAAGACATTGCCTTCCACATGCCGGTAGAGAGCCGGAATCGCCTTCCATGAGAAAAAGTGGCGTTTGGGAACCTGCCACTGAGGAACCGCACATTGCACAAACTCACGGAAGGGGGCCGAGTCTACCAACTGAAAAGGCAGCAGTTGAAGCGCTAGTAATTTAGCCAAGCTAGCATTCAACCGCTGGGCATGTGGATGGCTGGGAGTGAACTTCTTTCGACGGTCCAGCAGCTGGGGCAGGGAAATTTGCCTGCTAGAATCGGACGTCGGTGTACTGCTAGCAGAGTGCCCGCAAGTACTTGGCTGTGACACACCTAATTCTACACCTTCATTCCTCTCAGAGCAGGTTTCAGAGAGGACTGAAGGTATAGTGGGGTTGGAGATCCCAGCTGATGCGGTGCAAGAAGAGGTCAGCTTTGTTCTTTGGTGTGGGTCTTTAAGGTAGGCTTGCCAACGAGCTGCATGGCAGGTCAACATATGTCTGGTCAAGCATGTGGTGCCCAAGCGGGTGATGTTTTGGCCACGCGATATACGCTTGAGACATATGTTGCAAACAGCAGCTGTGCGATCTGATGCACTCAACTCAAAAAAAGGCCCACACCAAAGAACTTTTTGAATAACAGGCAGAGGCAGCGCCCTGCACAGGCGGAGCTCTGCGGTGTGATTCCGTCAGTGTGCTGCCCTTACGCTGGCCCCCCGAGGGCATCCTGCCTCGTTGGAGATGTGCCTCCTCCTCATCCTCCTCTCTCCTATTAGGCACCCACGTGGAGTCAGTGACCTCATCATCCCCTCCCTCCTCATCACTGGAGCCAATCTGGCAGTATGCTGCAGCTGCTGGAACATGACTGCCAGATTGGTGTCCTTCTTGAGCATCCCCTCTCTCTGCTCTCACGCTACTGCCTTCCTCTAGCTGGGTATCATCATCAGACCCTTTGAAACGCTGGGCATCCTCCTGGAGCATGTACCCAACACTGTGCTCAAACAGTTCGGGGGACTCCTCAGGAGGACATGGTTGGTCTAGGGAAGGAGTGACTGATGATGACATTGATACCAGGGAAGAGGACGCTTTGGCAGCTGCTTTGCCAGTACCCCGAGCCTGGGTGAGAGAGGATGAGGAGGATGAGGAGGGCTTGGTCATCCACTCTACCAAGTCTTCTGCATGATGCGGCTCAACACGTCCAGCTGCCGAAAAGAAGGACAAGCGTGTCCCATGGCCACGTGCTGATGGTGATGCACCGCGTCCACGACCAGC
This sequence comes from Rana muscosa, assembly GCA_029206835.1. Classification (NCBI taxonomy): domain Eukaryota; kingdom Metazoa; phylum Chordata; class Amphibia; order Anura; family Ranidae; genus Rana; species Rana muscosa. The sequence continues at coordinate 9,163,717 of JARGYO010005603.1, forward strand.
ACTGTTGTCTCTAGACACAGAGCCTGCTTGCCCTCTTTTATTGGCTCCTGACTGTCTGCCTCTCCTTGTTTGCCTTCCAGACATTCTAATGGCCTGCAGGGAAATGGGAAAAGCAGCAATACAGGCTAAGTTCAGGTGTAATATGGTCAGGAGGCACACTCCGCCCGCTGTAAGTGCCGCAAAATCCTGTTGGTGTAACACACGAGAAAATAGCAGCAATACAGGCTAAGTTCAGGTGTAATATGGTCAGGAGGCACACTCCGCCCGCTGTAAGTGCCACAAAATCCTGTTGGTGTAACACACCAGGAAAAAGCAGCAATAGAGGCTAAGTTCAGGTGTAATATGGTCAGGAAGCACACTCCGCCCGCTGTAAGTGCCGCAAAATCCTGTTGGTGTAACACACCAGGAAAAAGCAGCAATACAGGCTAAGTTAAGGTGTAATATGGTCAGGAGGCACACTCCGCCCGCTGTAAGTGCCACAAAATCCTGTTGGTGTAACACACCAGGAAAAAGCAGCAATACAGGCTAAGTTCAGGTGTAATATGGTCAGGAGGCACACTCCACCCGCTGTAAGTGCCGCAAAATCCTGTTGGTGTAACACACCAGGAAAAAGCAGCAATACAGGCTAAGTTAAGGTGTAATATGGTCAGGAGGCACACTCCGCCCGCTGTAAGTGCCGCAAAATCCTGTTGGTGTAACACACCAGGAAAAAGCAGCAATACAGGCTAAGTTCAGGTGTAATATGGTCAGGAGGCACACTCTGCCCGCTGTAAGTGCCGCAAAATCCTGTTGGTGTAACACACCAGGAAAAAGCAGCAATACAGGCTAAGTTAAGGTGTAATATGGTCAGGAGGCACACTCCGCCCGCTGTAAGTGCCGCAAAATCCTGTTGGTGTAACACACCAGGAAAAAGCAGCAATACGGGCTAACTTCAGGTGTATAATGTGCAGGAGGCTTAGCAACAATGACACTGACACTGTCCCCTGCCCATCCTTCTCTCTCCCTGCACACAAGGTTTATCAAAGTATATGACACTGACACTCTCCCTGCCTATCCTTCTCTCTCCCCGCACACAAGGTTTAGCAAAGAATATGACACTGACACTGTCCCCTGCCTATCCTTCTCTCTCCCTGCACACAAGGTTTATCAAAGTATATGACACTGACACTCTCCCTGCCTATCCTTCTCTCTCCCTACACACAAGGTTTAGCAAAGAATATGACACTGACACTCTCCCTGCCTATCCTTCTCTGTCCCTCCACACAAGGTTTAGCAAAGAATAGATTTGACAAGATTTGACACTGTCCCTGCCCATTCTTCACTTTCCCTGCTCCGGAACACACTACACGAGGCCGCCGCGCTGGCGGCCTTTTATAGTGTGGGGCGTGTACTAAACCCCCTCAGCTATAATTGGCCACAGGCATCCTGCCTGTGGCCAATCATTGCTCTCCTCGCTGCCGGCGCTGTGATTGGCCAAGCATGCAGGGTCACAGTGCATGCTTGGCCAATCACAGCGCCGGGATTACACAGCGATGGCGCAGTGTATTGTGGGCCGTTCGCGTCACTCGAATTTGGCGCGAACGGCCCAAATCGTTCGTTGTTCGCCGAACGCGTGAACAGCCGATGTTCGAGTCGAACCTATGTTCGACTCGAACACCGAGCTCATCCCTAGCTAGCACTAATCATGCCCAGGGACTTGGACATTTCACATTGTAGGTTTCACATTGCACAGGTTCCATATGCTTAGAAAACCGTTGCTTTGTTTATGTGCATGCAAATGAACTCAGCTCTTTGGCCTATAGTTGGAGATTTAATGCACATAGCCAAGGGATAACACAGTTGGAAATAGTATTGTGTTCCTGTTCATCAGGTGCAATACATGAAGAGACAGATTGAATGACACTGGTGGGTGTGTACTTCCATTGGGCGTGTGTCTGTGTGCCAACAATCCAACACATGTTATATAAAGGACTGCAGTAGGGGGGTTTGTTTGGCCTGAAAAGAGGCCATGTTATTTGCTGTGATTTATGGGGAAGAAGGAATGATATTGTGCATAATGACAAAGGCCCTACTAGGGCTGTTTTGGATGTTTGTTTCCTGAATTCTTGTGCATTTGTTCATCAAAAGTGAGTTTATGTGGCCATGCTGTCAATGTTTTGTGTGTATTGTTTGTTCCTGTTTGACAATGCATTCATGGGTTGGGAGCATCTACTGACCTTCTACTCTTTAAACTTTCTTAAAGCGGAGCTCCGCCGGAAAAAAAAATATTAAAAGCCAACGGCTACAGCTACAGCAGCTGCTGGCTTTTAATATTTGGACACTTACCTGTCCTGGAGTCCAGCGACGTCCGCAGCAGAGGACGAGCGATCGCTCATCGCTCTGCTGCTCCCTCCGCCATCCTCGCTGAGGGAACCAGAAAGTGAAGCCCTGCGGCTTCATGCCCGGTTCCCTACGGCGCATGCGCTGTTCTGATTCGTCCTACTGTGTTCTGGGAGCCGAGTGTCTCCCAGAACACTACGGGAAGTCTGGGGGAAGTGACGTCACTCCCGCAGATTCCCGGAGAGAGGACTCCCGGATGTGGGTGAAAATACCTGTCTTAGACAGGTATCTTCACCCCCCTCCCCCCTGAAAGGTGTCAATTGTGACACCGGAGGGGGGGGAGGAATCCGATCAGCACAAGTTAAAATTTAGGGTGGAGCTCCACTTTAATCATGTACACAGAAATGCAGCTTCCAGCAGAACATGGTCACCAATCTATGTGTGTGGAATGCGGGGTGGTGGTGGGTCTTAGCACTAAGTCATAGTTTGAATATGTGCCCTTTTTAATATTATTTTGTAATGTTTTGTAAGAATGACTGTTTTTTGTATTTTATAATCTTGCAACTAAAAATTTGATGGGGGTTGGTGGGTGTTAAGAGTAGTTGTGCTATGAAATATGCTGCCTGGTATACACTGTGAAAGTAAAGCTATGGTTAGAGCCATTTTAGATTGTAAGCTCCTATGAGCAGGACCCTTAGAATACAATTGTAAAAGGTTTTGCAAAATTTAGCACCATATGTATTGTTGAATATTTTAATGCCGGTAAATTAATGTACATAATTGTTTTGCTGTCAAAATAAATGTAAATGATTGAACTATTGTGTGGGTTTTTTTTTTTTTTTTATATTCCTCTTTTGAATTTTGTGTTTGGGGAAGTGAAATGTCTTACTAATACCCCTAGAAATTATGATCCGATATAATCGTACCAAACCCTCCCTCCCCCAACCTCTTCAGCACACCCGTAAGTAAATGATAAAGGTGTTTTGGTGGAGTCTCTGGAGCATTGCAGGTAATCATGAATTCAGCTGGTACCAGCATAGGCAGAGTGTTGTACGTGTCAAGCTGGGCCTGTCTTTGTAATTCACTAACTGAAATCCCAGGGACACCATTTCTTGTCATAAACTCCCTTAAGTTTACCAAAATAAATCTTGTTTTTCTGGCCAGCCTCACGTCAGCACACTATGGGTCCGGTCTCCCAGTACCACCTTCTTTTAGCTGATAAATAGGGGGCCCCTCCTCCCTTGCCCTTGTTCCTTTTTTTTTGGTCGGACGACCAGACCACCAGAATCATGAAAGAACAACCAGAACAAACCCCCCTGCCGAATCCACCCACCCAGGTTCAAGCTTCTCCTGGGACTGGAAGGTCCAGAATACTAAAGGTAGCATCCTTTTAGAATGCTGGACACTCGAGGTGCATGAGCTATGCAGGCATATTGAGCTATAGGAGCTTACATACAGGGCTGTGGTGATGCTGTCTCCTCTCAAGCTCCAAGCTGCTAGGCTCCTTAGGAGCGTGCCGGCCGCCCCCTCGGTGCTTTCTGTTGAATTGCGATGACGTCTCGAAGGGGGGCGGCACTGGGGGTGTAAACTAGCGTGGCTAGAAAAGCCCTGTAAGCCAGGAAAATCATTGCTGTATGCCACAGCGCTTGAGAGAGAAGTCCTGGTGAGTCTCCTTCAGTGAGGGGGAGTGGAGAGATTGTGTCAGCCTGTTTTTTAAAGTGACATGAACTTTATTTTACCTAACAGCACTCAGTGTTTCTCAAATATACTGCTGCCACCCCTAGAGAATTCTGACTAAATGCAAGGTAAAGAGCATTTATTTAAAAGAGATAACTATTATATATATATATAGATATATGAGAACATTTTCCTGTTGCTTATTGGCTATATCCTGTCTTTTATATAGCATGAGCTCACCACAGCCCCATAATGCACGAAGATCACCGGAAAGGTAGGAGGGGTCTACGGGGGCCACAATATAAAAGAGTGCAACACCAAAACTAAAGAGGTGTTTTGTCTTTTTAGGAGCAGAAGCCCTAATACAAGACAAGTGCGGAAGAAAAAGTCCCGCCACCGTTCTAAATCTCCGCAAGCGTCTGGGTCTCGGACAATGCACAAATCCCAATCCAGCCCAAGTCGCAAAATTACTCAAACTGCTACAGTAGCAGAGCCAAATGGGACTGGAGGCCGCCCTAATGAGGGTTTTTGCTGGGCATGTTCGGCGCCATCCGCTCCTGGGAAACTCTTATGCGCAGACTGCACCAAAGAGGTAGCCACAGACAAAGAAGCGGAGGCACGCAGAATAAAAGACTATATTCACGAGGCAGTGACAGAAAGTATACAGTCAGCCTCAGGCGTCAGGGCTCCGGGAACTAAAGCTAGAATCAGGAGCAAAGGCAAGATTTGCCCCCAGTGCTAGAGGTGTCGTCACGAGATTCTTTGGACTCAGAGGAACCCTCTGAGTACTTATTTGACTTTCAATGCATAGAGCCTTACGTTGCGGCTGTAAAAGAGGCCATAGACTGGGAACAGGATGCCCAGCCACCTGAAAAGATTAAAATGTTTTTTCCTAGCTGGAAGAAGCAAGGGGAGACCTTTCCGCTCTTGCCAGAGATCCGAGAGTGGTTCGAGGAGGAATGGGAAAAGCCAGAAAAGAGGTTAAATGTACAGAATCGTTTTGCAAGGCTATACCCATTTAAGAATCCAGAAGCTGCCCTTTGGGAATCCCCACTAGGCATAGACGCGGCCTTACAGCGCTTGGCTAGACAAGTGGCCCTGCCATTGCAGGATTCTACAACTTTCAGAGACCCGATGGACAGACGTGCAGATACAGACCTAAAGAGGGTTTATTCATCTGCTGGTGCGGCTTGCCGCCCTGCCATACCCTTAACCACTTAAGCCCCGGACCATTTCGTAGCTAAAGGACCAGAGGTGATTTCAGAATTTTGCACTGCGCTGCTTTAACTGTAAATTGTGCGGACATGCAATGTTGTACCCAAACGAAATTTGCGTCCTTTTCTTCCCACAAATAGAGCTTTCTTTTAATGGTATTTGATTGCCTCTGCGATTTTTATTTTTTGCGATATAAACGGAAAAAGACCGAAAATTTAGAAAAAAAATGATATTTTCTACTTTTTGTTATAAGAAAAATCGAATAAACTCAATTTTAGTCATACATTTAGGCCAAAATGTATTCAGCCACATGTCTTTAGTAAAAAAAATGTCAATAAGCGTATATTTATTGGTTTGCGCAAAAGTTATAGCGTTTACAAACTAGGGTACATTTTCTGGAATTTACACAGCTTTAAATTTATGACTGCCTATCTCATTTCTTGAGGTGCTAAAATGGCAGGGCAGTACAAAACCCCCCCAAATGACCCCATTTTGGAAAGTAGAGACCCCAAGGAAATTTCTGAGAGGCATGTTGAGCCCATTGAATATTTTTTTTTTTTGTCCCAAGTGATTGAATAACGACAAAAAAAAAAAAAATACAAAAAGTTGTCACTAAATGATATATTGCTCACACATGCCATGGTTATATGTGGAATTGCACCCCAAAATACATTCTGCTGCTTCTCCTGAGTATGAGGATACCACATGTGTGGGACTTTTTAGGAGCCTAGCCACCTTCGGGACCCCGGAAACCAAGCACCACCTTTAGGATTTCTAAGGGCGCAAATTTTTGATTTCACTCCTCACTACCTATCACAGTTTCGAAGGCCATAAAATGCCAAAATAGCACAAAACCATCCCCCAAATGACCCCATTTTGGAAAGTAGACACCCCAAGCTATTTACTGAGAGGCATGTTCAGTCCATGGAATATTTTATATTTTGCCACAAGTTGCGGGAATATGACAAACTTTTTTTTTTTTTTTTGCACAAAGTTGTCACTAAATGATATATTGCTCCCACATGCCATGGGCATATGTGAAATTACACCCCAAAATACATTCTGCTGCTTCTCCTGAGTACGGGGATACCACATGTGTGGGACTTTTTGGGAGCCTAGTCGCGTACGGGACCCCAAAAACCAAGCACAGCCTTCAAGGTTTCTAAGGGCATAAATTTTTGATTTCACTCCTCACTACCTATCACAATTTTGAAGGCCATAAAATGCCAAAATAGCACAAAACCCCCCCAAATGACCCCATTTTGGAAAGTAGACACCCCAAGCTATTTGCTGAGAGGCATGTTGAGCCCATTGAATATTTATTTTTTTGTCCCAAATGATTGAATAATGACAAAAAGAAAAAAAAATGTACAAAAAGTTGTCACTAAATTATATATTGCTCACACATGCCATGGTTATATGTGGAATTGCACCCAAAATACATTCTGCTGCTTCTCCCGAGTATGGGGATACCACATGTGTGGGACTTTTTGGGAGCTTAGTCGCGTACGGGACCCCAAAAACCAAGCACCGCCTTCAAGGTTTCTAAGGGCATACATTTTTGATTTCACTCCTCACTACCTATCACAATTTTGAAGGCCATAAAATGCCAAAATAGCACAAAACCCCCGCAAATGACCCCATTTTGGAAAGTAGACACCCCAAGCTATTTACTGAGAGGCATGTTCAGTCCATGGAATATTTTTTTTTTGTCCCAAATGATTGAATAATGACAAAAAGAAAAAATAAATGTACAAAAAGTTGTCACTAAATTATATATTGCTCACACATGCCATGGTTATATGTGGAATTGCACCCCAAAATACATTCTGCTGCTTCTCCCGAGTATGGGGATACCACATGTGTGGGACTTTTTGGGAGCCTAGTCGCGTACGGGACCCCAAAAACCAAGCACCGCCTTCAAGGTTTCTAAGGGCATAAATTTTCGATTTCACTCCTCACTACCTATCACAGTTTTGAAGGCCATAAAATGCCAAGATAGCACAAAACCCCCCAAAATGACCCCATTTTGGAAAGTAGACACCCCAAGGAAATTGCTGAGAGGCATGTTGAGCCCATTGAATATTTTTTTTTTTGTCCCATTGAATAATGACAAAAAGAAAAAAAAATTTTTTACAAAAAGTTGTCACTAAATTATATATTGCTCAAACATGCCATGGTTATATACGGAATTGCACCCCAAAATACATTTGTCTGCTTCTCCTGTGTACGGGAATACCACATGTGTGGGACTTTTTGAGAGCCTAGCCACGTACGGGCCCCCGAAAACCAAGCACCGCCTTCAGGATTTCTAAGGGCACAAATTTTTGATTTCACTCCTCACTACCTATCACAGTTTTGAAGGCCATAAAATGCCAAGATAGCCTAAAACCCTCACAAATGACCCCATTTTGGAAAGTAGACACCCTAAGCTATTTGCTGAGAGGCATGGTGAGTATTTTACAGCTCTCATTTGTTTTTGAAAATGAAGAAAGACATATTTTTTTTTTCTTTTTCAATTTTCAAAACTTTGTGACAAAAAGCGAGATCTGCAAAATACTCAACATACCTCTCAGCAAATAGCTTGGGGTGTCTACTTTCCAAAATTAGGTCATTTGGGGGGGGTTTTGTGCCATCTGGGCATTCCATGGCCTCCGAAACTGTGATAGGCAGTGAGGAGTGAAATCAAAAATTTACACCCATAGAAATCCTGAAGGCGGTGCTTGGTTTTCGGGGTCCTGTACGCGGCTAGGCTCCCAAAATGTCTCACACATGTGGTATCCCCGTACTCAGGAGAAGCAGCAGAATGTATTTTGGGGTGCAATTCCACATATAACCATGGCATGTTTGAGCAATATATAATTTAGTGACAACTTTTTGTAATTTTTTTTTTTTTTTTTCTCATTATTCAATCACTTGGGACAAAAAAAAAAATATTCAATGGGCTCAACATGCCTCTCAGCAAATAGCTTGAGGTGTCTACTTTCCAAAATGGGGTCATTTGGGGGGGTTTTGAACTGTCCTGGCATTTTATGCACAGCATTAGGAAGCTTATGTCACACTTCATCCACTTTTTTTGCAAGAAAATTATGTTGAACCCCCAAACATTATATATTTTTTTAAAGCAAAGGCCCTACAGATTAAAATAGTGGGTGTTGCATTTTTTTTTTCACACAGTATTTGCGCAGCGATTTTTCAAATGCATTTTTTGGGGGAAAAACACACTTTTTTATTTTTAATGCACTAAAAAACACTATATTGCCCAAATGTTTGATGAAATAAAAAAGATGATCTTAGGCCGAGTACATGGATACCAAACACGACATGCTTTAAAATTGCGCACAAACGCGCAGCGGCGACAAACTACATTCAATTTTAAAAGCATTTTAAAAGCCTTTACAGGTTACCACGTTAGATTTACAGAGGAGGTCTACTGCTAAAATTACTGCCCTCGATCTGACCTTCGCGGTGATACCTCACATGCATGATGCAATTGCTGTTTACATATGACGCTAGACCAACGCTTGCGTTCGCCTTTGCGCAAGAGCAGGGGGGGACAGCGGTGCTTTTTTTTTTTTTTTTTTTATTTATTTTGCTTTTTTATTTTATTTTTAAACTGTTCCTTCCATATTTTTTTTTTTTTTACCATTTTTATTGTTATCTCAGGGAATGTAAATATCCCCTATGATAGCAATAAGTAGTGACAGGTACTCTTTTTTTGAAAAAAATTGGGGGGTTAGACCCTAGATCTTTCCTCTGCCCTCAAAGCATCTGACCACACCAAGATCGGTGTGATAAAATGCTTTCCCAATTTCCCAATGGCGCTGTTTATATCCAGGGGGGGGGGCATTCCCTCCCACTGCTTGTAAAAGCAGTCTAGAGGCTAATTATCTGCTAGAATTGCTTTTACATGAAAGCCAGCCACTGGCTGAAAAGAATGATACCAAGATGATACCTAAACCTGCAGGCATCATTCTGGTATAAACATTCAAAGTCCAGCAACATACCAGTACATTGCTGGTCCTTGTTGGACATGTATTGTAATCTTTTTTTTCATGCAGCCTGTTGGCTGAACAAAAAAAAGAGATTGATCGGTGGGTATGCCCACCATTAGAATACCTCCCTTCATCCACCCACTTCTAATGATGGGCATATATGCCGAAGCATGGGGGCATCCTCCCGCAAAAAAGTTATGCCGCGTACACACGGTCGGACTTTTCCACGGGCAAGCCTTCGTCGGAATTTCGACCGTATGTATGCGGCATAAAAGGTTATGCCGCGTACACACGGTCGGACTTTTCCACGGGCAAGCCTCCGTCGGAATTTCGACCGTATATACGCGGCATTAGGAGCAAAATCGCTCCTCCACCCCTGCTGCCCCCATGCTTCGGCATATATGCTCTTTTTTTTAACTGTGGTGGTGAAATCACCTCCTACAGCGTTGGAGTCACGGCTTTATGTATCGTGGGAGCAAAAGCTGTTGCTGTCAAGATAAATAGATCCGCTCTGCAACTGAATGGTGTACCTGCTAAGCAAATGATGGTTAACATTAAAACAAAGTAACATTACAGTACAACAGTAAGACCTTACCATACCATACCTGCAAAGCAAATACCAAAACAAAACCTAGTAAAAAAAAACAACATTTTTTTAACGCAACCTGTGCCTAAAATATATACCGTATATGCCGAAGCATGGGGGCATCCTCCCGCAAAAAAGTTATACCGCGTACACACGGTCGGACTTTTCCACGGGCAAGCCTCCGTCAAATTTTTTCCGTATGTACGCGGCATTAGGAGCAAAATCGCTCCTCCGCCCCTGCTGCCCCCATGCTTCGGCATATATGCTCTTTTTTTTTAACTGTGGTGGTGAAATCACCTCCTACAGCACTGGAGTCACGGCTTTATGTATCGTGGGAGCAAACGCTGTTGCTGTCAAGATAAATAATTCCGCGCTGCAGTTGAATGGCGCACCTGAAAACAAAAAATGACATACCTGAAAAGCAAGCATGATAAAACATTGCAGAATGGAATACAGTAAAAAAGAGCAGAACAATAGAGAGAGAGAGAGAGAGAGAGAGAGAGAGAGAGAACAATAAAACGACAACTATTTTTGGTTTTTTTATTTTATATATTTTTTTGTGTTTTGTTTTTTACGTTTTTTTTTTCTTTTTTACACTTTTTTTTTGTAACTTTAACAACTGTAATGGTTCGGGTCTCTCAAAATGTAATGGCATCTTGGGAGACCCTGTGTAAGTGTATCCTAGTCTGTGAAATGCTGTACCCTACGCTAAAACTTCACTTTTGAGTGGTAGCGTTCAAAACATTCACCAAGGCAAAGACCAGGCTTGTCAGGACAGAGTGGACAATAATGACGGGTGTCACGCCTAAATCCACGCTTGCTACAGACACAACATCTTTTTTGGGGGGCTCGTTGGGTAGGGGTACTCGGGAGGACATACGTATAATGCCTCTCATGCAGCCGGCTTACTGCATTTGGTTGGGGATGGTGAGGTGCAGAACCGCCTGGATACAGGAGTTCTGTGACAATCTCATTCTGGAATTTTAGAAGAGATAAAGTCCCGCCTGAAGCTCTGTATAGCACATGAGCGTTCAGCAAAGCCAATTGAAATAAGGATAGAGACACTTTTTTGTACCAGCGTCTCGCCTTACAGTCAATTAGATACGGCGCCAACAACTGGTCGTTGAGGTCCACCCCTCCCATATTTTTGTTATATTCGTGGACACAGAGGGGTTTCTCCACAACACCAGTCGCCGTAGGAATTTGGACTGTCGTGTCTGCATGAAGGGAGGTAAGAAGGAAAACATTCTTATTGTCCCTCCACTTCATAGCGAGCAAATTATTACACTTTACGCAGGCTCTCTCCCCCAGCCTAAGACGGGCATCTACAAGCCGCTGGGGAAAGCCCCGGCGATTAGGTCGCACGGTGCCACATGCTCCAATCTGATGATCAAACAAGTGACTAAACAGTGGCACGCTCGTGTAATAATTGTCCACATACAAGTGGTACCCCTTTCCGAATAAGGGTGACACCAATTTCCACACTATCTTGCCAGCGCTCCCTATGTAATCCGGGCAGTTGACCGGCTCAACCTGACTATCTTTTCCCTCATAAACCATAAAGCTCCATACATAGCCTGTTGCCCTGTCACAGAACTTATAGAGCTTGACCCCGTATCTGGCACGCTTGCTGGGAAGGTACTGCTTGAAAGCCAAGCGGACAGAAAATTTAATCAGGGACTCATCAACGCAAACAACTTGATCGGGAATAAACAAGGCTGCAAAACGTTCGTTGAAGTGGTTTATGAGGGGCCGAATTTTATAGAGCCGGTCGTATTCAGGGTCCCCACGTGGACGACAAAGTTCATTGTCGTTGAAGTGCATGAACCGCAAAATCTGCTCGTATCGTTTCCTGGGCATGGAGGCAGAGAACACGGGCATGTGGTCAATTGGGTGCGTGGACCAATGAGCACGCAATGACGGGAATTTATGTGTGCCCATGTTGAGGGAAAGGCCCAGAAAGGTCTTAAATTCGGAAACCGTAATTGGTTTCCAATCTTTGGCAATGGAAGGCAACTGGGGATTAGCGGCAATGAATTGACCAGCATATAAATTACTCTGGTCCACAATAGATCTATAGAGATCTTCCGTGAAAAACAGCGAATAATTATCAATTGGCATAAAATCAGCTGCTTCCACCTGAATACCGGGTTGGGCAGTGAATGGGGGAAGTACGGGTTCTGCAGAAGTGGTGGGGACCCAATCAGGATAGGCGAATTCTGCAGGAAGGGCACTATGGGTTCGACGGGCCTGCCTTTGTCTTCTTATTGGTGGCAGCGGGACACTACTTGTGCTTGCCACCTCACCAGCTTGAACTGCACTTATGGGACTCGCCACGTCACCACGTGATGCTGCAGTGCTGGATGTACGCCCAGGCTGTACTAGGCCGCTGGTGCTTGCCAATTCACCAGAAGGAATGGCGGCGCTAGTACTACTCTGCTCCATGATACGAGAGCCCTGCAGTTCTTGCTCCTCAACAACCTCAGAAGATCGGGTACGCCTGACCTTAGCAGGGACCTCAACTTTGTCGTCAGAGCTATCTGACGTGGGGCCGCTGACGTCACTGTCTTCTACGGGAAGATATTCTGAGCCTGAATCTGACAGATACATGACCTCCTCTTCACTATCTGTCATGCTCAGAATCTCGTAGGCCTCTTTACTAGTGTACCTTCGACTTGCCATTTTGGGCTCTAAATTTAGGGGTACACTAGTAAGATTCACAGGAAAAAAAGCACCTGACTGTCGTCAGCAAATATATCAAACGCTACAAAAAAAACTGTTAGCGATCGCAGGGATCAGGCCTGTCTCTGCGAACGCTGCAGTTATGTGTTTGGTAAGTGACAGTGATCGATCGATACTGCACTTGGGTGGGCTGGGCTGGGCTGGGCGGAGGGGCTAAACGCAGGTGCTAGCAGGTATCTGGGCTGATCCCGCTAACACTGTGTTTTTGGGAACCCTAAACCGCTGGGGACGCTAGTATAGATCTGATCAGATCAGATATTGATCTGTTCAGATACTATACCACTAAGGGAGGTGTATGCTTTGCGCGTGGGTGTTAGCGTTACTGGCACTAACCTAACGCTGCCTGGGGCGACGCAGACCCTCTCTGGCACTAAAACCTAATTGATATCACCCGCCGGGCGATCAGGGAGTTAAACCTTTATTGGGTTATATACGGCGGGTGCCCTGATGCTATAAAAAGCAAACTAACCAACCAGCGTCACCCGTAACCTTTATATGGTGATCACTGGTGAAAGGGTTAACTAGGGGCAATCAGGGGGTTAAAACCTTTATTAGGTTAAATATGGGGGTACCCGACGCTATATAAAAACCTGACGGGTTACCTAAATAACTAAATAACTAACTGGGTAACCAGTGTCACCAGTGACGCTTATACGGTGATCACTGGTGAAAGGGTTAACTCTAGGGGCAATCAGGGGGTTAAAATATTATATGGGGGTACCTGACGCTATAAAAACCTGCGGCGAAACTAAAAATAAATAACTGGCTATCTAGGGCACCACCGGCACTAAATACAGCGATCGAAAATACGATCGCTTAGTGACGCTGGCGTTAGGGGGTGAAAGGGTTACCTGGGGGGCGATCAAGGGGTTAAACCTTTATTAGGGAGGGTTAGGGGGCTACCCTGGACCTAAAGGGGCCTAAACCTAACTGCCCTGACACTTTTTACTGTCACAGATGACACTAAATGCAGTGATCAGTAAAATAAATGATCATTGCAATCAGTGACACTGTGATTGGGGGCTGGGGGGTGATCTGGGGGTGACTGGGGGGTGAAATATGTGCCTATGTGTACCTAAGTGTCAGTGGACTGTTGGTGCACTAACCTGCGTCTTCTCTCCTCGGCGCTGCGGACGAAAAGACCGCCGAGAGGAGAGATGACATCACTTCCTCCTGCTTCCTCTGCCTGTGTTTACATTACACGGGCAGAGGGAGCATTTTCATTCGCCGGGAGCGATCGCGAGGGGGTGGCCGGAATCGAATGGCCGTCCCCTCATCTCGGATCGCTCCCCAACGATAAACGGCCGCTCACTGTATAGGAGGGGGGTCCGATCGGACCCCCCAACTGTACAAAGGCGATCACGTACACTGTACGTGATTGTGCCTGTCGGTGCCATTCTGCCGACGTACATATACAGTGAGCGGTCGTTAAGTGGTTAACCTCAATCTCCAGAGCTTTAAAAGTTTTAACCACAAATGTCCAGACAGCTTTAAGGTCTAACGTGGAGATGGACAGAATCATTTTGGCAATGGAGGAATTGGATCTCTCAGCCGACTTCCTGGCAGAAGCCTCTATGGACTTAGTAAAACTTCTCGCTAGGATCATGGCTTTTGCAGTGACCGCAAAAAGGGCCCTATGGCTGCGTCATTGGGTAGCAGACAGTACCTCGAAACTGGGTCTCTGTAACATTCCGTTTAATGGCAAAACGTTGTTTGGTGGCACCTTAGAAGAAGCTATTAAACGAGCTACAGGAGGGAAGTCGGGCCTGATACTACAAAGACCTAAAAGAAGACAGCAGGCCACCCGGTCAGGCCAATCAGACTACAGAATGGCGCAGGACGCCAGTTCATACATACCGGGGCGAGAATACACAAGGCCCTAGTGGAAGAGCTCTTAGAACTCTTTTCTACAAAACATAAAGACCAAGGCCGCGCAGACCGCTAAGAAATCGGAGAAGTCTTTTTGACGGGTCAGCCACCCATCCTCCCCAGGTGGGTGCCAGATTGGCGTCCTTCTGGAGAGTATGGGCAGAGACGATCAAGGACCAATGGGTCCAGAAGACGGTCAAGCAAGGATACAAAATAATTTTTCGACAAAGACCACCCAACATAGTGGCCCAGACAGAATGGCCACAAGACCAGAAGAAACGGAAGTGCTTACGAGAATATATAACCAAATTACTTCAAAAAGATGTAATCTCACCGGTACCTCTAAAACAGCGGAAAACGGGAGTTTATTCACCAATTTTTCTGGTACCCAAAGCATCAGGAGATCTAAGACCGGTTTTGGACCTAAGATCCTTGAACCACTATATTGTCCCCAAAACATTCAAGATGGAATCAATATTTACGATTATATCAGTTATGCAACCAGGAGACTGGTTAATATCAGTCGATTTAGCAGATGCATATCTGCATGTCCCAATCAACGAGAAGCACCAAAAATACCTAAGATTCATGGTAGTGGAAGACCATTTCCAGTTCAGGTGTCTACCCTTCGGGATCAGCACAGCACCTCGGGTCTTCTCCAAGATCTTGCTAGCTGTCATCGCCGTCATTCGATTAAGAGGCATAAATATCTTCCACTACCTAGATGACATCTTGGTAGTGGCTCGTACAAGTGAAGAGTTCGCGACACTGCGCGAGCTAGTACTGGAGACTCTATCAGAATTCGGCTGGATCATCAACAAGCAGAAGAGCCAGCTGATCCCCTCCCAAGAGATGGAGTACCTGGGACTTGTTTTCAACACGAGAAAAGGGCTTGTCTCGCTACCAAGACGCAAGAAAGCCGAGTTAGTAGCCTGCATAAACAGCGTGATGGAGTCCTCATCA
Organism: Rana muscosa; assembly: GCA_029206835.1. Classification (NCBI taxonomy): domain Eukaryota; kingdom Metazoa; phylum Chordata; class Amphibia; order Anura; family Ranidae; genus Rana; species Rana muscosa. The sequence goes on from JARGYO010005603.1 coordinate 9,179,083, forward strand.
CTGTCAGCAAGGGATTGTGTGACACTTCTGGGAATGTTCACCGCAGCGATCCCAGCTATCCCCTGGGCAAGATTCCATACAAGAGCATTCCAGACATCCTTCCTGAACCAGTGGGACGGCGTATCATTGCACCAGAAGATCTTCATACCAAGACGGATCCGCCAAGGCCTGGCATGGTGGATAGCACCAGAAAATCTGTCGCAGGGCATGCCCCTCAGCCCGGGGACTGGATTTGGATAACCTCGGATGCCAGTCTCCGGGGCTGGGGCACTCACTGCCTCGGCAGACAGGTTCAAGGCGAATGGAGCAGGATGGAAACCAGACACTCCAACCTCTTGGAATTACAGGCAGCATACCTGGCCCTGCGGGGCTTCGAGATTCTAGTCCATGGGGCTCGAGTCAAACTGATGTTGGACAACCAAACGGCGGTGGCTTATATAGCCAAACAGGGCGGAACCAAGAGATTGCCGCTGTTGCAGGTGGCAACCAACATATTCGTTTGGGCAGAAGCGCATGTGGAAGCCCTAACGGCAGCCTACATTCCTGGCAGTCAGAATCACATAGCAGACCGTCTGAGCCGGGATTTCCCCAACAGGAACGAATGGACACTCAACAGGGATGTCCTAGAGACAATCTTCCACAAGTGGGGGACACCCTCGGTGGACCTAATGGCGACTCCATGGAATGCGAGGACATCCCGGTTCGTGTCAAGGTTTCGCTGCGACGAGGCACTAGCCCAAGACGCCTTCTCAATTCCGTGGGATTTTCCCTTTGTCTACCTTTTTCCACCGTTACCTCTGGTAATGAAAACCCTATTGAAGATTGCGAGGGAGAACGTCCATGCAATTCTAATCCTGCCCTTCTGGCCACGGAGACCATGGTTCCCTCTGCTCTTACAGATGGCGGCAGTCCCCCCAATACAGCTGCCGCTGAAGAGAGACCTTCTACAGCAGGGCCAATGGTGTCATCCCAACCCGGGCAGGTTACAGCTGATGGCTTGGTTGTTGAATCGGCCAGACTACAGTCACAAGGCATCTCGGAGGAAGTAATTTCGACGCTACTAAGATCTAGAAAAGCCACAACCAATGTCACTTATAACAGAATTTGGAAGAAATTTACGGCATTTGCCCTGCAACAGAAGTTTTCTCCGTTATCCCCAAGCATTGCGCAAGTGTTGGACTTCTTACAGTCAGCTCTAAAAGCGGGCTTAGCCTATAACACCATAAAGGTTCAAGTGTCAGCATTGGCGTGCTTCACAGGTCACAAGTGGGCAGACGAGCCTCTAATAAGACAGTTCCTCAGAGCAGTCATAAAATTGAAACTACCAAGGAGACCCCTGTTCCCAGCATGTGATCTGGGCACGGTACTAAAAGCCCCGCTCCTACATCCATTCATCCCTGCGGAGACATGTCCGCTTTGGTTCTTGACAGTCAAGCTGATTTTCCTTACAGCCATAACGTCGGAAAGAAGGGTTTCAGAACTAGCAGCTCTATCCTGCAAGAATCCATATTGCATCATTCTCCAGGACAAAGTGATCCTAAGGCCCTCACCGGACGTAACACCTAAAGTGGTTTCCAAATTCCATGTGAATTGGGAGGCAGTCCTACCAAGCTTCACACAACCACCAAGACAAGCGGAAGAGCTAGATCTCAGACCACTGGGCATGGTCAACTTGTTCTCAATTTACCTACACCGCTCTCTGCAGGTACGCAAAACGAATACCCTTTTTGTCCTGCCATCCGGGCCTAGGAAAGGACAAGTGGCATCAGCAAGAATCATAGCGACTTGGATCACCAAGGTGATAAGCTTCACGTATGAGAAACAGGGGCTGACGCCTCCACAAGTTCTTAGAGCTCATTCTACAAGAGGGGTGGCAGCCTCATGGGCAGCTTTGGCTAAGATACCAATTGAAGACATATGCAGGACCGCTAGTTGGAGCTCCTGCGAAACCTTCGCTAAACACTACAGTTTAGATGTCACAGCGGCCAACGCATCAAATTTTGGAAACGCAGTGGTGTCCACACCTCTGCAAGCAAAATAAAATATTCACTAAAGCAGCATTTTCAGTTGTTGTTCGAGTCTTATCTTGTCCCCACCCTATATCAGCTAAATTAAATCCCATAGTGTGCTGACGTGAGGCTGGCCAGGAAAATGGAAAATTGTTATCAATACTGTAATTTTCCTTTCCTGGCCTGTCCTCACGTCAGCACAGCTCTTTTCCCTCCCGATATGCCTGTCGTCCTCCAGTTAAGTGGAACAAGGGCCTCCTGGGCCCCCTAATTATCAGCTAAAAGAAGGTGGTACTGGGAGACCGGAGGAAGGTGTTAACCCATAGTGTGCTGACATGAGGACAGGCCAGGAAAGGAAAATTACAGTAAGTATTGATAACAATTTTCCATTATATGTTAAAATGTATATTTGCATATATGGTCAGGATCTCCATATAGGTGAACATGGCGAGGTCCCTCTTTTTTTTTTTAAACTTTATTTCTTTATTACATTTTTCACAATTTACATACAATTCAGGAGCAGTATACCCCAGACTACCCCGACCCTCCACCGTCCTCCCCTCCACCAATTCAAGGGACCGTACTTATCAAGATTATCCCCGGGGGGGGGGGGAACCTGCTGAAGGGGGGGTCCCCCTGGATTCTCTATGCAATCTACCATACTTAATGCTAAAATTCATACCCTTTCACACCATTCATTCATCTCTGCCATTCCACAACTCCATTCCCTTATCAAAAAAAAAAGAAATTCCATTGGGCCATTGCTCGTCTTTTTAAGTATGTTACCTTGCATTTTTTTAAGAGTTACATACTGATCCCTCTTGCTTCCCACCAGGGTTTCCAAATCTTATCATATATTGTTGGAGCACCTTGTTTTATATACACCAGTTTCTCTTTAACCACTTCAGCCCCGGACCATTTTGTAGCTAAAGGACCAGAGGTGTTTTCAGAATTTTGCACTGCGCTGCTTTAACTGTAAATTGCGCAGACATGCAATGTTGTACTCAAACGAAATTTGCGTCCTTTTCTTCCCACAAATAGAGCTTTCTTTTAATGGTATTTGATTGCCTCTGCGATTTTAATTTTTTGCGATATAAACGGAAAAAGACTGAAATTTTTTTTCAAAAATTATATTTTCTACTTTTTGTTATAAGAAAAATCGAATAAACTCAATTTTAGTCATACATTTAGGCCGAAATGTATTCAGCCACATGTCTTTAGTAAAAAAAAATGTCAATAAGCGTATATTTATTGGTTCGCGCAAAAGTTATAGCGTCTACAAACTAGGGTACATTTTCTGGAATTTACACAGCTTTTAATTTATGACTGCCAATCTCATTTCTTGAGGTGCTAAAATGGCAGGGCAGTACAAAACCCCCCCAAATAACCCCATTTTGGAAAGTAGACATCCCAAGGAAATTGCTGAGAGGCATGTTGAGCCCATTGAATATTTTTTTTTTTTTGTCTCAAGTGATTGAATAATGACAAAAAAAAAATAAAGAATTACAAAAAGTTGTCACTAAATGATATATTGCTCACATATGCCATGGTTATATGTGGAATTTCACCCCAAAATACATTTTGCTGCTTCTCCTGAGTACGGGGATACCACATGTGTGGGACTTTTTGAGAGCCTAGCCGCGTACGGGACCCCGAAAACCAAGCACCACCTTTCTAAGGGCGCAAATTTTTGATTTCACTCCTCACTACCTATCACAGTTTCGAAGGCCATAAAATGCCAAAATAGCACAAAACCACCCCAAATGACCCCATTTTGGAAAGTAGACACCCCAAGCTATTTGCTGAGAGGCATGTTGAGTATTTTACAGCTTTCATTTGTTTTTGAAAATGAAGAAAGAAAATAATTGTCTTTTTTTTTTTTCAATTTTCAAAACTTTGTGACAAAAAGCGAGATCTGCAACATACTCACCATACCTCTCAGCAAATAGCCTGGGGTGCATACTTTCCAAAATGGGGTCATTTGGGGGGGTTTTGTGCCATCTGGGCATTCCATGGCCTCCGAAACTGTGATAGGCAGTAAGAAGTGAAATCAAAAATTGACACCCTTAGAAAGCCTGAAGGCGGTGCTTGGTTTTTGGGGTCCCGTACGCGGCTAGGCTCCCAAAAAGTCTCACACATGTGGTATCCCCGTACTCAGGAGAAGCAACAGAATGTATTTTGGGGTGTAATTCCACATATGCCCATGGCATGTTTGAGCAATATATCATTTAGTAACAACTTTGTGCAAAAAAAATAAAAATACAAAATAAAATGTCTTTTTTCCGCAACTTGTGTCAACATATAAAATATTCCATGGACTCGACATGCCTCTCAGTATATAGCTTGGGGTGTCTACTTTCCAAAATGGGGTCATTTGGGGGGGTTTTGAACTGTTCTGGCATTTTATACACAACATTAGGAAGCTTACATCCACTCTTCTAACCACTTGAAGACAAAGCCCTTTCTGACACTTTTTGTTTACATGAAAACATTTTTTTTTTTTGCAAGAAAATTATGTTGAACCCCCAAACATTATATATTTTTTTTAAAGCAAAGGCCCTACAGATTAAAATGGTGGGTGTTGCATTTTTTTTCCACACAGTATTTGCGCAGCGATTTTTCAAACGCATTTTTTGGGGAAAAAATACCCTTTTTTAAATTTTAATGCACTAAAACACACTATATTGCCCAAATGTTTGATGAAATAAAAAAGATGATCTTAGGCCAAATACATAGATACCAAACACGACATGCTTTAAAATTTTGCACAAACGCGCATTGGCGACAAACTACATACATTTTTAAAAGCCTTTAAAAGCCTTTACAGGTTACCACGTTAGATTTACAGAGGAGGTCTACTGCTAAAATTACTGCCCTCGATCTGACCTTCGCGGTGATACCTCACATACATGGTGCAATTGCTGTTTACATATGACGCCAGACCGAGGCTTGTGTTCGCCATTGCGCAAGAGCAGGGCAGGACAGGGGGGCTTTTTTTTTTTTATTATTATTAATTTTGCTTTTTTATTTTATTTTTAAACTGTTCCTTCCATATTTTTTTTTTTTTTTATCATTTTTATTGTTATCTCAGGGAATGTAAATATCCCCTATGATAGCAATAGGTAGTGACAGGTACTTTCCTCTGCCCTCAAAGCATCTGACCACACCAAGATCGGTGTGATAAAATGCTTTCCCAGTTTCCCAATGGCGCTTTTTATATCTGGGGGGGGGGGGGACATTCCCTCCCACTGCTTGTAAAAGCAGTCCAGAGGCTAATTAGCCACTAGGATTGCTTTTACATGAAAGCCGGCTGCTGGCTGAAAAGAATGATACCAAGATGATACCTAAACCCGCAGGCATCAATCTGGTATAACCATTCAAAGTCCAGCAACATACCAGTACGTTGCTGGTCCTTGTTGGACATGTATTGTAATCTTTTTTTTCATGCAGCCTGTTGGCTGAACGAAAAAAATAGGATTTTTATAACAGCTTACCTGTAAAATCCTTTTCTTGGAGTACATCACGGGACACAGAGCGACATAGTCATTACTATGTGAGTTATATAGATACCTTCAGGTGCTGGCACTGGCAACTTCCAAAACCGGAAGTACCCTCCCCTATATAAGCCCCTCCCATCCGGGAGTACCTCAGTTTTGTAGCAAAGCAATAAGTGTCCCCAAAAGAGGGGTGGGAGCTCTGTGTCCCGTGATGTACTCCAAGAAAAGGATTTTACAGGTAAGCTGTTATAAAAATCCTATTTTCTTTCTCGTACATCACGGGACACAGAGCGACATAGTCATTACTATGTGGGACGTCCCAAAGCAATGCCCAATGAGGGGGGGGGATACACCATACATAAGCTGAGCGCTATCAGACATGAGGATCTTTTGCGGCCTGCAACACACTGCGCCCAAAGGCGACATCCTCCTGACTTCTAACGTCCACCTGGTAGAACCTAGTAAACGTGTGTACTGAGGACCATGTTGCGGCCTTACAGATCTGAGCCAGGGAGACCTGGTGATGCACTGCCCATGAAGTTCCAACTGCTCTCGTGGAGTGCGCCCTAACTTTGAACGGAGGCGGTCTCCTTCTCAAGCCATAGGCTTGCATTATGACCTGTCGAATCCACTTGGCTAAAGTAGATTTTGACGCTGCCTGACCCCTTCTGGGGCCTTCTGGCAGAATAAACAAAGTATCCGTTTTACGAATCTGAGCAGTGGCTTTTAGATAAGCTTTAACTGCTCTTACTACATCCAAAGAATGCAATAACTTTTCCTCTACCGAACTAGGTTTGGGGAAAAAGGAAGGAAGAACCACATCTTGGTTCAAATGAAACCTCGATACCACCTTAGGAAGAAAGGCTGGATGAGGACATAACATTACTCTGTCCTTATGGATAACCAGATATGGCTCTTTACAGGACATAGCGGCTAATTCCGACACTCTTTTAGCCGAACAAATGGCTACTAGAAAAATCAATTTCCTGGTGAGAAGAACCAAGGAAATGTGCTGTAATGGTTCAAATGGTTGCTTCTGTAGAACCGACAGAACCAGGTTTAAGTCCCATGGACATATGGGAATATTAACCGGAGGGCTAATACGCATCACTCCTTGTATAAAAGCTTTGACTAGTGAATGCAAAGCCAAGGGCCTTTGAAAAAATATTGACAAGGCCGAAATCTGACCCTTGATAGTACTCAAGGCAAGCTTCCTATCTACAGCCCACTGTAGGAAGTCCAGAATCCTACCTATTACGTACTTACGTGGATGCCATTTCTTGGCCTCACACCAGGCGATGTACGCCTTCCAGATTCTATAGTAGATCTGCCTGGATACCGGCTTCCTGGCATTGATCATGGTAGCTACCACAGGATTAGAGAGACCTCTCTTTTTTAGAATGTGGGCTTCAATAGCCAGGCTGTCAAACCTAGGGCTGGTAAGGAAGGGTGGTATATCGGTCCTTGCGAAAGCAGGTCCGGACGATGTGGGAGAGTCCAAGGACTCCCCACTGACATTTTTACAATCTCCGCGTACCATGCTCTTCGGGGCCACGCTGGAGCCACCAGAATCACTGGTTTCTTTTCTACCCTGATTCTGCGGAGTAATCGAGGTAACAATTGTGGCGGTGGAAATGCATATATCAGCTTGAACTGATCCCAAGGGAACACTAGGGCATCCGAGCCACAAGCTAGGGGATCCCTTGTCCGAGAGACAAACCTGTCCACCTTTGCGTTGAATCTGGATGCTAGAAGATCTACATCCGGTGTTCCCCACCGCTGACATATTGTCCGGAAAACCTCGGGGTGAAGGGACCATTCCCCTGGGCATAATTGCTGGCGACTTAGAAAGTCCGCCTTCCAATTCTCCACTCCTGGAATGAATACCGCGGATATGGCTGGGACATATCTTTCTGCCCATTTCAGGATGTAATTTACTTCCCTCTGGGCTGCACGACTCCTGGTGCCACCCTGATGATTGATATATGCCACTGCTGTGGCATTGTCTGATTGAATTCTGACAGGGGACCCTTGGAGTTTGGATGTCCATGCTACTAGGGCATACCGGGCTGCTCGTATCTCTAAGAGATTGATGGGCAGGGCCTTTTCTGCATCCGACCATCTGCCCTGGAGAGACCATTGCTCCAGTACTGCTCCCCAGCCTATAAGGCTGGCATCTGTAGTGACCACCTTCCAAGAAATCGGACTGAAGGATTTCCCTTTTTCCAGATTCTGGAGAACCAACCACCAACAGAGGCTCTTGCGAACGGAAGGAGACAAGGACATTGGTAAGTCTAGGGCCTGAACTTTCTTGTTCCAGGCTGACAGTATGGCCCTTTGCAAATTCCTTGAATGGAATTGACCGTAGGGTACTGCTTCGAATGATGCCACCATTTTTCCCAGCAGCCTCATGCACAGGCGTATGGACGGCTGTCTTTTTGTACCCACTAGGTGGATCAAATCTCTCAAAGACAACACCTTTTCTCGAGGCAAGAATATTTTTCTCTGGCCTGAATCCAGCCTTAGCCCCAAGTATTCCAGACTTTTGACTGGTTTTAGGGCTGACTTGTCTCGGTTGATAATCCAACCGTGAGAATCCAGATACTTGATTGTCTTGTGAACGACCACTTCTAGTTTTTTCACTGAGTGGTCTATCAGCAACAAGTCGTCTAGATATGCCATTATCGTTACACCTTGTGTTCTTAGATTGGCCAATAATGGGGCCAGAATTTTTGTGAACACTCGTGGTGCTGTGGCCAGACCGAAGGGTAAGGCTCTGAACTGAAAATGGCGCCCTTCTACTGCAAAGCGTAGAAATTTTTGGTGGACTGGAAAGATGGGAATGTGCAAATAAGCATCTTTGATGTCGATCAAGGCTAACCATTCCTCCCCTTGTAGGGCAGTGGCCACCGATCGGATCGACTCCATCCGGAAAGTCCTGATATGCAGGAATTTGTTTAGCCCTTTCAGATTTAATATGGGCCTCACGTCCCCGTTTGGCTTCGGGACTGTAAAGAGGTTTGAGTAAAACCCGAACCCCCATTCTTCCAGGGGAACCTCCATAATTACTCCTTGGAGCAATAGTTGTTCTAGTGCCAACAGGAGGGACTCTCTCTTCCGGGGATCCCTTGGCACGTTTGACCTCATAAAATGGGAAGGAGGAGAGTCTTTTAACTCCAATCTGTATCCCAGACTTACTGCGGAGAGCACCCATCTGTCTCTGATCATGTCCCGCCAGGTCTCTGCGAACAACTGGAGTCTTCCCCCCACCCGATTGAGTGGGGGCAACCCTTCATGAATTTGACTTTGGGGGAGGTTTTGTACCTCTCCTGACCCAGGGTTTCTTATTACCCTGCGATTGTCCCTGATTTTTACCCCCGGGATTTGACCGAGGAGGCCGTCGGAACTGTTTCACAGCCGACGCCCCAGGGACTGGAGAAGCAGGCCTCTTAAAAGAGGGACCTCTAACTCTGTTTTTAACCGGCAAGAGTGTACTTTTACCGCTGGAAATTTTCTGGATATATTTGTCCAGGTCTTCCCCGAATAAGCGTTCACCATGAAATGGGAAGCTAACCAGCAATTTTTTACAGGGAGCTTCAGCAGACCAGTTTTTGAGCCATAGAAGCCTGCGCATATGTACTACAGACAGCGTGAGGCGGGAGGCCTGATGGATTGAATCCTTTATGGCGTCAACCGCAAAGCATAAGGCTCTAGGTAGATCAGCTAGGGCAAGGGCCTGTTGATCTGGCAAGTCCCTTAAGACCTGTTTCAACTGATCCTTCACTGTTTGGCAGACCCCAATAGCTGCCACTGCTGGTTGTGTCACCAAGCTTGCTGTAGAAAAAGCAGATTTTAATAAGGACTCCAATTTTTTATCTATTGGGTCCTTGAACATTTGGACATTATCCACTGGACATGTCAGTGATTTATTCACACAAGAGATGGCTGCGTCCACTGTAGGGACCCTCCATTTTTTGATGAACTTATCCTCCATGGGATAGACCACCGGAAATCTCTTGGGGGGAGTAAATATTTTATCAGGATGTTCCCAATCCTGGTAAATGAGCCCTTCCAGTAAAGGGTGAAGTGGAAAGGAACAGACAGTCTGGGGAGCTTTTAGCGACCCCAGCGAGGAGACAGTAGTGGTTGATGGTTCCGCAAGGTGCATTTTAAATGCTGATCGGACCATGTTAGTCAGAGACTGAACCCATAATCTTTCAGCTTGAGATGCTGAGAAAGGTTCCTCCACTGTTGATTCCTCTATAACAGAATCAACCTCATCCTGATCCCCTTCAGGCAGGTCGATCCCTGTATGGGACTGTTGCTCCGCTAACAGGTACTCTGAAGGAGGAGACGGAGATCGGGCGTGCTTTCCCTGTGACAGGGAGGCAGCGATCAATGTTGACAATCTCTCTTCTAATCCTCCCAGAGCTGAGGAAAAAACCTCCTCTGTTACATACACAGGAGCAGGTGAACTGAGGACAGCCACAGTACCAGGTACTCCTGCGGGGTCTCTACGGTCACTAACCTCTGAATTTTCAGGGGAGACTGGTGCAGCAGAAGCATGCCCAAGATCCTCAGAGCCCGATGGAGACCCCCTTCGCTTCCTGGAAGATTTAGTTCCGGAGCTTCTGGACGGCATATTCCTAAGCCCAAAGCTGAGGTATTCCAGCCGTAATACACCACTTTTATTGATAATAGTCTAGCACAATTGCTGCTATATAGCAGTTGGTGTCTACTAAAGTGCCTTTCTAGGGGATGCCTGCATCAACCGCCTCTGTGTGCCTTATTTACTGTTGCTAGCTCTGTCTGTGCACTTCAATAGCCAGCTGTGATTGTGCCTTTAAACACGCTGGATGCCCGCACATGCGCAGTAGCGCCGCGGCGCACACCGAGCGTCATCCACCAGCTCCGCCCCTTTTTCCAGATCGCCTCTATATATAGAGGCGCGTGCACGCGCACGCGCACGGGCACGTGCGCCTTCGGCGCTCTTTTAAAAAAAAATAAGGAGCTAGATGGGAGCCAGGGTCCCTGCCGCAGGGCCCGGGGATGGATGAGCGCAGCAACAGGGCAGAGGAGACAGCTTCCCAGCAGAGAACTTACCAACTGCCTGGATTTGACTTTGGAAGAAAAAAATCCACATTACAAGAAAAAAGAACCATAGTGGCCTCTAGTGTTTAACACAGGTACCGCGGTCTTACCATTTTTTTTTTTTTTTCTTGCCTACTATTAAATTTTTTTACATTTTCTTAGTAGTAACAGGCATGCACAGAATATTAGCGGGAATACCTTAGGTAACAGGCAGAAAGACAAATTAGGCTTGGGGGTCCCCCAATAGAACCAAGTTCCTGAGGGCCCCCACTTACCTTTTCCTCGCTGCAGGACTCTGTTTGGTCCACAGAAGCCCAAACTTCACCTATCACGGCAGGCATTGTAATTAAACCTTCAGGGACCGGGTTCCCAAGGATTCCACTCCCCTGGACCTGTATAGCACCCTGCACAGAAAACATCTTGGTCGTGGGTATGACCAGAGCTCTGGATCCCAGGGTCCAGCCCTCCTAAGAGAGGCATTACAGGCAAAACCTTGCTCTTCTCTTGCAAGGCCCGGGTACCGACCGTTTAGCTATGAAGCTTTTTTGGTCGGATCCGGAATAGCTTACTGAGGCCCAAAAGAACCTGTACGCAAGCTCAGTGAAAAACACATGTTACTTCTTGGCCAACACCTTAGACACTGGCAAAAAACTGAGGTACTCCCGGATGGGAGGGGCTTATATAGGGGAGGGTACTTCCGGTTTTGGAAGTTGCCAGTGCCAGCACCTGAAGGTATCTATATAACCCACATAGTAATGACTATGTCGCTCTGTGTCCCGTGATGTACGAGAAAGAAAAGAGATTGATCGGTAGGTATGCCCACCATTAGAATACCGCCCTTCATCCACCCACTTCTAATGATGGGCATACATGCACCATTTATATACGCCGAAGCATTGGGGCATCCTCCCGCAAAAATTATGCCACACATACATGGTCAGACTTTTCCACGGGCAAGCCTCCATCGGAATTTCGACCGTATGTACGCGGCATTAGGAGCAAAATCGCTCCTCCGGCCCTCCGCCCCTGCTGCCCCAATGCTTTGGCATATATGCTTTTTTTTTTTTAACTGTAGTGGTGAAATCACCTCCTACAGCACTGGAGTCGCAGGGATCAGGCCTGTCTCTGCGAACGCTGCAGTTATGTGTGTTGTGTTTTGTAAGGGACAGTGATCGATCGATACTGCACTTGGGTGGCCTGGGCTGGACGGAGGGGCAAAACACAGGTGCTAGCAGGTATCTGGGCTGATCCCGCTAACACTGCCTTTTTGGGAACCCTAAACTGCTGGGGCCACTAGTATAGATCTGATCAGATCAGATATTGATCTGTTCAGATACTATACCACTAAGGGGGTTGTATGCTTCACGCGTGGGTGTTAGCGTTACTGGCACTAACCTGACGCTGCCTGGGGTGTGACGCAGGGTTAACTAGGGGCAAAAACCTTTGTTAGATAATATATGGGGGTACCTGACGCTATAAAAACCTGCGGCGAACCTAAAAAAAATAACTGGCTATCCTATCGGCACCAGCATAACTAATACAGCAATCAGAAAAACGATCGCTTAGTGACACTGGCAAAAGGGGGTGAAAGGGTTACCTGGGGGAGGCGATCAAGGGGTTAAACCTTTTATTAGGTAATATATTGGGGTACCTGACGCTATAAAAACCTGTGGCGAACCTAAAAAAAATAACTGGCTACCGATCGGCATCACCGACACTAAGACAGCGATCAGAAAAATGATCGCTTAGCGACAGTGGTGATAGGGGGTGAAAGGGTTACCTGGGGGGCGATCAAGGGGGTTAAACCTTTATTAGGTAATATATGGGGTTACCTGACGCTATAAAAACCTGCGGCAAACCTAAAAAAAATAACTGGCTACCGATCAGCATCACCGACACCAAAACAGCGATCAGAAAAACGATCGCTTAGCGACAGTGGTGATAGGGGGTGAAAGGGTTATCTGGGGGGTGATCAGGGGATTAAACCTTTATTAGGGGGGTTAGGGGGCTACACTGGACCTAAAACTAACTTTAGTGACACTTTTACAGTCACAAATGTCACTGATTGCAGTGATCAGTTAATAAATGGTCACTGCAATCAGTGACACTGTGACTGGGGGGTGATCTGGGGGTGTCTGGGGGGGCGATTTGTTTGTCTATGTGTCCTGGTGTCAGTGTAGTGTTTGTGCACTGACCTGATGTCTTCTCTTGTACGGCGCTCGGTATATGTGAGCGCCGCATGAGAGATGACATCACTTCCTCTGCCTGTGTAAACATTACACGGGCAGAGGAAGCATTTTCATTCGCCGGGAGCGATCGCGAGGGGGTGGCCGGAATCGAACGGCCGTCCCCTCATCTCGGATCGCTCCCCAACGATTAACGGCCGCTCACTGTATAGGAGGGGGGTCCGATTGGACCCCCCAACTGTACAAAGGCAATCACGTACACTGTACGTGATTGTGCCTGTCGGTGCCATTCTGCCGACGTACATATACAGTGAGCGGTCGTTAAGTGGTTAAGGATTACCCCATTCATGCTATTCTGCCATTCCTCACTGGACGGGGGCAATGTTGACTGCCATTTACGGGTAATCAATATCCTGGCTTGGAATAGACATCTCATAGCTGCGATTTGGGAGCTCCCAAATTTGCCCCCTTCCCCCATTAGTCCCAAAAGGCATAACTTCGGCCTCAGCTCAATGGAAATCCCAAACACCTTCTCAATGATTTTTGCCACCTCTGTCCAGTACCGGAACAGCTTCGGGCACCTCCAGAACATATGAAGCAGGTCCCCATTTGGGTCTCTGCATCTAGGGCAGCTAGTGTCTGGCCGACGGCCAAACTGAAAAAGTCTATATGGGGTGTAATAAGTTCTGTACAATAGGAAGAGGTGTGATATCCTCTGAGAGGGGGACAGCGAGACCAGTGGGGCAGCTTCAAGGATCCTATTCCACTGGGTATCAGAGATAGCTCCTACGTCTTTTTCCCATTTGATTTTATATGAGGGTGGTTCCGACCTACTCAGTCTCCCTTTAATAATATCAGGATACACCTTAGAGATTAAGCCTTTCGCGGAGTCTGCGTTAATCAATTTATTCAATACCGGAATTGTGGTCCATTCTAGAGTCTGTCCTTTAAATTGTTCCTCTAATGCATGCCGAACCTGCAAATATTTGAAAAAGGATTTATTCGGCAAGGCATGATGGACCCTCAGCTCCTGAAAGGTTTTCAGTGTACCATCCTGATATAACTGGGAAATACATTTTATCCCGCATCTCTCCCATTCTCTTATTGTCCCTATCTTCTGGAGCTCCCCTAGTTTACTGTTATCCCACAATGGAGAAAATTCCGTAAATCCTCTATAGTTCAATATATTTTTCGCTGTGTCCCAGACCTTCATCATTAAGTTCAGAGTTGGGCATTTTGGGGAGAAAGATCCTGCCTCCAGAGCTTCAGGTATAGAATCATGTGGAGTGTTTTGGAGAAGGATCTTTCTTCCTGCTTCTTGACCAGGGGTGTTGCTTCCCCCTAGATACTGAAGTTGTGATGCCAGGAAGTAGCTATAGGGGTGTGGGACTCCTCCCTCCTGTTTTTGGAGCTGCAGAGTGCTTAACCAGATTCTTGCTAGGCCACCCTTCCATATCATTTCCCTGAACAGAGTCTCAATCTTTTGAAACCAATTTCTGAAGAGCCAGATTGGCGAATTATGTAGTACATACAAGAGCTGGGGCATCCAGATCATTTTGATCAAGTTACACCGGCCTGCCACGGATATTGGCAAGCATTTCCAGACTTTTATTTTACCCCTAAATTTAATCAACAGAGGATCAATATTATCTGCGGTGTATTGTTGGAGGTCTTTAGAGATATTTATACCTAGGTATTTGAATTTGTTCACAACCGGAATCTGGGCTACCTCGTTGGGTAAAGAACCCATCAGAGGGTCCACTGGTAGCAAACTGGACTTTGCCCAGTTTATCTTTAATCCAGAGATTTGGCCAAAGCCATTAATGATGTTCATGGCCTTCCGAAGGGAGTCCTGTGCATCTCCGAAGAAAAAGGAGAAGATCGTCTGCATATAATGCAACTTTTTCTTCCAGGTCTCCTCTTCTAAAGCCCCTCACCTGATCAGAAGATCTGAGAGCGATAGCCAGAGGTTCTATTGCAATGGCAAAGAGGAGGGGTGACAGGGGACATCCCTGTCGCGTCCCCCTCCCCAATTCAAACCTATTGGACTGCTCTCCGTTCACCCTTACTCTGGCCACTGGTGCTCTGTAAAGCATTTTCACCCAGTTGATAAAGCCTGGGCCCAATTGCACCGCATCCATGCCCTTCCACAGATATTTCCACTCCAAACTGTCGAAGGCTTTGGCGGCATCCAGAGACAGGATAATCCTCTCCCCATCCCCCATCTGACGGGACCTGGAGGTTTAGAAATAACCGCCTTATGTTAACACTAGTTGTTCTTCCAGGGATAAACCCCGACTGGTCAGGGTGAATAAGTTTCGATATCACCCTGTTTAATCTGGTCGCCAAGACCTTCGCAAGGATCTTCATGTCCGTATTTAACAGGGCAATAGGCATATAGGAGGCTACGTCCAATGGGTCTTTACCTTCTTTATGTATGATAATTATATTAGAGTCCATCATTGAGGAAGGAAGTTCACCCTGTGCTAGTGAGTTGTTCAGTACCATCAGCAACTCGGGTAGTAAGACCTTCCCGTAGTGCCGTTATATTTCGGCTAGGAGGCCACCTGGACCTGGGGATTTCTGTCTTGCCATCTCATTAGTAATACATGTTAACTCTTCTAGAGTTATTGGGCGGTCCAGCTCAGCTCTGTCTATCTCACTGAGAAAAGGCAAGTTCAGGTTCCCAAAGAAAATGTCCATTGCTTCACTCCCCTCCCCCTGCCGAGATCTATAAAGATCTTCATAGTACATTTTAAACCTATCCACTATCTCTGGAGTGTATGACGTCTCTCTCCCATCCGCCGTGGTAATTGTAGGCACCACGGAGGTGGGGGAACTTGCCCTGAACAGTTGTGCCAGCATCCACCCCACGCTTTCCCCCTCTCCAAAGGCAACCTGTCTCTGGAAGAGATATTTATTCTCTACTCTTCGAAGAGTCATTAGTCGATAATTTTGTTGCTCTTCTCTCCAAGTTCTGAGTGTCTCTGGTGTCGGGTTATTAATATATTGTTCTTCCGCAGTTGTTACCCTCTCTCCTATTACTCTCTCCCAGTCCTTAGTCTGCTTTTTAATTTTTGAGATCTGTTGTATCATCATCCCGCGCAAATAGGCCTTCAACGTATCCCATACTATTCCCACCGAGGCTGTGCCCTGGTTAAAATCGATAAAATCCCCCAGGGATACCAATACGTCCCTGGGGTCTCCCATCAGTTCAATCCAGAAGGGGCTCAGTCTCCACTCCCTAGGAGAGTTACGTTTTCCTAGATCCAATGATACTAATACCGGGGAGTGATCTGACAGGCCCCTTGGTTTGTAACTCACATTTTTTATTAATGGCATCATCTCCTCGTTTCCCAAGACCAAGTCGATCCTAGAAAGGGTAGAGTAAGTCTTGGAGAAGCAGGAGTACTGCCGGGCCTCCGGATTCCGTACTCTCCAAATATCTCTCAATCCGGTTTCCGTCAGAAAGTCAGATAGCCGACTATCTGCTGCTCTACTTGTATGTATCACAGGGGAAAATCTGTCTACTTTCCGATCCATTACTGTATTAAAATCCCCTGCCATTAACACCGGTACTCCAGGTTTATCCAGAGCAAACTCAATGAGATCACAGAGGACCAAAAGATCAAAGGGAGGGGGAAGATACACATTTTCCAATATGCAGGTTTTGTTTTCAATCATACAGAACAAGAAAATATACCGTCCCTGTTCATCTATCTTAACCTGAATGCGCGAGAAGGCCACCCCAGTTTTAATAAGGGTGCTCACCCCTCTGGAATAAGAAGTGGGAATTGAGTGAAACTGTATGGGGTAGTCCCGCCACCTCAATTGGGGACTAGTGATTTTTGTGAGGTGTGTTTCCTGTAGGAAAAGTATCGCTGCCGCATATGTTTTTGCAATCAGGAGAACTGCTGCTTTTTTCTCTGGATCTCCTAGTCCAGGAGATCCACGAGCATACGTTCAAATTTTTAACCTGCGTGCTTCCAGCCATAATATTCCAGTTTTCCATCTAACGTGTAAACAGGTGACCAGTAGCTTTTTTCATTTGTAAATACTACTTGTGGTGATTTAAAAAAAATTCTAACCCAATATTGCACCATTCCGAAAATGTAGTTTCTTTCAAACAACCTTGTGTAACAAACATAACAGTCGTGCCACCTCCACAAATTCATTTGTTTCCTCAAACTCATACTTCCATGCATCCCTCTCACCTGCCCATTGGGCCTAATTGGGGGCATTCTGATGTGACCATTACCAATTCCTGTCATTTTTAGTGTTCTTAGTGTCTTTAGTCTCATTTCCTTACACTCTTCCCTCCCTAACCCGTCCCTCCCTCCATAAACCCCACATCCAAACCAAGAAAAACAAACACGTGATAATAAAAAAAAGAAAACACACATGGAGAGTTCTTTGCCGTGCCCCTTAACAACCAGGGACAATACGCTCATCACTCCCCCCCACCCGAACCTCCCTCCCCTCCTCCTCCCCCTTTTATACAACAATGTGCTTATGTAATTTAAATTAATTCCTCATATTAATGGAATTCTAGAATAAGGCAATCAAAGCATACTACAGTCTCCTCTTATAGATTGAAATCCAGTCCTCCACCCCCTCCGGGGTATCAAAAAAACAGTCTCCCCCAAAGCATTTATTCTCAGTCTAGCGGGGTATAACAGAGCGTAATTCACTTTTAATTGGTACAGCTTGCGCTTGACTTCTCCAAACTTTGCTCTACGTTTTTGTAGGTCAGGTGAGAAGTCAGGGTACATCGAGACCCCATTGCCATTGAATGATATATTGCCCATCTCTCTGGCTTTATTTAAAATTGTCATTTTATCTCTATAATGGAATGTTTTTAATAAGAGAGATCTAGAGGGGGGCACCCGGTTGGGGGGGGGGGGGGCTCTAGAGGGGACCCTATGGGCTCTTTCTATGGAAAAAAAAGGTGAAAAAGACTGCTCCCCAAATAGTTCCCTGAGCCATTTTTCCAAAAAAATAATGGGATCCGGGCCTTCGGTGCGTTCAGGGAGCCCCACTATCCTAATGTTCTTCCTATGCATCCTGTTCTCCATTTCATCAATCCTTGTCTGATAATTGGTCATCTGTTCCCTCATGATTTTGATCTCCCTTTTCAGGGGGTTCAAATCGTCCTCCATCAGGCCAACCCTCCCCTCTAGAGCGGTGGTCCTCTCCCGTACTTTTTGTATGTCGTGCCTGAAAAACGCCAGTTCTTCTCGTACTGACTTAATTTGATCAGACATTTCAGTTTTACAGGAATTAATTGCAAACAAAATTTCCTTTAGAGATGGCTCTGATGGTTCTATTGCTCCCGGAGTATCCATATGGGGGGTATATCTAAATGTCCCTGGATTTCCACCGCCCCCTCACTTGGCAGTTTTCCGGAGGGGGCTGTTGCTCCCTTCAAAGGGGTTGACTGGCTCTGGCCCCCACTCTTCCTGGTGGTTTTGGCTTCAGATTGTAATTTAGACAACATGGTGGCGTGCTGGGTATTCTTTAGGGGCATCTGACCCGGCGTATGGGAGAATTATTTTAATCTGGCAGCAGCTGCCTGGCTCACCTTTGTGGTGCGCTGCGTTGTCATACTCCAGAAGATAATAAAATAGGCAATAGTGAACAATAGTGAGCAAACACCTTCACAGTAGATTCCACTATAATTGGAGATTAGGGACTGGGGGGAGGGGGACTGCCTTTGGAAAACAGCCCATCCATATGAAAATTAAATGTATCACAGTTATCATGTAGTTAAGTTTACTGGAGAGGTAGGGGCAGTCCCTTTATGCTATGTGATAACAATGGTAACAGTAGAGGGGTAAAAAAAATAAAGGAAACCCAACAAGGGCAGTTCTCTACCGTGCAATATTTGTATATTTATACAGCCCAGTCTCTGGGGGGGGGGGGGGGGGGGGCAGCAAAACAGGCTTCCCTTTTTCTCCCTCTATTTATTTATTTATTTTTATTTATTTTTTCAAGGACACTGCCCCTATAACAAATTCTTCCCCTTCTTCCTATCTATCCCAGCAATGGATAGAAGTAGAACCCAGTTCAATAAAAGGTCATGCCGCTCAGTCAGGAAAAAAAGAAAAAAAAACAAAAAAAAACAGTTCCCTCCCAGCAGACAGGGAGATCTGAAACAGGTAAGTAAGCGCAGTCTCTATGGCATAGCCTTCCCTGTCTTCCCTGTTTTCCAAGCTTGTGTATGAACAAATGTCTCATCCAGGAACAGGTTATGCATATTTCCAATGTTAACTCAGTATTAGATCAAATTGCTGGGGGGGGGGCATCCCCCCTCCTCTGTACTAAACAGGCAAGCCCCAAAATGAGGAAGACAAAGAGTTATAGTTCACAATCCAGCTTCCGAGACAGATGGGCTGTATGAAACTGTCACTACGTTTAAAATAAAAAATGGAAAGTTCTCACCCAATCAAAGCAGCTGTCATAAGTTTACCAGGCTGAGGGATGATCAACTTCCCTTGTCTTGCTCCGGGTTACAGCCTTGGTCAGGCGCCTCTTCGGGAAGATGGGGAGGGGGGGGGGCTCTCACACCACCGCCGTTATCTCTCCCCTCCACCACTAGCTGCCGGCGCTGGCAGTCAAACAGCCCAGAGCTCCGCCGAGCCGACGTCGGCCCAGCCGGCTTAGAATCTCCAAGCAAAGGCATCGGATCACAGAGTAGGGGCGGGGGGCCTCCGGCCAGAAGGGCAGGATCGCTCATCCACCTGCACATCCCCCGAGTCCCGGGCAGTTCACAGCCACAGATCCCCCGGCTGAGGGGTGGAGATCAGTCTAGGAGGAGGAGGAGGAGAGCGAGGAAGGAAAGAAAGAGAGCGCTCACACTCTCACTCCAGCATCCACATCCGGTCACGCCCCTCCGATGTACAATCTCTTTTAGATGTACTGAATCTACAGTCAGGTCCGGCGAGGTCCCTCTTTAGCAAAGAGGAGGTGAAAGGGTTTGTGTTGTATCATGCCACAGAGTGGTACTGTGGATACAACCTAAGTAGAAAGGTGCCACGTCCTATGAATATAGACTATGAGGGAGAGATTGGGACTTGGACTTTTTAGACACAGTAATACAAAAATAGATTAGTATGACATAAAATTCACAAACTTTCTAAAAACCCACATTTGATACAAAGAACTAACAATACCGTATCTGTATCCAAACCAAATAAAACTACAAAGTGACTTGGGAATTACATAAAGGTCAATCCATGTAGCAGCGAAAGTCCAAAAATATGGTTCAGTAGCAGCAATACGGTAGAGGATTGTTGGATGAAAAAGGAAGAAAATGGCTCGACATGTTGCGCGTGCATTCGGGCTTCTTCAGGAGCGGATGACGCGGGCAGTGTAACTATCTCATACAACACACTGCTGAACACAGACCAGCTGGAGCAGACCCCTCGGGCAGTGAATCCTAACAGTGAAGCCTACGAGAGTGCAGGAAGGAGCCACAGGGAGCAGAGCGGTCTACCTCTCACATCTCCCACACCTCTCAAATCTCCTGCATCAGCCATGACGCTGCCTACCCCATCTGGTGACATCTCCCAGGTATGCATTTCAAATTTTCTGGGTAGAGACTCAGGGAGCTGGGAAGTGAGCAGGACATTAGGCAACTGATCCGGGCGCTCCCCACAAAGGAGGACATACAGGTAATGATGGGGAATTAGCTAGGACCTCTGAGCAAGGAAATAGGAGAAGTACGCGTAGAAGTGGAGGCCATAGGCCAGAAAATGCATAGTGAGGAATCACAAGGAAAAGCTAACACCAGAATAGACATGCTAGAAGAAAAACTGAAACTACAACACCAGAGAATGGTGTCAACACAATTACAAGCTGAAGAGGCGGAAAACAGAAGCAGAAGGAACAAAATATGCATAAAGGCCGAAGAATGCTCAGGCCTATAGGTGGGGATATCCAATCGCCCTAATAATTAAAAAAAGATGAAAAGACTTTTAATTTAAATGTTCCGGAGCAACTACCTGAGTTATTTAGATCTCTGGGATCAGAAACTTTCGAGGTACCTAACTGGATAGACTTACCAGAAGCGGAAGGATGGAGTACACAGCAAAGAAAACAATGGATGAAAGAGTCATTGCAGAAACCCCAGACTGCGTCAAGGATTTAATGTTTAGCAATGTATCTCAAGGTGTAATTAAGTAGATGGAACTTCCCCAGGATATGGAGAAAACCTTTTTTTTTTTTTTTCTCCCCTTCTTCACTTTGGATCTCCCCTCCCCCCCTTTTTTTTGAAACTGTCAAAAAGCCCAAAAGCCCAAGAAACAAGGAGAAGGGATAGAGGACAATAAGAGAAGTTAGAAGGATGTTGCCCCAATGAATAAGGGAATAAGGGAAGTGATCCCCATATTTTGCTGTGTTACAAGTTTTTTTTTCTCTCTCATTTCATGGGGGTGTGTGTGGTTTTTTTTGGGGGGGGGGGGGGATAGACAATTTGTTTACATTACAGCACTATTGCACTAACTCTGAGATTTGGGAAGGTAATTCCAAAGAGGAGTTAAGGAGAAAGAGAGAGGAGGGGAGGGGCTATGAATTATGGAATAATATGGGAATGTACATACATTTATTATATTTTTTTATTATTATTTAATTTATCAACTTATCAATTTTGAGACACAAACCAGTTTCTGTTGATAACTGAATTTGGAATAGAGGACATATATTTTGGGATGAATAATAGGGGATCACTAAGGGAGGGAGGAGGGTAGGGCAAAATGGAGGGAAGGGATAAGGGGTATAAAAAGAAGGAAGACAAAGAGAGCACATACACCCACATACAAACAAGTGTACACATGGGAGAAATATAATATAGGAAATAAAAATAATAAAACATTACACATAATAAATAGAAATTATACACAATACATACACTTAAGGTAATGGTGGAGAAGCACATATATACAAAAATACACTTTACTTAATAGGAGTGAAGTGGAAGGGTGAAGCCCTGTACACACTTTCGGATTTCCTATGGATTTTCGTCTGATGGATTTGTCCATCGGAAATCCGATGAAACTGTTTTCCATCAGTCTTGGCCACACACCATCAGTCCAAAAACCGACGGCAAAAAAAACGACGGGACGTACAACGTCGCTATAAAAGGGAAGTTCAAATCTAATGGCGCCACCCCTTGGGCTGATTTTGCTGATTTTGTGTTACCGCGTGTTAGTAAAAGTTTGGTGAGAGCCGATTCGCGCTTTTCAGTCTCCGTGCTTTGCAGATCGTTTCCTGGTGTTCGGTTTGTGCTTGTGGGTTCGTATTTGTTAATCAGTGCGTGCAGTCAGGTCATTACTGCTTTGCAGTGCCTTCTTGGCCGTTCGTTTACTGTTTTTCAGGTCGTTCTTCTCAGGCCTTGCTGTTCCACAGTGCGTTCTGTTTGAGTTCGTTCTGACCAGCCAACCGGTTTAAGACCATGTTTGAAGTGCGTTCTCGTTCTCGAGCTCGTGCTGGCTATGGACTTGGTGTTGCGGTTAACACTGTAACCCGAGTTCAGTCCGTGAACAGGGTGAGGAGGAGTTCATGGACCAAGAATTGGTTGCTCCAGCGGGACCAATTCTCACATATGTCTCTGCTGCGGGAAATCCATGAGAATAATCCTGATGATTTCAGGAATTATCTCAGGATGACGGACCCCGTTTTTCACCGTCTTTTGGATTTGCTGTCCCCCTATATCACGAGGCAGGACACTGTGATGCGCCAGGCCATCACTGCCGAGCAGAGGTTTATTGCCACGTTGAGATACCTGGCGACTGGGAGAAGCTTGCAGGACCTCAAGTTCACAACCGGCATCTCCCCCCAAGCTCTTGGGATTATTATCCCTGAAACGTGTTCTGCCATTATTCAGGTCCTGCAGAAGGACTATATGAAGGTAAGTTTTCTCCTTTAACATCACATTATATGTTTGGATTGTTTGCTAATGTATTTTATTTCTTTCCTCCTTCCCAAATTTGCCTGATTGTAATATCCTGGGAATGTCCCCTTTCTCCCCATGCATGTTTTTACCTCTAATGGCCTTTTTTGGGGCCTACATGCCTATTTCCCTTCACTAACCTCTCCAGCATGCTATCCTGTGCCCAAACACAGCTAGCCTAGTTTTTTACTGTCATTTTTTTGGGGTCAGTGCCATCGTAGTTTTGCACCCCTCCCCCCCCCCTAAAATATGTACAAATGTTTTAGCTCTCATTCAAGTTCAGCAGAGTGGTAGAGCCTTTATTTTGGGCCCCCAAAATCACCTCCAACCCCCCCGCCCCTTAGAATATTTTCTAATGTCCCCTCAGCGGGGGTGAGCCATCTGATAAGTGGGCCTTCTTTTTTGGGCATGAAATACTCCTTTAAATAATAATGTTAGACTGATGTTGGTCAACAATGTCTTTGTGTAATCTGTTTGCACTGTAAACTGAAAACGTACTAATGTCTTCTTTTTGTTTGACTCCACAGTTTCCTTGCACACCACAGGAATGGCAGACTGTGGCTGATCAATTTGCCAAGCGGTGGGACTTCCCCAACTGTGGAGGGGCAATTGATGGCAAGCACGTCCACATAGTGCCGCCACCCCGTTCGGGGTCATACTATTTTAATTATAAAGGTTTTAATAGTATAGCGTTAATGGCGGTGGTGTCGGCACGGTATGAGTTCCTGTATGTGGACGTGGGGAAGAATGGCCGGATGTCCGATGGCGGAGTATTCGCTCAGACGGAGTTCGCTCATCGTCTGCACTCTGGGGGTCTTGCACTGCCTCCCGATGCCGACAACGTGGATGGACTACCGTTTGTTTTTATCGCGGATGAAGCCTTTGGACTGGGATCACACCTGATGCGGCCGTTTCCCCAACGCACCCTCACCCCGGAGAGGAGGGTTTTTAATTACCGCCTGTTTCAGACAGCAATCCATATGGCGGAATACAAGCTCAACCACATCGTTTACTGCTGCTGCATATTGCACAACTTTCTGAGACATTTTAATGCGACATATGTGTCAACAGTTGGGCCTTTGGCCGGTCCATCAGAAATGAACATTATGACCGGCCTGGACACTGCCCCCCAAAGTGCCCGTGAAGTATGTGATAAATACGTTGAGTACTTCACGGGTAGGGGTGCCATCGCAATGCCAGATCTGACCTTTGGGTTTTTAAAATAAAATCGAATTATTTATTTTAAATTCTGGTTTTGTCATTCTTGTTTTTTTTAATTATGTGTCTCCCAGGTTCTTGTAGTGCCAAGTGTATTTGTCCTTAGTAAATAGCCACAATTGTCACTATAATAAACATGGATTTAGCATTTTCAGAACTGCTATTGAGCATAGAAAGAACAAGCTACATCTTTTTGAGTGTCCCAGAAACTTTTTACTCTGTGCACCACATTTTTTTTTTTTTTATATAGAAATACAATGTAGAAAGTTTTACCTCCCCAAAATGTTCTTTTTTTTTTTTTTTGGAGGTTTGTTTTGCAGAAACATGCATGGGTCAAAATAGTAAACATTTAAAAAAAAAAAGGAAATATAAAAATTCTAACTGAAAAAGAGAAACCTGAGATGGGGTGATGTCACCCCTGATCCATCCCAAATGTGAAGATCCCCACTTTCTTTTTGTGGCTCAAATGGGTATTTAATACATGATCCCATGGCTAAAGTCAACATGTGCTATCTGCCATCATGGGGGATCAATGGACATGCTTTGGCTGTGCAAACCCTTCCTCTCACCTACTTGAGTAGGGAGGAAGGGGTTGCACCCCCAAAACAGGGACATAGATATCCTGTGACGGCAGATAGCACATGTTGACTCACTGTGTGCATCTTCACATTTGGGCTGGTGGGAATACCAGTGCAAATTTGTCAGGCGAAAAAAAACAACAAAACAGGGGGGGGGGCAGACTATTCGCCCCAAAATATCTATAATGTTTTTATATTTTTGCTCAATCACATTAATTCTATTCCTCATAATGTCCATTTCGCTACTACATTCCATTATTTCTTGAATAATTATTTTGGCACTAGCACTTGAGAATGGAGGATTTGGAGTTCCTGACACACCACCACGTTCATCCCCTAAAAAAAAACAAAAAAAAACTTATAAATATGCAGGCCTACATCTGTATTTACCTTGAAGTTGTGGTGACAGACACTGACCTGTTGTGGTGATAAGCTCCACCTCTCCTTCCTCCACCTCCGCTTCCTCCACCTCCGCTCCCTCCACATGCTGATCTTGGGGTGCTTTTGGATCTTGGGGGTGTTTATGTGGTCTGTGCTTCCTCGTCTCCTCAGATTGGTTTCTTCCCAGTCTCCTCTCCCCTATGGGAATGCCAAAAAAAAGTATCCTTTAGCACACCGAGATTTGAGGGCAGAAATTGTAAACATTGCTTGGAAATGGGGTCCAATTGATATTTGGGACTGATTTCCAAGATGAACTCATGAGATCTTGAGAACTCTACAAAGCTGCATGGTTTTTTTAGGAGCATAAAAAACACACTTGGAGACACACCAAGGTATCCACTGGAGCACCTGTGTGTGACACCCTTAAAAATCTGGTCATGTGGCCAACACTATAGTATATTGCTCCTGAGCAAAAAGCTGTGTAACCAACTGCTTGAGTGTCATCTCCTTTACACAGAATCCAGTTTAGCCTTTCATTCACATTCTACTTTACTTACAACACATCATCTAGCCAAAAATGTGTAGAAACGTTGTTTTATTAAAAAGAGGCATGACCACATGTGGTTTACGTAGATATGTGCCAAACATGTTTTTGGGAAGACGATCAAGTGTTTACTACGAAACATTACCAAATAAGTGGTCCCTCAACTTAACATAAAAGTTGCCATTTTCAAATGTGAAACCAGTCAAGCCAAGCACATGGAGAAAAACATGGAAGAATACATATTCCAATTTGAAATAACACAGTAAAAATAAAAGCTTACTTTTTTCTATGCTTTTTTTAAGCTTCCTATACTGCTCCGGCTCCCTCAGCTTCAGGTCAGACCACCTTTTACGGAGCTGCTCCTTGGATCTCCTGACCCCATATTTCTGATAGAGAGCCCTTGCCACTTTGTCCATTATTTGCGACTTCCTGAGATTAGGGGTGTCGTATGGCCCATGCTTCCCATCGTAATCTTTCCTCCGCAGGATGTCCACCATCTTTGCCATCTCAGCAAATGACATATTAGTCGCCTTGTATATTTCATTCCTGGATCGGGACGTTCCCGCCTCCGGCCTTTCCTCGTCGGGACTTTCTAATAAAGAAGCCACCTGTGTCACCGGCATGTCGTCGTATCCCACTGTGCGCCGAACGTGAAGGGGCGGGGAAATGCAGGAAAAGACCGTCATGGGCGGGCGGAGTTACACGCATGCGCAGGGTATAAAATGGGAACAAAGTTATTAGGGTTGCGCGGAGTGCAGAAAAGACAACAACTAAGGTAAGAAGGGAACTTGGGCCTGCAGTGGCCTATAATGGTTCATGATTGTGAAGGCCAATATTGGGATAAGTTTAGGAGAATGGCATCTGACCTCTACTGTTTTTTCTTGGTTTTTAACTTGCAGACAGTCGCCAATGCATAAATTACGAGCCGGATATCATGTTGGTTTTTATTGAAAAATATAAAGAAATCCGCAACCTGTGGGAAATTAAACATCCAGCTTACCACAAGAGTGGTGTACGTCGGGCAACAATTCAAAAATTAGCGGATTATATGAAGCCCTGGGTCCCAGAGGCAGACTACAGTATGATGAACAATAAGATAAACAATATGCGGAATGCATATAAAAAAAATACACAGAATATCGCGCTTCGATGAGATCAGGAGCAGCAGCAGACAATGTAGTAAAGCCCAAGCTGTGGTACTACAAGCATCTGCAATGTTTGGACAGTATCCCTGCCTGCTGCCTGTACTGACTATGGACAGTATTCCTGCCTGTTTCCTGGACAATTGCATTCGCTTTTGCTGACCAAGTCCCTGCCTGCTGTCTGGACCAGTGCTATCCTCCTGTGGACAACTGTGCTACTAAAACCACAGGTAATCTTTTGTTTACCCTTTGCTCAGCAGAATGTATTTTGGGGTGTAATTCTTGGTATGTGCATGCTATGTGTCCCTGATGGTGTTACTTGCATGTTGGGCCTCTGTATGTGGGCAGGCTGTATAAAAGTCTCACACATTTGGTATCGCCATACTCAGGAGGAGTAGCAGAATGTATTTTGGGGTGTCATTTTTGCTATGTACATGCTATGTGTTGGTAATATCTTATAAATGGACAACTTTGTGTAAAAAAATTGCGTTTTAATTTTTTTCCCGCATTTTCCAACATTTTCAGGAAAAAAATGAACCGTTCAAAAGACACATTATGCCTCATAGATTATACGTTGGGGTGTTAGCTTTCCAAAATGGGGTCACTTTGTGGGCGTTTCCATTGTCCTGGTGCTCCACGGCCTTCAAAATTGTAATAGGTGGTTGAGAAATGAGATGTGTAATTTATGCTCCTAGAATGCCTGAAGGTGCCATTTCAATATTGGGCCTCTGTATGTGGGCAGGCTGTAAAAAAGTCTCACACATTTGGTATCGCCATACTCAGGAGGAGTAGCAGAATGTATTTTGGGGTGTCATTTTTGCTATGTACATGCTATGTGTTGGCAATATCTTATAATTGGACAACTGTGTGTAAAAAATTGCGTTTTCATTTTTTTCCCGCATATTCCAAAAACTTCAGGAAAAAAATGAACCGTTCAAAGGACTCATTATGCCTCATAGATTATACGTTGGGGTGCTAGCTTTCCAAAATGGGGTCACTTTGTGGGCGTTTCCATTGTCCTGGTGCTCCAGGGCCTTCAAAGGTGTAATAGGTGGTTGAGAAATGAGATGTGTAATTTATGCTCCTAGAATGCCTGAAGGTGCCATTTCAATATTGGGCCTCTGTATGTGGGCAGGCTGTATAAATGTCTCACACATGTGGTATTGCCATACTCAGGAGGAGTAGCAGAATGTATTTTGGGGTGTCATTTTTGCTATGTACATGCTATGTGTTGGCAATATCTTATAAATGGACAACTGTGCGTAAAAAAATTGCGTTTTCATTTTTTCCCCGCATTTTCCAAAAACGTCAGGAAAAAAATGAACCATTCAAAAGACTCATTATGCCTCATAGATTATACGTTGGGGTGTTAGCTTTTCAAAATGGGGTCACTTTGTGGGCGTTTCCATTGTCCTGGTGCTCCAGGGCCTTCAAAAGTGTAATAGGTAGTCAACTAGTTAGATGTGTAATTTATGCTCCTAGAATACCTGATGGTGCTCCCTGCATGTTGGGCCTCTGTATGTGGCCAGACTGTGAAAAAGTCCCACACATGTGGTATCGCCATACTCAGGAGGAGTAGCAGAATGTATTTTGGGGTGTCATTTGTGGTATACACATGCCATGTGAGAGAAATAACCTATTACAATGACAATTTTGTGGGGGAAAAAAAATAATTATTTTTTCAAAGAATTGTGGAAAAAAATTACAACATCAAAAACCTCACCATGCCTCTTACTAAATACATTGGAATGTCTACTTTCAAAAAAGGGGTCATTTGGGGGGTATTTGTACTTTCCTGGCTTGTTCGGGTCGTAAGAAATGAGATAGGCCAATAGTACATTAGGTGTGATCAATTGTTTATGATCCGCACCACAGCTTGTAGACTCTATAACTTTCACAAAGACCAAATAATATCCACTAATTTGGGTTATTTTTTACCAAAGATATGTAGCAGTATAAATTGTGGCCAAAATGTATGAAGAAAAATTAAGAATTTGCAAAATTTTATCACATAAACTAAAAAAAAATTGTTTTTTTTTCAAAATTTTCCGTATTTTTTCATTTATAGCGCAAAAAATAAAAAACCCAGAGGTGATCAAATACCACCAAAAGAAAGCTCTATTTATATGAAAAAAATGACAAAAAAATCATTTGGGTAATTGTCATTCAAAGTGTGAGAGCGCTGAAAGCTGAAAATTGGTCCGGCACGAAGGGGGTTTAGTGCCCAGTCGTCAAGTGGTTAAAGGAACATTTCACTTCAAGCATCATTAAAATCACTGCTCCCGAAAAAACTGACGTTTTTAAAACTTTTTTTTGCATTGATACATGTACCCTGGGGCAGGACCCGGGTCCCCAAACCATTTTTAGGACAATAACTTGCATATTAGCCTTTAAAATTCTCACATTCGAGTCCCATAGACTTTAACAGGGTTCGAAAGTTCACGCAAACTTTCGGTCCGTTCGCAGGTTCTGGTGCGAACCGATCCGGGAGTGTTTGGCTTATCCCTACTTCACTGATGGGCACTGATAACGTGGGACCAATGAGATGCCACTGATGGGTGGCACTGGTGGACGACACTGATGGGCACTTATGGGTGGCACTGATAAAATGCACTGATAGGCATCACTGGTGGCTCTGGCAGGCATTTTTATTAGCCACTGATTGGCAGCTGCCTGGGCACGGATTCGCATATCCCTGGTGGCCTAGGGTGGCATACCTGGTGGTCCAGTGTGGTGGCCATTCCTGGTGGTCCTGGGCGGGCATCCGAGGGGGGCTGCGCTCATAAACAATCAGCAAAGACCCACGTGATGCGCACGGCGGCTGTTATCCTGCTGGACGTTATATGACGCCCAGTCAGGATAACTGAACCACCGGCCGGCCGTCATTCTGCTATAGGCCAGGTGGGAAGTGGTTAAGTACTGCTTATGTGTAGGAATGCACCGATACCGTTTTTTTTTTTTATCTGCAAGTACTGATACTTTCGGTCAAGTACTCGCTCATACCAAGTACCGATACTTTATGGTGCGATTTGCAGCAATACAAAATAAATGGGCGCAAATGGCACTGCAAAGAATAAAATGTGATTTCCCTCACCACTTGTATGTGTGTATAGAAAGGGGAAAGCGCCATCTAGTGGGCAGCTTATTAAAAATGTTGGATGTACAAAGTATCAGTTTTGGGAGCATTTTTACGAATACTCGTGAAAATACTTGGTATCTGCACTGGTACAGATATCGGTGCATCCCTATTTATGTGCACCTCTGCAATTATTTCCTTGGGCTTTTCAGAGCAGTAATTTTCCCACATGGTACCAGTCTAAAGCTAGCTACACATTATACTTTTTTTTTTTTTTTGTTCAATTTCCTTTAGATGTACAAAGTGTCGGTTTCGGGAGCATTTTTACGAATACTCGTGAAAATACTTGGTATCTGCACTGGTACAGATATCAGTGCATCCCTATTTATGTGCACCTCTGCAATTATTTCCTTGGGCTTTTCAAAGCTGTCATTTTCCCACATGGTACCAGTCTAAAGCTAGCTACACATTATACTTTTTTTTTTTGTTGTTCAATTTCCTTTAGATTAACCTTTAACTATGTAGTGCAAGGGCACTATAAACTACATAGGTTTGACCTCATATTATATGGTTGTGGTAAATCTAATAGAAAACTGTACAATGTGTAGCCAGCTTTAAGCTGGGTATACCTGTATCGAAATTAGGCTGGATCAGCAGCATGCGGCTGAATATCGATCTGCATGTACTGTTCACTCTGGTCAACAGAAGCTCATTGTTAGCCTGGCTTCTATCGAATAGTCCTACTGGACAACCAGCATTCGGTCAGCATACCGACAGGAAGGTGGGGATTGAAAAAAAAAAAAAACCTCCATGTTATAGCCAGTTTTACTAATGGCGCCAACCCTTGTAGGCGCTGTATTACACAGTAAGTGATCGAGTCAGTAAGAAAAGGAAAACTGCTGCACTCGTTTTACCAGCGCTATCTTAAAGACTTATATAGCTCGCGCCATTTTTAGAAAACAAATAACACAGTTGCATGAACAGACGCCATTACTCTTCAAATATAACCCTCGCCACTGCCTCGCTTTCTTCGCCTCCCTAATGACCTATTTCTCTCACCGCTCACGTCTAGCCAATCACACACACAGTACAATACGCTCTCCCGAAACGCCAATCATAGCGCAGTATGTTCCCCTGCCCGCGCTACAGTGGCGGGGCTCTGTGTATATTTAATAGTGAAGGGGGGAGGATTTACCAATTAAATTATATTAAATAACGATATTAATTCAGTAAACTTCACATAATTATATAGAAAGAATTGCTTTCGCCACCCGGTTTTCTGACGATACAATATGTAGAGAATAATGAGGCGAGCGGGGAGACGGAAGTAGATGGTACAGTCCGCCATGGTGATGAATTATTCATAGAGTGGGCGAGGCTACGCTGCGCTATATAAGGAGGAGCTCAGCGCCCATTGCGCACTCTGCATTGCTGTTTTCTCTGTGATCGTTAA
Source organism: Rana muscosa (assembly GCA_029206835.1). Classification (NCBI taxonomy): domain Eukaryota; kingdom Metazoa; phylum Chordata; class Amphibia; order Anura; family Ranidae; genus Rana; species Rana muscosa. Next base: position 9,210,207 of record JARGYO010005603.1, read on the forward strand.
GCTGCACTTGGACAAGGTAATGTATAATGGCGGGTTGACTTTGTTAGGTAGATGGGGGAGAAGATAGTTATTAGGCGGTTTCGGCCTGTGAGTGTGTTTTATACAGTAACCAGTTTTGTGGTTACTGGTCACACAACGTACTATGTGGTCTATGGCGGTAGTAGAAGGGGAGCCCGGAGGGAATGAGTGTATTCCGAAGCCTCGCTACCGCCTTCCCGGGCTGCCCCTCGCTGCCGCCTTCCCGGGCTGCCCCTCGCTGCCGCCTTCCCGGGCTGCCCCTCGCTGCCGCCTTCCCGGGCGTTGCCGGGTGGTGAATGGAGGGGAGGGGTCGTGCAGGCGAATGACGCAAGCTGTTCGGCGGCCATTTTGTGAACGAACACGTTGTAGTGACCGGCCGGCGCCATTTTGTTTCCGCAGATCTCATCATGTCGTGTGACGATGGAAAGCTTTTTGTTGGAGGTCTGAGCTTTGATACCAATGAGCAGAGTCTGGAAGATGTATTCGGTAAATACGGAAACATCTCTGAAGGTGAGTTTGTATGAAGGTGTGACCGAGTCTTTGTTCCTCTTCTCATTCACTGGCCGGGCTTCATGAATCTGTCTTTTTTGTTTTCAGTGGTTGTGGTGAAGGATCGGGAGACCAAGAGATCGCGTGGCTTTGGTTTTGTCACATTCGAAAATTGTGATGATGCGAAAGATGCCATGGCGGGAATGAATGGGAAGGTGAGTATTTGGCACAATCTTAAATGATCTGTGAAGGATTTAAGCTCTGTTCACATTGCTGAGAGATATATATATATATATATATATATATATATATATATATATATATAATTTTTTCAGTGCAGTTACATAGTACAAATTATATGGGTTATGAATATTCTATGGGGCAGAATTCTCACTGGAACCACACTAAAGTAGCATAAGAATTGTCCAAGATGGCACCGTGCTTACTTGCATTATTGGAAATCAGTTTTCATTGTCTCACTTTGGATCTCATCAGAAATGGCACTAGTGTGAACAGCTTTAGTCATTCTGTTTTGGAATGCAGTATAATTGCTTGTGAGTATCTAGTCTAATGCAACTTTTATTTTATTTTCTTCCCAACAAGACTGTGGATGGTCGTCAGATTCGGGTTGATCAGGCTGGGAAGTCCTCAAACGACAGAAGAGGAGGCTACAGAGGCGGTTCATCTGGAGGAGGAAGAGGGTTCTTCCGTGGAGGTAGAGGCCGTGGTATGTTCAAAAATGTTAGTGGCAGTAGTTTTGAGGCTTGGGCTGCGTTCACACTGAAGCGCTGGCGGTATAGTGGTGCTTTTTTTAGTGCCATCATACTGCCGTTTTGTGGCGCTATTTGGCCGCTAGCAGAGGGGTTAAAAACCATTGCAAAGCGCCTTTGTATAGCCATGCTGTCCCATGATTTCAATGGGCAGCAGCGGTATACACACCGCTCCAAAGATGCTGCTTGCAGGACTTATTTTTTTTTCTTTGTCCTGCCAGCGCGCATCGCCTCAGTGAGAAAGCCGGAGTGCTTTCACATTGAGACTGCAGGGGCAGGAGTTTTTTTTTTGTTAGTCGCTATTTTTAGCGCAAAACTCCTCAGTGTGAAAGGGCCCCCCCATATCAGTACACAATAGCTTAGGGGGATCTTCCATTAGTACAGCAGCTCCAGCCAAGCCCTTCATTGTAATGTTCAGCCTGCTGGCTTGAAAAATCTTTTGTACTAAGCTTTAGGCTGGCCATATACTAGTGGAATTCTCTGCGCAAACTGTTTTTAGCGTGTTAATATTAGTACTTAATCCAAGAGGCTTCCTTTAAAGTAAATCGGACCTAAAATGTACCTATAACCATGGTACTAAAACTGCATGCATAGAAATGCTTCACACCTGACAAGTGTAGAAGGCCCAAGTATAGAAAGTGCCTGCAACTGCATGTCCCAGGCGTTGGGTGATGCAAATTGTGCATAGGCTGGAAGAAGCACGTGTTAGTGCTTTTGTCTAACAAATGATCACCAGGGCCATAGAAGTTGCACATGCAATGAACAAACAAAACTCTGGCTTTGGCAGGCGGAGTGGATGATGTAATCTGTTCCAGCCATTTGGCTGAAGCTTTGTATTCTTATACAAAGCTTCCTGTAAATGGCTGAGCAGCACTTGACCATTTTTGTTCTGGGAGTAAGATGGTCACAATCTAGCTGCCACTGTATGTAACTGACTATATAGTTAATGCAGCACATTTCACGAGTTTAACTTGTTAGTGTGACAAACATGGAGATCAGTGTTTAAAGCTTTTATGCACAGTATTTACTTTTTTTTTTTTTTTTTTTTTTTTTTAAATGGTAGTTTGGACACCGGGTGTAAATCTAGAAAACCTTGAGCAGTGTTTGCATTGGGCTGACAATGCCTCCTCCTGTGTTAAAATCACTAGCAGTATTAGTCCTGCCCAGTTCAGTAAGAGAAGGGTTCTGTAGTATCCAGCAATGGAGCTGAACAGGGCTGACAATACTACTAGGGATTTTCCAGTGTGAATTGCAAACGCATTGGCAGTAACGGGTATTCTGTGCTTTGCTGCGTAAGTGGGGCGGGGGGAGTTATCTCAAGCGTGCAATTAAGTTGGCATGGGACAATGCATAGAAGTGGCTCAGCATAACCAATGCAACTACACTTTTCACAAATTGGTCTGATTTTTTTCAATCAAATTGGTTCTGTTTGCTTAACTGCAGTAGCTAGGTGGGGAAGATGTTTGTTAAGGTAGCTCTTTAAGTGTTTTTTTTTTGTTAAAGGTGGTGGTGGAGGAGGATATGGTGGAAGCAGCCGGTTTGAAAGCCGAAGTGGAGGCTATAGTAGTGGTGGCGGTGGATCCCGGGATTATTATGGCGGCAGGTAAGATCTCCCTTAAAATCACACAAGCTTTTATTCCTTAAATGCTCTGATTTTGACTTTTATTAATATACATTTTTTGGTTTTAGTGGCAGGAGTCAAAGTTACGGTGATCGCTCAGGAGGAGGAAGCTCCTACAGAGACAGCTATGACAGCTACTGTAAGTCATGACAGAGGGGTGTGTGATTGTGATAATTTGGGGGCTTAATTCTACTCATGGTATCTGGAAGGGCTTGCTTATCCTCAACAGCTAAACAAATGCGTAATGTTTGTCAAGGTTTAACCCTGTTCCTGACATGCGTGTTTGTTTATATACGGCCTTGCTGGGAAGTCGTTAATACGAGGATCATGGCTGTAGCTTGCCGCCATGATCTTGGTTTTGAAAATATGCAGCTGTTGGGCTTTCCTGCAAGTGATTCTACAGCTTGCCGTTCATTCTTGGGCGATGCTGCATCCTGTGTAGTCCTGTGAGTACAGAGGGGAAGGTAACTAACTTCCCTCCCCTCTGAATGAAAAACTGGGCAGAGTAAAGAGCTGGGGTCTAGCAGACCCCAGATTGCTCCATAAAGAGGTACAAGTCACTGCCCCAGCTATCACAATGGATATTTATCTCTGCAGGTGGTAATACAAAGTTTAATCGGCCATGTTAAAGTTTAAGCTCCCTCATGCATGCATAAACAGTTTGCACCATACGTGAGGTATCGCTGCAAACATAAAGAACAATTCTAGTGCAGACCTGTAACTCCAACTGGTAATTGATAAAGCAGGAGTATTGAATTTAAATTTATGGAGGTCCGATCAGTAAATGTCTTCCAGCAGAGGTCCAAATCGCATGTTTGTCCTTAACAATCCCTGTTCTTGCATTAGTCCCCTAGTGTTCAGTATCACCCCCCTCTCCACAGCAATGCTCTGCGCCTTTACATCACCCCCCCCTGCTCCTTTAATTCGCCCCTTCTGTAGTCCTTTCTTCCCATTACTCCCACAATGCTCTGCCTTTGCTGCATTATTCCCCCCCTTCACTCTGCCTCTTGCTCTGTACCTTTCACGCAGCAAAGTAGCAATGCATGGAGAGTGGGAGGAGCTGCTGAAGTTATTTTTTTAGATTAATGAGTTGATTGCTAGGACCGCTCTGTTCTAGCAATCAATTTTGGCTTATTTCAGGCAGCTCCTGCCCTCCATGCAGTGCTACTGTCCCTCATGCTCTACTGTAACAATGGCAGCAGGGTTGAGGGACAGAACTAGCTCCTTAAATTGTGTGACTGCGCGTCTGGATGGGTACAGTGACTTGGTCTGCCATTTAGTGATGCTTTCTATAATAAAGGCTTTTAAGACATTGCCTATGGATAATTTAAAGTAAGTCCAGGTAAAAAAACTTGCTTTGCCACATTCTAACCCTGTAAAGCAAAACTCAATTAATTGCCTAGTCTGCAGCCAATCTGGTCTGGTTTCCAGTGGCAAACTGCAGGAAAGGCCTGACAACAGCTGTGAATTGACTATACATAGTGTTTGTTTTACAGGGTTGGATTTAGAATGTGGCAAAGTGGGCTTAGTTTTGCCCGAACTTCCGCTTAATGTATTGTATGTCCCTGTTCCATGGACATGCACAATTTTAGAGCCATGTTGGGTATCTAGTTACACCTACCTTGTAATGTGGCGGTTTCCCAAAAATTTGGTGTTTTCTAAAATTCGCTTTTGTGGGGTGTTTAAGCAAACTTTTTTTTTTTTTTCTTCTGTGGTAAATGTGACAAGCTGCAACCACAATTCTCCCAGGGTCTTTAAATTCAGAAAGTATATAATTTGTTTTTTTTTTTTTAAATGTATGGTGTCAAAATTGGTGCTTGTAGATCTTTTAAACCACTTGCCTACTGGGCTATTAGCAGTGGGTTGGGCTTAGTGTAGGGGTAAAATGCTGGGAACTGACGTCTTCAAGTGTCTTTACAACTGTGCCTGCTTCTTGTCCTCAGCCTCACACAACGATTAAAATACCTTCCTGACTCAAGATCGTCCTTCCAATGGCTATTTATAAAGATTTTTGGAGCTTCGCTGAATCAATATGTACCATTTTTGTTCTATTTGTCTTCACCTTTCTATAAACATATTTGATATCTGCCTCAAACCGTGAAACAGCTGTCCTATCTGCTTTTTTTTTTTTTTTTTTTTTTTTTTATTTTGGCCCTGTTTTATAATGTTTGTAGTGACAGGAACATTTTCTTGTCATGTTTCCTTGAGGCTCATTCCATAAGTTTCCCTCAAGTTATGTGGAGTGCATTGGAGAGGATCCATTCCATCAGCAACAGATTCTGGTTGATGGTGCTTCTTGAGGCATTAGTTTGCTGTTGGACTTGATCTTTGCTGCAACATGGGCTTTTGAGTTTCCTGTTGCTGTACATACTGCAGGAGTTTATGGGCCCCAAATGCTTATAATTTTTATATTACCCTAAGGACACATTCCTTTAGTGTAACAAGGTAACTCAGAGCCAGGGTTCGCTGTAAATAGTGGCTTAACCTCCTTGATATACCTAAAGAGAACCTCCTTCCCAATCTCTCCAGTAACATTTGCTTAGAAGTTTGAAACCATTTGTTTATACCTGTTTTTTTGCCCAAAATTGTATCAGTGGTTATAAATTTCCTGTACTTTTGGCTTGACAAAGTCCATAAATCTCCATCTGTCCAGTAACACTCACAAAAAAATCATGAAACTATTTGTTCATATTTGTCAATTTTTTTACTGGAAGAAATTTGTATCAAGTGGTTATGAATTTCTTGTACTCTTCATTTTGGCTTCACGAAGCCTATTAAAAGACCATCTGAAATAAAAAAAGTGCTTCTGGCATTTACCTTCTGCACAACATGGATGTGACACTATATGTTAAAGGGGTGGGGGTTTTTAAATTTTTGCTCAGCTTTTTAGAGCAATCAAATTTGTGGCTGAAAAGTGTTAATTTTACTTTGCTTAAAATATCCACTGCAACTGCAAAGCCTATTTAGAAACACTGAGCAAAGTATCAAGACACTGCCAGGTTTGGTAAGTGTTCTAGTTTATAATGTATTCCAGTGATATTGCTTGACTAGAATATGTATGTGGTATAGCATGCCACCAGTTATATTGGCAACCAAAGGCCTGTCTCTGATCTGAACATGTCTGTAAATTACAAGAACATTTGCAGTGCCTAAAAGACCTGTTTAGCTACAAATGACGTTTGGTACAGACAACAGTATAAACTGGTACTCCATAAAAATGAAAACACTTGCCTAAAGTGGGGGAAGTTAAACGCTAATTTCTTTCTGTCCTTGAACCCTAGTGTTCTAATTTCATTGTACAATTTTTTTTTTGTATTCCATACCAAGGCATTTTCAGATAGTATTAGTGATCTAGCTTAATGTACAGTATTAAATGGTAAAATACTGTTGCCTTCTGAGAATCCTTCTAAAGTACAGAAGCTGCAGTTTCCTTGGAGAAGTCAAGTGTTGTGCATCCTGTGGAGCCTGTCGAAAGCTGCTCATGGCTAGTTCATTTGCGGAATTAGTCCGGTAATATGAGGTAACTCTTTGCTCATGTCCTCATACCTCTTCCTCAAGCTCATGTTGTGCCTGTGATTTCTTTGCCTCCTTCACACAAATTCTAGGTTTACATGCTAGTGTTGCTGTGCAGTTAAATGCTTTCCCTCCACTGGGAACCATAATGCAGTAGTGTCACTTAATTGCATCACTTCCAGTCTTAAAGCCTAACCAGTTTGCTTGGACTTTGTTTGGACTAAGCTCGTCCAAACAAACTACTTGCTTCGTGAACAGATGTGTTTATATGATCTGTATGTAGAGTTGGCTACATACAGTATACAGAGCTATGTTCTGCCAAACAGGATAGTGCATTCCCATCACAGAATTGAGTTGGGCTCATTACTGCTCAGTCATTCAAAGGAAACTTGTACAAGGCTAACTCATTAACTGATGTAGTGGGGGCAGCCAGATGACTTGATGCTCTCCACCTCAGCAAATCAGAGGAAGCAGTGTGTGTGCATTCATAAATCATTTTATCTGGCTGAGCAGCACTCTGCCCAAGTTGATTTTGCTCCAGGGACAGGTCTCGGCTCTCAGATCGGGCTGTATTAAAGTACAACTATAGGTAAAACTTTTTAGTTTTGGATGGAGCAAGGCATGGTTAAAACTCCCTCGCCCTGTGGCCCATTTCCAGAGATTATCCTTCCCTTTTTGTAGCCAAAAGGAAGTGAGGAAATTCTGTGATGCTAAATGGGGGGCAAGAGGGTGAGTCTCTTTGTGGGGACCGACAGCAATTGGGTGTTCTAATCTCTCGTTCACTATATCCAAAACTTAAACTGCCTTTTTAGTTATAATTTAGGCTATGTAGAGTTCATACTTTGCTGACAGCAAACACTTGTTAAAAGGAATGGTTCATTTGGACCAGCTTGAGCCAAACAATTTATCAAACCTGGAGTTACTTTGTTGCTAAACCCACAACAGTAAAGTCTGTCTGTATATACAGTAAAGCATGCTTTGTTATACTTGCTGTGGAACCTAAGGGTTTAATCCTCTGCATTGTGCAAAAAGGCTGTTTGATCCTGGATTCTCTGATCCTCCACTAATCCATGTGATAGAACAGAGCCTTGGGGCACTGTGCTCAGCTTGGTGTGTTGCTGGAGATTTCTTATTCCTTGATTAGCCCTGTGCCGATCACATGCAATCAGTGCTGTCCAGATGGGTCTGGGATCATGCAGCCTCATAGAACAGTCAGAGTAGAATGAAAACTTGTCCTACAAATTTTAACCAGTGCTCAGCTGGACACTGATAGAAGTCACGACTGCTATATATTGCTGAGAAAAGGTATTTGGCAGTTTTATATTTGCTCAAATATTTTCATATGTACTGTGGGAGACCAGATATAGTAAATGCAGGGTCCTGGGTTTAGTAACACTTTAGGCTGCATTCACACTGCAGCTCAAGCGTGAGTCCACGCATCAGTTGAGTATCAGGCTGAATTCGGACCAGAAGGCGCACAGGACTCCTGTGCAATTCGCACTGCAGCCGCTCCAGATGTGTGAACCGGCTCCATAGAGAGGCTGTCATAATTTCCTGACATGCGAATTGGATGCAGGGAAATGGTGTGAACCCAGCCATAAGTTTAAAGATCCTTTTTTAGCAGTGGTTTTTATAGCTGGCTTTAATGTAAACTGATGGAATATACCCATCTGCTTGCATGACTTGGTCATTAAATTTAATATTATTCAAGTGGGTCTTTAAACCCTTCTAACAGATCTAACTGGTGTACATGTTTATGGACATACCTGATTTTATGGCAAATGGGGTTTGAAAGTGCTTTTCTGTCAAACAAAATTGTTACATAGTTTTAAGTGAAACATTGGAGAACTGTATAAAATGCATAACTCAATACTAATTTGAACTGGTCTTTTGAAGAGGAATTCATTCTTTCCACCCTTGCAACTGACCTTTCCAACCACGCTGCAGTGCCAGGAAAATCAGTTCATGCTCTGCACAATGAATCAGCACCTCTGTACAGTGAGCCATCTCCTTGCTATGCAGCATGGTATGACTATAATCAAACTTGTAAATGTCAATCTCTCCTAATGACTTTGGCGTGCTTTAATCCACATTTGAGAGAAACTTGTAGGGCATTTTTGCTTTAAGAAAAAAAAAAAAAGCCTGCCACTTTAATTTAAGAAATGTCTGGTCTGTGCCATTTCAGCAGTTTGCCTTTTACAATCTGAATTTTAATATTCATCTTTTTGTTTTAGGTTAATATCTGGATCCTGTGTGACTACCTGATGTATGACTGCATGAAATTGTCTGATGCTGGTCATCAAACTTGGTTGGCAGGTCAGTGTATTTTAAACTGGGGTATTGGGGGGGGGGTTTCTACTAACAAAATGCGGCACTTGGCAGTTTGTGTAGGAGTTATTGAGCAATCTCAATTTTAAGCGTATGGGGCATTTTCAGTGAGAAATATGCCTTGGGTATTCCATTAAAGGAACACAGGCTGCCTTTTGATTTTTAAGTTGGTTGTCCTTGGTCAAGTCATTGACCCTAAATTGAGCATGCAAAATGTTTGTTATTTCTTCAGGCTTATGGAAAATATTTGAAGCCATTGTATCGGACCATTACTTAGTCAGCAGTGGTGCTTTCAGATAATTCTCATGATTGTAGAAAGTTCTATATTAATGTAGGCACCTTGAGTGCAGGGACTGATGTGAATGAGCAATATATATATGTAAAGTGCTGTGTACATTGACAGTACTATAAAAGTGCCTATAGTAGGTGTTAACTTTAGTGAGGATTTGCCTGAACTTAATCTTGACCTGCACCCATCCCCCGTTATAACCATTTACAGACGAAGATTTTTTATATTTTCCACTTAAGCCCAGTACCATGTTTGGTTAAAGATCAGGCCTTTTTGCGTTTCGGCACTGTCGCTTTAACTGAATTTTTTTTTATACAGCAATCGGTGCTATAAAAAATACACTGATTACTGTAAATGTCACTGGCAGGGAAGGGACTAATTGGAGGAGAGAAAGCGCTGTTCCTCATCGCTAGGAACAGCAGATCTGTCTCTCCTCCCATGTCAGAACAGGATCTGTGTTTACATTGACAGATCCCCCGTTCTGGCCCTTTCCCACGATCGAGGGTGGCATGCGCCTGCTATGGCTCTTAAAGGAGGCAACTTGCAGCTACAGTGATTCGTTGGAACGAGCCGACCTGCTGCAGTATGTCGGCAAGTGGTTAAAGCCTAGCCTTCTACCCTGTAAAAAGCTTATACTTGCCTATTCTGCAGTTGGTTCAGTCACATGATTGGCTTCTGGTGGCAGCTTCAGTGTAGAGCGCTGAGGTGTCAAACTCCATTTCATTTTCAGGCTGAATCGGCCGTATGGTTAGCCTCTAAGGGCTGGATGTATCTGGAGTGGGCTACATGGTGCCCAGGGTCTAGTAATGCATTGCGCTACATGCAGAGTTCAGAAGTGCTTTATGTACCAAATGGATTATAGCGCGCACACATACAAAAAAAATTTAAATCCTGCCAGGCTATTTAAAAGCACCTGAACATGTTTTTAAATAGGATTTGGTCACACTATGACACAGTAAGTGGGCTTACCACTATATAACCAAAGTACCCCATTATGTGCAGGGTGTGCACTTGGGCTGACTTGTGCTTGGACATGATGAAAATGTGTAGGCAAGAGCCCTAATTGATTTCAAGCGTTCAGAAGCTTTGTTTGACAATCTATGTATTGGGCTGCTTCTTTGAACACCATGGGTTCTAGTTAAATGTAGAAACATACATTTCAGTAGAATAATACCATTTGCCAACAGCATCTACACCTGGTTCACAAAGTATTGAGCAGCTGGTATTTCAGGTTTCAAGATTTGGGTAGGAAGATCTTTTGTAAAATGAGCAGAAATACTAAACTTTTGCTTTCTTTCTTTTGCAGCTGGTCTTGCTATTGAAAGCATGTGGTGGTTCTTTTACCTGACAATTTTTACAATAAAAACACTGCTTGGAATCTCTGGCTTATGGTTTTGTTTGTAGTCAATACACTGTTCAAATGTAATTTACTTTAATGCATATTTTTATTTTGTAGTCTAATTTGGGGAATAGCCCAGCATTTTTTTTTTTTTTTTAATACACATGGCATACTAACATTTATATTTTTGCTTATTATAACTTCCTCAGGAGAAGATGCCATGATAGGCTGCAAGCATTTTAAAACAGTCTCAAATAAAAAGGTTAATTGACAAGCTATTTTCCTCTTGGCATACCGTGTTTCCCCGAAAATAAGACTTATTTTCCAAGAGGGCTGCAATGTAAGCCCTTCCCCCGAAAATGAGCACTAGTTTAAAATCCTAGAATCCTCTCACTGTAGTTATATAATGTACGGTGTGTTGGTTCTGTAATATAGTTGCGTGGAGGAGAGCTCCGGCAGGTCACAGAAGCGCAAGAGCGGTGTCATAATGAGTGTTTGGCACAATTTTACAGAAACGCATTGTACATCATATAATACTGCAATAGTGGATTATAGGATTTTTAACTCAGTTCACTGGGGATTCCTGACTGAGGGGGAAGAGAAGACTGCATGGTGAAAACCTACCCTGAAAATAAGCCCTGTTTTTTGTTGCCAAAATTAATATAAGGCCTTTTTTACACTGGGGAGGTGCAGTGGCGGTGAATCGCTATTTATACCGTCGGATTTGTGGTGGATTTACACCCCCCCCCCCCCACACACAGCCAAAAAGAGGCCGTATAGCCGCGGAGTTGCATTGCTTTCAATATGCAGGAGCAGTAAACACCGCTCCAAAGATGCGGCTAGCAGGACTTTTTTCCCTGCACTGCTCCAGTGTGAAAGCCTGACACAGCAGCCACTGTTTAGTGCTGGTTCACACTGGGGCGACAAACGCTCCGACATTAGGAGCTCATGTCGCATGACGTGTGAAAATCAATGTTTCCCTATGGGAGCCGTCTTAACTGGTCCGACATTAAAAATTCTCCCTGTACTACTTCTGTCCGACTTTGATCCGACTTCAGCCCATTGACTATCATTGAAGTTGGATCAAAGTCGGATCCTTGTCCTAACCATACGACTTTGGCATCCGACATTGTGATTACAGCAGCAGTAAAAGGAATTTATCTCACCCTGGGATTGTTTTGATTGGTCAAAGGACAAGTCAGACTAGCACAATGTCGGATCAAAGTAGTATCCTGTTCATGAATGTCGGACGGCAAAGTAGGATGAAAGTCGTGTCGTATAGTGTGAACCCAGCCTTAGGGTCGGTTTGCAGGCGCTATTGTCACAATAGCACCTGCAAACCGCCCCAGTGTGAAAGGGGTGTAAGACCGGGGCTTATTTTCGGGTAAACACTGTACAGCAGGTGGCACGTTGCGACAGGCAGTGTTAAAATCTAGTTCACAACTAAGATTTGCTAGCCTAGTACAGATGGGCTAAATTATGGCAGCGCCCGCAAACCAAGCTAAAGTAAGATGTCTTTGTTCACTATGAGAATCTGTTTAACCAGGCCTTGGTTCAAAAGTGGATTTTGATTAAAGCAGAGGTCCACACAAAATGGAACCTGCTGTCACATTTGGTACCTTTTCAGTGGGGAGCAGATACTTTAGACAGGTATTTGCACCCACTTCTGGGCATAGATCCCTGCTTTATCTGCAGGAATCTATGCCCTGTCTGGGAGACACACGGGGTCCCAGAAGACAGCAGGACCAGTGGCGTTGAGCAGCGCAAGTTGTGCTGAAGATGGCGGTGGCAGCTGAGGCAGAGATCGGCTTTGGATGCTGACATCGCAGGCACGCTGGACAGGTAAGTGTCTTTATTTTAAAAGTCAGCAGCTGCAGTATTTGTAAAATAAAAATAATTTGCCGGACCTCTGCTTTTAAAGCCGAACTTCGGGATGGGCAAAAATTCCCCATTAGTACACCCTCCTACACTAAATGGTAAATTTGAAATTTTTTTTTCTCAGAAAAATTGAACTGCATTTTCAGGAAGCTGGCTTTCCTATTCAAAAGATTGCAGCCTGTGAAGGTGTTGCAGCAGTGATTACATACCCTCTCCCGAAAGGGTATTTGCAATGCCATTGCCCTTAGTGAATGGTGCATGAGGCCTGTACCGAGCAAATTTTGCTTGCGCAATATAAAGCACCCCCATTGTCGGCCACTCTGAGCACACAGATCTTAGAAATGTAACTTGTGCATGCTATGTAGTCTACATTAAAAAATAATCTTCCCTCTGCTTTTGTCACTGGCTGTGGCTGCTATCTTCCCATGCCATCTCTCCCCCTCCACCCACAACAGGAGATAAACATGTTGCCCCTACATGCTTTATTTAATCATTACTGAACTACACATGCTCCCAATATATTTTACCTGCTTTACTATGCATTTCAGTATTGGACATCCTCCTCCAGCTTTGAGATCTTACAAATGGCATTCCATTCTTGTAAGTGTATGTGATCACATCCCTAGCCACAACACAAATAGCTGGAAAAAACAAAGCTGCAGCATTAACTTGCTATTGAATAATACAATGATGGAACCCTAATGTATGAATCTCAAGCTTCAATACTGGCCTGATATGTAAATCCTGCATATAATGTACATCAAGCTAAAAATAAGCCAAAAATAAAACTGCAGGGATAGTGAAAACCACTGCTTATCAGTGCAGCCTATTCGTGCCCATCAATGCAGGAAGGAATTGGGAGGATTGCCGACTGGATCACAGAGCGTGCATCTCCTGCTGTAAAACAGCTGGTATATAAAATGCTGGCTGCTTTTCAAAGTCCTGCCTCCTGGAGCAGCTCCTATGATAGACAGGCATTGGACCAGTGTGCTGTCTGTCCAAGAGGCAGGACTTTGACAGCAGCCAGCATTCCATATACCAGCCGTGTCACAAGTCTGGTGTTCTGTCAAAATAGCCAATGCATCAAGATCTCCAATTGTGTCACTTCTCCAATTACTGACAGTTTACAGTAACCAGATTTTGATGGAATTGAATTGCTGTTTTGACAACACCAGCAACCGTATACACCCTGGTACATAGTATGAGCAGATATTGCTCCGATACTAACCGTGGCGACAACTTATTCCTCGTTGCCTGCTGTTGTGTCAAAACAGGTGTCTTAGACTGGAGTGTAGCTGTTTTGAAAACACTGTCAAACATAGTCCTCAATCTCCAGCTAATAATTACTGTTTACCATAACTGAAAGTGACATACCGTATATACTCGTATAAGCCGAGATTTTCAGCCCTTTTTTTGGGGCTGAAAGTCCCCCCCTCCCCCCCTCGGCTTATACTTGAGTCATAGAAATTTTTACATTGTAAATATTACCTGTAAAGAAGCTGCGGCATCCATCGTTCAAAATTCCGCGGTCTCTTCCTGTTCCTTACTTGATAGGCGGAGAGCGTCTGCTGAGACTCTCCTATCACGAACATTCTCTCATCCTCAGTTTTCCAGCAGATGTCTGTGATTGGCGGAACACCCAACACAGTGTCTGCTGGGAAAACTAAGGATGAGAGTGATAGGCGGAGAGTGTCTGCTGAGACTCGCCTATCGAGTAAGGAACAGGAAGAGACCGCGGAATTCGAACGATGGACGCCGCAGCCGCAGCTTCTTTACAGGTAATATTTACAATGTAGAAATTTCTATTACAGGGAAAAGCGAGCTAGGGAACAGTGGGGCATCGGCTTATACTCGAGTCAGTAAGGTTCCCAGTTTGGGCAACATTAGGTACCTCGGCTTATACTCGAGTATATACGCTAAGGCTCCATGTACACAGAAGCTGATAAACTGCAGTTAATGGGCGTTTTGGCGTTTTTTTTTAAAAGCCCATTAACTGCACTCTATGTTAGCCTATGTGTTCATGTACACAACGTGTTTTTTAGCTTTAATGAGCAGTGGAGTTAATGGGCTTTTTTCTGAACGCAGGAAATTTGCGTTCAAAGTGCCGTTTTTCGGCAGAAAAAAACGCCAAACGCTGGCCGCGAGCGTTTTTTAGTCCATTGAAAAATTTTTTTTTTTTTTTTAAAAGCTACACTGAAAAACACTAATAAAAGCTAGTAAAAAAACGCTGATAAAAGCTAGCTTTTTCTGCTGCTTTAAAAACTGCCGTTTTTGAGCTTCTGTGTACATGGAGCCTAATTGGAGATCTTGATGCATTGGCTATTTTTGACAACAGCAATCACAATTCTTTCAATCCCTTCCCATTTGCCCACTGGTTGCCGGATGTACCTTCAATAGGGCTGGAGGAATAGCAGCCGCTGGTCTTGCAAACAGGAAATAACTGGGCTGTAATGGTTTTATTTGAAAATCAGACTATTACAGAACTGAGCTAAGAAGATGGATGGTGTTTGGTAAAGGTAAGAGATCGGCAACAAGGATGGGGGTCGAGTGGGAGCATTTGCCCGGAGATCTGCTTTTAAGGCCCCTTTCACACTGGGGCGTTTTTCATGCGGTTTAGCGCTAATATTAGCGCTATTATACCGCATGAAAAAGTCCTGCCCTGTAGCCTTCAATGTGAAAGCCCGAAGGCTTTCACACTGAAGCGGTGTGCTAGCAGGACCGCTCCAAAAGTCCTGCTAGCTGCTTCTTTACAGCGGTGAAGGAGCGGTGTATTCACCGCTCCTTTACTGCGGTCTCCCATTGAAATCAATGGAACAGCGTGGTAATACCGCGGCAATAGCCGCGGTTTGCGGGCGGTATTAACCTTTTTTTGGCCGCTAGCGGGGGTTAAATTTACCCCCTTAGCGACCACATACCGCGGTAAGAACGACGGTATAGCAGCGCTGAGAATCGCGCTGCTATACCGCCACCGCTCCCGTCCGCCCCAGTGTGAAAGGGGCCCAAGTGTCTACTCTGCACATAGTGCAAAGAAAAGCGTAACCACTTTGCCGTGTGTTTATTTTATTTTTTGTTTTTCTTCCCAGGTTTTGCACTCGTGATAAAATTCACATTTCTAGTTGAATATTGGCTAAAAACCTAAACTCATACTGAGTGCACTCTGGAGAATAAAATGGTGGTTGCTATCTCGTGGGGAGTCAAAGTAACCAGGCACCCTTGCAACTGCCTGAATTTCATTCAGCTGAAAGCCTATTGCCAGCTGAACAAATGTAATGTACATGATTGACTGCAAGGGGGTTTATATTGGGATGATGCCTAAAGCTACAGGGCATTCTGCTATTTAAATTTTATTTTTTTTGGCCAGCGATTCTCTATGTAAAAATAATCCTTTTTATATTCTTGTTTTTCCTTGGTACATAACATTTAAAAGTGCATACATTTATTTTGCGTACAGTGCTTTTAATGTAATGTTCTACCCTTATCCACCTTCCCTTTCCTCCCTCTCCTTAACTTTGTCTCTTCACACTCCAAAAAAAAAAAAACACCGAAAAAGGGACCAAAAATGTGTTTCTAAAACCTGTCGCTTCAGAGGCGCCTCTGATGATATCCTGTTGGATGAAACATGTCAGGCTGACCAATGTGAGCACGCTAAGAACCGCGGATTATACTTTTTTTGCCTTGATGATCTTTTTACCCTGTAAGTAGAATTTTAAATAAATTTTATTTGACCTTATGGGCTTCACTATGCTGCCTTTCTTTCTGTATGGGTTTAACATCTCCTGCTGAGGTCTGCATATATGATATCCAAATCCTGGAAGTTCCTTTGATGTTGAAATTATCGGACACTTCGGTTGTTACTCTATCAAGATAGGAGAGTCTTATCCATCTGTGACCCTCTGCATTTCACTACATGCTTATGATGCTCGCTTTTTGGTAAGCAGACTGTGAGCACATTTTTTGTGGTGGTGTGTTATCTGTTCACACTGAAGTCTTTGGTGGAGTTCTTCAATTTCCTGCATCCATTTCTTTCGTCATGAATTATATGGACTGATTTTCACTTTGAAGCGCTGCATTTTTGGTTTTATAAGTATAGAGCAGGGATATGCAATTAGCGGACCTCCAGCTGTTGTGGAACTACAAGTCCCATGAGGCATAGCAAGATTCTAACAACAACAAGCATGACATCCAGTGGCAGAGGCATGATGGGACTTGTAGTTTTGCAACAGCTGGAGGTCCGCTAATTGCATACCCCTGGTATAGAACAAGGAGTTTGGGATGGCGTACTGTACTCTCTACTTAATTCTGAAAATGCTTTCAATGTGTTACCTTCGTATAACTGCACCAATCTGGTTATACCTCGCTTTTCCCATTCCTTTAACTTTCCCATGGCTTGAATTTCTGGTAGATGTTTATTTTCCCAGAGGGGAATATTCTGTTAGCCCTTTGTACCCCAAGACTTGTTTTCCTGCCCGCCATGTTATTATGACCATCTTCAATGTAGGGTTCTTAGAATCAGCCTCCAAGTTTTCTATTATGGTGTTATGTGGGGCCCCCATTAGCATAATTTTTCTGCTGGCCCCTCCTCCCTCTGTTATACACCTCCCCCCCAGGTGCTGTAACGGCTGCTAGAAAATAGCTGTAAGGGTGTGGAATAGCCAGCCCTCCCTCCATTTGTTGGCAGCTGTAATGTTTGGAGACTGATTCTTGCCCTGCACTTCTTCCAGATTAATTGCCTATTTCTCTTATCATCCATGGACTGACACAGCGTGTCTTTATACTTTACACGTGGGTTATGTCCCTGCCTGCAGGAGAAGACCTAGGCAGAATGTGAGATGTTATACATACATTCTAAAAAGCCAGAGCTGAACAGCCCCGCCCAGGGGGCGGTCCCTCTGGACATAACCCTCCCACTGCAGTCCGCAGACCTCAGTTTTTTTTCTGCCTAGCAGAAGGAGAAGACGTGGCTCTCTCAGGAGCCAGTCTCCTGACCTATTTTTATTCCTTTTCTGGAATTCTTTATTTTATTTTTGAGAATCTTCTATCACCTGTCGGCTGGGCAACAGGTTGGGTACAAGATATCCTCGTAGTCTTCCCTGTCCGACCATCGAGCGTGCTGATCCTCGCCTTGTGTGCGTGAGACTCAGTCCATGACTCCAGGGGTGGCCGGGTTTGCTTTCATGCTCCCACGGTCCTCTCAAGACTGAACCGTTCCTGATTGACTGTATCTTTCGCGGTGGACTGGGCCGACAGCTACTCAGTACTGCACTGTGATAGTCCTGTCAGAAACACACCAGTGGGTCCCTCAGGGGACGGGTAAGTAGTCTCTCCTGGCGGCAGGTGAGTACAAAAAGCTGTGTTTCTCTGGGGGATTTTCCCTGTCTCCCCCTGTATTTCATTGTCACTCTGTCACCATTGCTGTGCTGTGTGGGGTGCCTGGGGGTCACACTGTTCTTGGAGGGGCTCATGCTGGTCTGCAGATATGCTTGGGGCCTTTCTTTGTGTGTTTTTGGGGCCTGAATGGCGCTGTGTGTGTGTGTGTGTGCGCTGTTTTTCACTTTATCTGCGTCATGGCGGCCATCTTGCCGCGGATCGCCTCAGTGAAGTGCGGCGGCCATTTTCTTGTAGCCCGCGCGCTCTTCAGCACTAGTTTTGGCCTCTAGCGCTGCTGTAACAGCGCGAATCTTCTCACAGCTCACCAGCGGTTTGGTGAGTCCCCTGGGCGCCCCCTCCTCAGTCAGCACAGCCTGTGGGTGGACTTTTTATCTGAGGAGTCTTAGAGAGGGGACAATATGGAGTCTGTGTCACCAGCTTCCCCTAACAAGTCAGTGGACAACAGGCAGTGCTTCAGCACCTGCGGTCCCTATGGACCAGTTGTGGGCAGTCCTGGAATCATTTCTGGCCAGGATGGGAGCTGTGTGCAAGCGCAAGGGAGCAAAAAAGAAAAGCGCCCTCTCCCCACTTTATCTACACAAGGGCAGTGCGCTGATTCAGATATGGGCCTAGCCACTACCGCTCAGGACCCTAGTTCTGAATGTATTGGATGGTTTTGAACAGGACATTCCTTATGAGGAAAACTCCAGTTCTGAGTCAGTAAATGTCAGGGCGCTTGTTGGTGTACTCATGACTGCGGTGAGGGACACTCAAGCTAAATGCTGCGGATGCAGAACCTCAGGCGGATACAGCCTCCTTTGGTTCTTTTAAGGCCAGGCCTTCTAAAGAGGTTTTTCCATATGTAACTTTCTTTGACCAGCTCATTGATAAGGTCTGGGAAAAGTCACAGAAGATTTTTTTTATGGTCCCGCGGCGTTTGTCTATCAGATACCCTTTTGAAGATGCACTACTTAAAAAGTGGGCTTCTCCCCCAGTGGTCGACCCTCCAGTCGCCCGGTTGAACAAGGCCATCACTCTCCCGATGGAGGGGACTCCTGTCAGTGGGGTCCTCAAATGCAGGAGGTCAGAAGTGGTGAGCAGAGCCATGTTTGCCTTGTTGGGATCTGCCCTACGGCCTGTGGTAGCGGCGACCCTTGTGTCTTAAACACTTACAGGTTGGGCAAAAATGTTGCACCTAGCTGTACAGGAGCATAATCTTCCTCCAGACACAGTTGCTCTGGCCCACCAACTGGGCAGGGCCTGGTTTATGTGTGCGACGCCACGTTGGACGCGGCCCCTTTGATATCCAGGGCCTATGTCTCGGCGGCGGTATTGCGGCGTCTTATCTGGTTGAAATGCTGGTCTGCGGACCTAGCCTCTAAGAAGCTCCTGACGGATCTACCATTTAAAGGTGGTAGACCTTTCGGTGCTGCTCTGGATGACATCGTCAAGGATGTCATGGGAAGTAAAAGCACTCTTCTTCCTTAGACTAGCAAGGGTAAGGGGGCCCGCCGCAAACAGGGTCTTTCCTTTCCAGCAAAAAAATTTTTTTCGTCATTTGAGTCCACGGGTAGGCCCTCCCAGACTGACGGAGTGCGGCTGGTGGGCACAAGCCCCCCTGGGTGCGTAAGCCAAACAAGCGGCTCCTGAGCCTGCCTCCGCGTAAAGTCTTGCCCCGCCCGACTCTGGGGTGGGGGGGACGACTTTGCAGGTCACGAATCGGTGGACCTCCCGAATCTCCGACGTGGGTGTGCGAGGTGGTCACCTCGGGATACAGGGTAGTATTCCGATCCTGGTCCCCAGACAGATTCTTTCCCTCGAATCTTCCTCTCCTTCTTACCCGTCGGGCAGCCCTCTTGGGGGCTGTACGGGATTTGATCAGGTCCGGAGTGATTGTGCCGGTTCCGTCACAGGAGCGTTTTTCAGGGATTCTACTCGAATCTGTTTGTCATCCCAAAAAAGGACGTGGTTCGACCTATCCTGGACCTCAAGGCCCTGAATGCCTTCGAGAAGGTGCAAAAATTCCGCATGGAATCCATTCGCACGGTGATCGCTACACTCCACCAAGGGGATTTTCTTCTGGCGTCCTTGGACTTCAAGGACGCCTACTTGCATGTTCCGATCTGCGCAAGTCGCCAGAAGTTTCTGCGCTTTGCGATCAGCGAAGTCCACTATCGATTGTGGCTCTTCCTTTTGGCCTAGCCTCGGCACCAAGGGTGTTCACCAAGGTGCTTGCTCCGGTTCTAGCCTTTCTGATACAGCGAGGCATTGCTGTCGTGGGCTATCTGGACGATCTTCTGCTAAGAGCAGAAAGTGGCTCAGACTTAGAATGCGTGACTATCGTCAATCGGACCCTCAGGGACTTAGGGTGGTTCCTGAACATTCAGGAGTCAGTCCTGGTCCCGACTCAGCGTCTGGAGTATCTAGGTCTGATTCTGGACTCCTTGGAGGCAAAGGTATCCTACCTCTGGAGAAGTTGCTGGCACTTCAGCCTGCGGTGCGGGTACTGACGTCCTGAACATGGTCGTCAATCCGTTTTTGCATGAGAGTCCCGGGACTTGTGGTGGCCTCCTTTGCGGCCGTTCCGTATGCCCAATCACACACCAGGCATTGCAGAAGGAGATCTTGTCCACCTGGGACAAATCTCTGTTGTACTTGGATCTTCAGTTCCAGGTGAGTCACCTGGTCAGGGCGTCCCTGACATGGTGGTTGAGATCCTCGGCTCTTCGGTCCGGAGAGTCGTTCCTCCCCATCCAATGGACAGACGCCAGTCTGACGGGCTGGGGTGGAGTCTGGTGAGTCCTGTCGGCCCAAGGGCTTTGGACTCCGGACGAAGCCCGTTTTACCAATCACTGTTCTGGAATTTACGGGCAATCAGGCTGTGCCTCTCCTTGGGTCGGAGAGATTACAGGGTCGCTCCATCAGGATCCAGTCACACAACGCCACGGCGGTGGCATATGTAAACCATCAAGGGGGGACTCGGAGCTCAGCTGCGGCTTCCGAGGTAGCCCGTATCCTGAAGTGGGCCGAAAAACGTGCCGGCTCTGTAGGCCGTTTACATTCCAGGCATAGACAATGGGCAGGCGGACTATCTGAGTCGCCAGACGTTGGACCAAGGAGAGTGGCCCTTGTATATTTTAACTAGTTTACCGACGGTGGGGCACGCTGGATGTGGACCTGATGGCCTCTCGACTCAATCGCAAGGTGTCGGTTGTGGCCAGATCCAGGGATCCTTGGGCGATGCCTCGGATGCGTTGGTGGGCCCATAGGGTCCTTATCACCTGATATAAACTCCGGTGATCCTAATTGCTCCGGATTGGCCTCAGCGTCACTGGTACGCTGATCTGGTACGTCTCATCTCGTAGGTTCCCTGGCGGTTGCCGATGAGGGAGGACCTTCAGTCTCAAGGTCCTATGTTTCATCCGGCTTTACAGTCTCTGGCTTTAACGGCATGGCTGTTGAAAGCCAGGTGTTGAGGGACCGAGGTCTCTCGGACTCGGTCATTTGGACCATGTTAAGGGCACGGAATTCTTCCAGGCAGATCTATCACCGTGCCTGGAAAGCTTATATCGCCATGTGTGAAGCGCTGGACTGGCGTCCTCGGACGTATTCCGTCCCCAGAATCCTGCGTCCTCTGCAGTGTGGAGTGACCCAAAAGCTTGCTTTGAGTACCATTTAAGGATCAGATTTTGGCCTTGGCCGTCTTCTTTCAGCGACCTCTAGCGGGTCATTTCTTGGTTAGCACCTTGTGTTGGGGGTTCGTTATGTGCTCCCTTCTGTCAAGCCTCCTCTCCCACCGTGGGATCTGAATTTGGTGCTCTCGGTCCTCCAGGAACCTCCTTTGAGAATATCCGGGATATTCCCCTCTTGTGTCGTCTCAGAAGGTGGCCTTTTAGTGGCAATTACTTCTTTTTGACGAGTGTCTGAGTTGGCGGCCTTGTCCTGCAAGTCGCCATATTTAGTCATCCATAAGGATAAGGCGGTGTTGCATCCGCGACCTTCCTTTTTGCCAAAGGTGGTGTCGACCTTTCTCCTACATGAGGAAATTGTCCTCCCGTCCTTGTGTCCTCACCCATCGCATCCCTGAGAGTTTGCGCTGCACATATTGGATGTGGTACGAGCCTTGCGGGTGTACCTGTCTGCTACTACTTCTTTTCGGAAGTCTGACTCACTGTTTGTGACTGTCTCTGGTCCAAAACAGGGCCAAGCGGTTTCGTCTGCCATCATCTCTAGGGGAATCAAACAAACCGTCATTCAAGCCTATGCTCTCTAAGGGCGGGCGCCTCCCTTTCCGGTTACGGCACATTCCACCAGGGCAATTGGTACTTCCTGGGCTTTCCGACATCAAGCGTCGATTGCACAAGGCGGCGACCTTGGTCGCCTGTTCATGCCTTTTTTAAGTTTTATAAGGTTGATGTGGCTGCATCTTCGGATGCTTCCTTCGGCCGCAAGGTGTTGCAGGCCGCTGTTTAAAGTTGCAACTCTGTTGAGGAGCTCTGCCTTGTTTGGAGTGAAGTTTTTTGGTTTTTCCATTTATACTGCTCCCATCCCTCTTAACACTGCTTTGGGACATCCCACGTGTAAAGTGTAAAGACACGCTGTGTCAGTCCATGGATGATAAGAGAAAATAGGATTTTTGTACTTACCGTAAAATCCATTTCTCTGACATCCATGGACTGACACAGCACCCACCCTTCCTTTAAGTTTGTACTGCTTTGTTACGAACTGAGGTCTGCGGACTGCAGTGGGAGGGTTATGTCCGGAGGGACCGCCCCCCTGGGTGGGGCTGTTCAGCTCTGGCTTTTTAGTATGTATGTATAACATCTCACATTCTGCCTAGGTCTTCTCCTGCAGGCAGGGACATAACCCATGTGTAAAGACATGCTGTGTCAGTCCATGGATGTCAGAGAAATGGATTTTACAGTAAGTACAAAAATCCAATTTTTTTTAAACCAGGCTTTCCCGATTATGGAGCACATAAAGCAATTGAGGCATGCAAATCATTTTAATGAGATTACTTCGTCCGGCTACTGATAAGGGGAGATGTTCCCATATATCAGCATTTTGCTTGAACTTAATAATAATTTAAGGCCACTCTTAGTTAATGTACTGTTCTGGGTCTCGTGTCACCACTATCCCCAGATAATCCATTTTTTCCACTACTTTTAATAAAGGGATTTCTTCACTAACGTCATTGCCTACTGGATCCACCGGTAGAAGTGCAGACTTCTCCCAGTTTATCACCAGGCCTGAGAATCGGCCAAATGTTTCCACTGTCTGCATTTCCAATGACGTTGAGTCCCCCAAAAAAAGCAAGACGGCATCCGCGTAAAGTGCGATTTTCTCCTCCACCACTTTCCTCTGGAATCCCTGCATTTCCCTTTTAGTTCTAATCGCTATTGCCAATGGCTGTATTGCTAGCGCGAAGAGGAGAGTTGACATCCCTGCCTTATTCCCCTCTCTAACCTGAACCTCTTTGAATATTCGTTATTTTTTATTTTTGCGCTTGGGAAGTTATAAAGTGTTTTTACCCATTTGATAAAAACTGCACCAAATCCGAATTTCTCTAACACATGCCAGAGGTAATACCATTCTAGGCTGTCAAATGCCTTGGCATCCAGGGATAAGATAACTCTACTGCCTCTGTTCTCATCTGTAAATTCAGATTACTGCCTCTGTTCTCGGTTGACATCTGTAAATTCAGATACAGTCTTCTAATATTGGTGCTGGTAGCTCTATTAGGGATGAATCCAGATTGATCCGGATGTATTAATTTCTGAATGTGTTTATTCATCCTGGCCGCCAACACTTTAGCAAGTATCTTAACGTCTGAACACAATAGTGAAATTGGTCTGTAAGATGATGTATCTAATTGATCTTTACCCTCTTTTTGGAGTACTATTATGGTAGCCTCTGACATTGAGGCTGGCAGCTCCCCCCCCCCCCTTCTAGCGCCCAGTTCAGCACCCTTAGCAGTTCTGGGAGGAGCTCCTCCTGTATTGTTTGTAAATCTCTACTGGTAGGCCGTGAGGCCCAGGGGCCTTCTGATTGGACATTCCCACTGCTGCTAATTGGAGTTCCTCTAGAGTTATCAGGGATTCTATAACTCTTCTATCTTCCTCAGTTAAAGCTGGTGTTTCTATCCCCCCCCCCCCCCAAAAAAAAATTCATCCATCTGTGATGTCACATCTTCCCTCTTTGACTTTTGTATAAGTCCTGATAATATGCCTCAAATGTCTCCAGTATTTTAGATGACTGAGAGGATATCTCACCCCCAGCATCCTTATTGCGGGGATGCTAGAGGGAGCTGAGTTCGTTTTAGCCAATAGGGCCAGTGTATGACCTACACTCTCCCCCTTCTGCAAAGGTACTCTTGTCTTTGAAATAGGCGCTTATTCTCCACTTTCCTTACCACTGCCATTTTGTACTCGTGTTGTTTCTCGAGCCATTTCCTTTGTTTCATAGGAGTTGGATCCTCCACATAATGGTTTTCTGCCTCCCCCACCTCTTTCCTAATCTTCTCATTCCATAGAGGTGTGTTTTTTTTTTTTTTTTTTATTTTTTTTTTTATCTTGGCTATTTGTTGAATCAATACTCCCCTAAGTGAAAGCCTTTAGGGTGTCCCATATCACTCCCACCGGCGCTGTCCCTTCATTGAAGCCCACCATCTCACTCAATTTTACATTTATCTCTTCTGGTTTACCCATTAATTCTAACAAAAAGGGGCTTATTTTCCAATTACTTGGGGGGCACTTTTTCCCTGTGTTCAGCACCAGTGGTGAGTGATCCGACACCCCTCTTGGGTAGTAAACAATTTTGCTGACCAGCTGTAGGCTTATCCCGTTTCCCAAGGCCATATCTATTCTGGATAATGTAAAATATGAGCTTGAGAAACAGGAATACTGCCTCTCATCTGGATTTCCCATTCTCCAGATGTCACACCATCCGACCTCTTCTAGAAACTTGCCTAAGCGTCCCTCTCCCCCCTTATCCAATCGTGTCCCTGGTGGGAATCTATCTACTGTCCTATCCAGTACTACATTAAAGTCCCCTACTGCTATTATGGGGATTTCTTCCTTATTTAACGCGAATTCCATAAATTTATACAGGATCTCAATATTAAAAGGTGGGGAACATAAATGTTTGCCAGTACATGTGGTTCATTTTCGAACAAGCAGTACAAAAAAATAAAGCGGCCCAATTCATCTATCCTAACCTCTCTACAAATGAACTGGATCCCCTTTTTCACCATTATACTCACCCCCTAGAATAGGAGTACACTGAATGGTACTGACACTGATATTTCCTATTAGATAAATTTGCCTTTGTTTCTTTTGTTAGATGGGTCTCTTGGATACAAATTACCTCCACCCCGTGCCGCTCAAGTACGGAAAATATTGCTGCTCTTTTTACCGGATCCCCCGGACATTCCAAGAGCCTATATTAAATGTTTTAGGATGCATAACAAAGAGCCTATAGAGAATACAAAGCACTTATAGCACTTAGGAGACAGATGCCCATCTATACCCTGATTAAATTCAATCTTGAGTGGAAGAAAACATTGTGTCCTATCATAACCAGCAAGAGAGACATTAAACAAACCCTCCGGTCAAAAAGTTTCCTCAATACTGAGAAAAAAAGAGAAAGAAAAAGCAACGAAATACAAAAAAAAAAAAACAATTACTCGGCTACTCAGTCTTTGCCCTTGGTCTACTACTGATCTGCCTTTTTTGATTGTGTTTAAAAAAAATCTAGGAGATACACATTTTTTGCAAATCTCAAACTCCCTTTTCTGTGTTTGGAATGTGATTTTTGTGATTTTTTTTTTTATCCAACTTTACTCCCCTCTCCCATCTCTTTACCCATACCCCCCCCCCCCTACCTCCGCCTATCTAGGCAAACACCAGGGGCTATACCTGTGACCGGCTCCTGCCATCCCCCCCATACATTCCCCACACTCATATTCACTTTTGACCTCTCATATCCCTTCCCGCTATTTTCTCCCCCACCCATGCTAAGAAATGTGAGCTGTGACTAGAAAATTTAACATTAATGTGTTGCTTTCATTCATTATTTGTGAGTTTAAGGATACCTCACTCTTATCTTAAAAAAGGGAAATTTCTTGTTCTACATATATATATATATATATATATATATATATATATATATAATGCTTTTATACAGTCCCCCACTTTACAAAACACAGTGTAAATGACCTATGAGGAGAAAAAGGGGGGGGGGGAAGCAAAAAAAAACCACCCAAGAAGAAAAGGGAAAGCACTGTTGTCCTTTAAACATTTATGGAAATCTTTAAGGGCTAAACTTTTTTAAAAGTGTAGACTATGGGTGCAGTTTTTTCTCTTCCAGCCACTGTGCTGCTTTCTCCGGTAAGTCAAAAAACTGGACACCGTCCAGTCGTTATACGGAGGCGAGCTGGATACAAGAGTGCGTAGGTGACTTTATTCTTCAACAGGCTTCGTTTTAATTGGTGTAAACTCAGATCTACTTTTACTTAATTCTGGGGAGAAGTCTGGGTATAGTGAAATTCTTGACTCGTAAAAAATAATCCCCCTTCTCTCTTGCTTTTTGCATTACTAACCTTATTATAGTTAAGGAATTTCAAAAGTAGGGGCCTGGGGTGACCGTCCTTCAGATGAGCTCTAAATGGGACTCTGTGGGCCCTTTTCTAATCACAAAAAGCGGTGAAAAAGCATTCTCCCCAAAAATATCTCTGAACCAGTTCTCTAGAAAGCTTATGGGGTGGGCTCCTTCGCTACGTTCTGGGAGGCCTACCACCCGTATGTTGTTTCTGCGTAGCCTATTTTCGAATTCATTGAGTTTAGATGCCTGCCACCCCATTTGTTCCTTAATTGCTTTCATCTCCTGTTTGTAATGGATACACCATCTTCAATTTGGCTCAATCTTTCCTCAGCCGCTGTTGTCCTTAGTACAGTTTTCTGCAGCTCCTGGCTCATTGACGCTAGCTCTTCCTTAATTACTTTTATCTGGTCATATATTGTTCAGTGTTCCCCTACATGAATTCACTGCGCACAATACTTTTCAATGTTGGCTCTTCCTCCTCTGGTGGATCGACAGCCGGGGCCACTGTGGGAGTTGCTACAAGATTTGTTGCAGGTACGGTTCCATTCCCCGAGGTCTCTCCCTTTTTGTTTGTCATTTTGGGGGCTGATACACCTTGACCGTAGCTTTTCCTATCTGCTGATGCTGCCACTTGAGCTTGTTGATGCTGACTGCCTTTCCCTGGTGAGTTTGCTGTAGCATGAGCAAAACCGCTCCAGCTTGGCTGCTGCCTGCGTGGCTTTCTCTTTTGCTGATCGTGTGGTTTGAGCCCCCGCAGTCTCCAGGTTGGGTTGCTCTTCCTTTTTCTTTGAGGCCATCTTTTATGTTATACCAGGTGCCCTATTTAAATAGCTGGGAATAAGGGGAAGGATAGGTTATTAAACAGGCAGATAGCTGGAAAAATAAAGAGCTGGTTGGCCTAACATAAATATGCCCCTTCAAACAGCTCCGCAGTCCAGTTCTCAATTCTATAGGGGCTTATACTGCTCCTGAAAAGCTCCCACAGCTCTGTTCCTAATTAACCAGTGAGGTCTCCCACAGCTCTGTTCCTAATAATAAGCCAGTAGAATCTCCACCGGATACTAGATAGAGCTCTCAAAGCAGTTCTCCTTTAGCTCTAGCTCTGATAGATTCACCTCCACTGGTAACACGACAGTTCTTAAAGTCGGCAAAGCTCAAAAAAAAAGAGAAGGGGACCTCTCATGGATCCAATTTCGCTGGTAAATCAAGGGAATCAGAGCAGGGGCAGCTCCGCTGGATGCACTTCAGAATATGTGTCGCCTCAGATGCACCTGTTAGATTCTAATGCCTCTTTGCACAGTGATCTGTACAACCCACATTACTGTTTCACTTGTTTATCCAGTCTAACTGCTGCTGCTCCACTTTAACACAACTCTCCAGCCCACACACTGCACCATTTATGATAAATTTCTGTGCTTGAACTTAAATTCACTGTTTGGAAGATGTTACTGTTCCACTTTCATCTCCCTCTCCAGCCCACACATTACACAGTTTATAATACGCTCACCGCTTTGGGGGGGTCAGGCAGTCAAATATATAGCTGAGATGTCCCGGCAGTAGCTTATCTTCCCGGCTCGCTGGATTTCTCTCCACTTTCCTCTCCTTCTCCAACTCGTGCCGTCTGCGGCTGCAGCTTCCCACGGCTCCACTCGAGGTCTCGCGAGAGCGCGGGGTCACCGTCGGGGTTCCAGCCACCCTGCTCTGCGCTTCACGGCCGCGCCGACCGCAAGATTAAAACCAGGTATTCTAGCGATATTGCGCTATGGCAGTGTGGCGGTATTGTGGAAGATTATGGCGGGTTGTGGCAGGTTGCTTCTCCCTCTGTCACATACTCTGCATACGGTACACTAGTTGGGGGAGATAAAGAGGGTAGGGATCACTCAAACATCCTCTCCCTCACTCCACACCAACTCCCACCTCCTCCATCCGGACACGATGTAAAAACAATCCTAGTGTCCAATTAGCTGCTGGGTTGCTTTTACAGGCAGTGATGCTCTCCAATCTCAGCAGTGAAGCCTTCTTTTTCATCCCGGGGCCTTGGCAAAATGCTTTATCCCCCCCCCCCTCTGAACCTGGGCCCTCCTGTACCAGTCCCAAGTTCAGTTAGTGCAGGTAAATTTCCACTACGGTGAAATCCGGCTATGAGCTGTACACGGAATATGCTCTAGACATGTAATACACATAGCCTTGCAATTTTACTATTACCTGGAGGCCCCAAAGTATAGCTATCTTGGTTTAACAGAAAGCCTAACCAGGGGTGTTCCCCCCCCCCCCCTTTCTCCTTTTTAGATTTTTTTTTTTTTCTTTTAAACATTTTGTAAAACTTTACCCACTTCACTACCAGACACTTACCCCTTCCTGGGACAATTTTAAGCTTTCAGCGCTGTTGCACTTTTTTTTTTAAATCCAAATCTTTTTATTTTTCATTTGCTCAATTACTACATGTGATTAGTGCATTTAATCTTGCATATTGATATGTTTTAGTTTATATATGTCCATATAATAAAAACCTTATCAATTTACAGTGCAACAGTGACATTTTTATTTTTTCCCTTTTACATTTACCCCCTCCCACCCAACCCTTTAAATCTAAACAACCTAGATCATTTCTCCTACTCACAAACACTCTCAGGTCTAGTGCAGTCATTAGCGCATTCAAGCTATAATCCCCCCCCAACCAACCACCCACCCCCATAGGTCTCTACATCAGGAGTCTATCCTTTATCAGTTGTAATGGTGCAAGGTTGGGATGCTCCAGCCATGGTTGCCATATAAGGTTGAATTTATCCACTGCCTTCCTGCGACTAGGTGAGCCGTTCTCTGAAGAGCAAGGAGTAACATGAGTAATCCACTGCTTCCCTGTGGGAACTGTATCTGCCATCCAATATCACGCTATGAGCTTTCTAGCCAAGTACATCAATCTTGTTTATCATATAGTACCTTCCTTGCAGGAACTTTTCAGCTTCAATCGCCCCAAGCAGATACACTAGACTAGAGGGTACAATGGTACCTGGGCCACTCTTGTGATGCACTGGGAAACCTCCTCCAAATATCTGAAGCTTTGGGCACCTCCAAATTAGGTGTATAAAGTCCCCTTGCTGTACTTTACACTTTGGGCACAGGGGGGAGTCCCTTCCTCCCCACTTGTAAAGCTGCACTGATGTTCTGTAGGCCCTATGCAGGATGAATAATTGTGACAATTTATGGGACGCTGATACAGATACTGCTGGAATAGAGTCCAGCGCCATATCCCACTGGTCCCCGTCTATATCCCCGATGTCTTCTGCCCATTTACTACGACATCTAAGAGAGGCATAGTCCTGGATTGAGGAGCTGTTGCACTTTGACAATTGCGCAGTCATGCAACGCTCTATCCAAACTAAATTTATATAATTTTGTTCCCACAAATAGGGCTTTTTTTTCTTTTGGTTGTATTTGATCACCACTGGGGCTTTTATTTTTTGCTAAACAAACTAAAGACAAATTTTGTAAAAAAAAAAATGGGCACTGGCTAGGCAGCTCTGATAAGGAGCTACTGACAGGCATTACTGACAGGCACTGTTTGGCACTTTTATGGGCACTGACAGGTGTTATTTATGGGGCACATGCTGGCAGCTGATGGGCACCACTGATAATCAATGTGCTGATTATTGGCGCAGACCCCCTCCACCTGACAGAGAGACGCCGATCTGCTCTCCCTGTCAGTGCGAACTGAGAAAAGCCGTTTACCGACACTTCCTGGTTCACGTGATGATCAGCTGTGATTGGTCACAGCTGATCATGTGGTAAGAAGCCTCTGTCAGAGGCTCCATACCACGATCGGAGATGCAATGTGGCAGACTGACACACAGCACCTCAGATTGCTGCGCTGCGTGCCCCGGCTTGTTATCCTGATCACGTCATATGACGTCCAGTAAGGATAACAGAACTACTTTTACCAATGTCATATTGCTATAGGGTGGGCGGCCCCCCCCGAGGCGGTCGGCATTGTTATAGGAGTGATCCTCTGATTCATGGCCACCCCTTCACGACTGCTCCTGACGAATGGAATGCTTCCTCTGCCTGTGAAAGTGTAAACACAGGCAGAGGAAATGATGTCACTCTCCTCGTGTCGGCCTTTTGGTCCGGTGTTATATAGATAGGAGGAACCATATCGACAGGATTCCCCCTTGACTGCGCAGGCGCAATCTGAGCTGACAGAAATCACTGAACCTGATCCGCTGTTTTCAGGTGTACCCGCCCCTCAGTTGTTATTGCAACAGGTCCAGGGCGACATGGACCTCGCTGAAAGTGGCCAGTTGGCCTCACGTCCTCGCTTCGCTCGCTCGGCCTCCTGGCTCTTTTTTTTAACATGCTTAAAGTCCACGGGGATGGTAAGGAATGAGCCTGGATGTCAGAAGTGTAGCACCACCGCTGTTCAGGAACAGGGGAACTAGCTCGACAAGAGACCGGCGCCGAGGAGAGAAGACCTCTCACAGTAAGTTGCACCAACAGTACACGTAGGCACCCTTCACCCCCAAGGCACCCCCAGTCAG
This sequence comes from Rana muscosa, assembly GCA_029206835.1. NCBI lineage: Eukaryota > Metazoa > Chordata > Amphibia > Anura > Ranidae > Rana > Rana muscosa. Next base: position 9,240,955 of record JARGYO010005603.1, read on the forward strand.
TGTCACCGATTGCAGTGTTAATTTATTTACTGATCACTGCATTTGGTGTAATTTGTGACTTTAAAAAGTGTTGGGGCAGTTAGTGGTAGGCCCCTTTAGGTGTAGGGTACCCCCCTAACCCACCCTTTCAACCCCTGTTGCCAGTGTCACTAAGCAATCTTTTTTCTGATTGCCGTATTAGTGACGCTAGATAGCCTGTTCGTTATTTATGTTCACCGTCAGGTTTTTATAGCGTCGGGTACCCCCATATATTACCTAATAAAGGTTTTGGCCCCCTAGTTAATACTTTCACCAGTGATCACCGTATAAGTGTTACGGGTGACGCTGGTTAGTTAGTTTTTTTATAGCGTCAGGGCACCCGCCGTTTATTACCCAATAAAGGTTTAACCCCCTGTTCGCCTGGTGGTTTTAGGGTTAGTTGGGGTCTGCGTCGCCCCAGGCAGCATCAGATTGGTGCCAGTAGCGCTAACACGCACGCAGCATACACCTCCCTTAGTGGTATAGTATCTGAACGGATCAATATCAGATCTATACTAGCATCCCCAGCAGTTTAGGGTTCCCAAAAATGCAGTGTTAGCGGGATCAGCCCAGATACCTGCTAGCACCTGCGTTTTGCCCCTCCGCCCAGCCCACCCAAGTGCATTATCGATCGATCACTGTTACTTGCTAAACACATAACTGCAGAGTCAAGCCTGATCCCTGCGATCGCTAACAGGTTTTCTCTTCATCCATGGATGGACACGGCTCCTTAATTCTTGACAGTTGGGTTATGTTCCTGTTCTATAGGCGAGGACTAGGCAGAACATGTTAAATATTAAATACATGTTAGTTGAACAGCCCTGTCCCTCCAGTTTTTTTCTGCCTAGTAGAGAAAGGACCTTGGCTCCCTTTGGGCACAGGGTCCAGAAGAAATGTTCTTTTTTTATTTTCTTTTGAGAAATCTATCAACTGCCGGCTGGGTGACAGGCTGGATATTATAGATCCTTGTATTCCCCCCAGTCCGGCCATTGAGCGTGAGCAGGCCTTGGCTACGTGCAGGGTCGGCCACGACATACCCCATGGCTCCAGGGGTGGCCGGTGAGCTTTGCTCCAGGGTTCACATATGACCGGGCTGCTTGCTGTCTCAGTCACAGTGGACCGGGCCCACAGCTACTCCGTACTGCTCGGTTGTAGGTCTGTCAGGAATGCACCAGCCGGTCCTCGTAGGGATGGGTAAGTACAGTTCCTCCTGCCTTGATAGGATTGAACAGCTGGGTATTCCTCAGGAGGTCATTTGGGGGTTCTCTTGCCCTCCCCTCTCCCTGTCACCCCTCTTTTTTTTTTTCTCCTCCCCTTGCGGGGCTTGCTGCGACCAAGGGTATACCTGTAATGGGGGGACTCCAGGTCCCAACTGTGGGGGTGTCCAGGCTCGCTCTCTGTGGGGGGTAGTTTTCACACAGAAGCCTCCGCTGCGGCCTTTTTGTCCACCTCTGTTTTGGCCGCCATTTTGGAAGCGCCGGCACCATTTTTTAGGTGTTTATTATTGCAAAATCCCATTGGCGCCCATTTTGCCGTGGCCGCGCTGTGACGCAGGTCTGCATTGCGGGCGGCCGTTTTGGAATGGGTTTTGGCCTCTAGTGCTGGATGGCTTCCTGAATGGAGCTATTCACCTCACAGAGTTCCTCAGACACACGCTGTGGGTGGATAAAGTGTGGGCAGCGGCGCTGAACAGTCTCTTGCTGGGCGGGGAGTTCCCTGGGTAACCCCCCCCCCATCCCCCGTCAGTCAAGACACCTGACAAAAATGTCCACCCTCCTTGCTGCACTAAGTCCCTAAGGGCTGTCAGTGGGCAATATGGAGCAAGAAGCTTTTTCCCCAAACATTCCAGAGGCAGCAACTGGTGCCCCTGCACCTGCGGTTCCCATGGACGCTTTGTCGGCAGTCCTGGAGTCATTTGTTGCCAGGGTGGAAGCGGGCACAAGGGGGGTACTAAGCGCCCCCTTCCCCCGCCATCTCCTCAGGAACGTTCAGACTCGGGCCTGGCTGCGGCTCAGGACCCCAGTTCTGGTGTGTCAGAAGATGCGGACCAGGACCTTCCCAGTGAGGAGGACCCCTCATCCGGGTCAGCTCAAGACAGGGCACTTTTAAGTGCGCTTATCCATGCTGTGAGGGACACTCAAGCTGGAAGATACAGCTGGGACTTCCACAGCAGGGTCTGTCCCTTTTGGGTCGCACAAACCGACCCGCTCTGTTAAGGTTTTTCCTTATGTTGATTTATTTGACAAGTTCATAGATAAGGAATGGGAACGGCCGCAGAGGTCCTTTGCGGTCCCTCAGCGCATGGCGGTCCATTACCCATTTGAGGAAAGCTTTTTGAAAAAGTGGGCTTCTCTGGTTGTTGACCCCTCTCCGGTCTCTCGGTTAAATAAAGTAACCACTATCCCGGTAGAGGGGACCCCTGCCTTTAAGGACCATACTGATGGGAGGTCCAAAGCGGTGACCCGCTCCATGTTCAGCATTGCGGCCTATTTTGGCTGCAACCTTGGTGTCTCAGACACTCACTGAATGGGCTAAAATATTGCACCAGACAGTGGAGGAGCATCGGCTCCCTCCTGAATGTGTGTCACTGGCTGAACTGTTGCTTCAGGGACTTGTGTACGTCTGTGATGCAACCCTGGATGCAGCCACTTTAATCTCCAGGGCTTCCGCATCTGCGGTGGTATTGCGCTGCCTGATATGGCTAAAATGCTGGTCCGCTGACCAAGCTTCCAAGAAAACTCTGGCAGATTTGCCTTTCAAAGGTGGGAGGCTTTTTGGTGCCTCACTGGAGGTAAAAGTAGTCCGCTAAAGGGAAAGAGCCGCGCCGTAAGCCGGGGGCCCTCCTTTCCCACACAGAAGCGTTTTTTTCATCAGTCAGGACCTGCTGGCTGACCCTCCCAAGCGGAAAAAGGTCCAGCTGGGGGACAGAAGCGTCCCTGGGTGCGCAAGCCTGTTTTCGCATGAAGTTTTGCCCCCACCCGAATCCTGGGTGGAGGGACGGCTTTGTGGGTTTGCAGGTCGGTGGACCTCCCTGCTCTCTGACCAGTGGGTCTGCGAGGTGGTCACTTCAGGGTACAAGATCAGTTTCTTTCTTGTCCACCAAACAGATTCTTTCCCTCAAATCTGCCTCTCCTTCCGGCTTGTCGGACTGCCCTGCTGGGGGCAGTGCAAGACTTGTTAAGGTGCGGGGTAATAATACCTGTACCACCGCAGGACAGGTTTCAGGGTTTCTACTCGAATCTGTTAGAGTCCGTCCAATCTTGGACCTCAAGGCCCTCGATGCCTTTGTGAAGGTTCAAAAGTTCCGGATGAAATTGATTTGTTCGGTGGTTGCTGCGCTCCATCCGGGGGACTTCCTGGCGTCCTTGGATATCAGGGACGCATACTTGCATGTCCCCATCTGCGTCAGGCATCAGAGGTTCCTGCGCTTTGCGATCGGCGAAGACCACTATCAATTTGTGGCCCTTCCCTTTGGCCTAGCGTCGGCACCAAGAGTTTTCACCAAGGTGCTCACCCCGATTTTAGCTTTGCTGAGACAGCGCGGCATTGCTATCGTGGGCTATTTGGACGATCTTCTTCTGAGAGCTGCTTCAAGCTCAGAATTAGGAGGACGTGTCTATAGCCAGTCAGACCCTCCGGGAGTTTGGTTGGGTACTGAACATCCAGAAGTCGGTGTTGGTACCTACAGACCCAGCGCCTAGAGTACCTGGGGTTGATTCTGGACTCCTCGGAGGCCAGAGTCTTTCTTCCTTTGGAAAAGTTGCAGACACTCCAGACTACGGTGAAGTTGTTGACATCCCGCAAATGGTCGTCTCTCCGTTTTTGCATCCGAGTCCTGGGCCTAATGGTAGCCTCTTTCGAGACAGTGCCGTTTGCCCAATTCCACACTCGGGTATTGCAAAGGGAGATTCTCTCCAAATGGAACAAATCTCCGTTGTTTCTGGATCGTCAGATTCAGTTAAGTCATCTAGTCAGGGCCTCTCTGAGTTGGTGGCTGAGATCCCCGGCTCTTCGGTCTGGGAAGTCATTCCTCCCCTTTCATTAAACTGTAATCACAACGGACGCCAGCCTGACCGGTGGGGGGGGGGGGGGGGGAAGTCTGGAGGGTTCAGGCGGCCCAGGGCCGCTGGACTCTGGACGAATCCCAACTGCCGATCAATGTCCTGGAACTCCGGGCGATCAGGCTGTGCCTCCTCAAATGGTCATAGAGACTAAGAGGGCGTCCAGTTAGGATCCAGTCAGACAACGCTACGGCTGTGGCATACGTCAACCATCAAGGAGGAACAAGAAGCTCGGCTGCAGCGTTGGAGGTCGCTCACATTCTGCGGTGGGCGGAAAGGAGCGTGCCGGCTCTCTCGGCAGTTTACATTCCGGGCGTGGTAAACTGGCAGGCGGACTATCTGATCCGCCAGATGCTGGACCAAGGGGAATGGTCGTTACATCCGGAGGTTTTTCAACTCCTTTGCCGGAGATGCCAGACGTGGATCTCATGGCTTCTCGACTCAATCGCAAGGTGTCGAGGTTCGTGGCCAGGTCCAGAGATCCTTGGGCAGACGCGTTGGTGGCCCTGTGGGGTCAGTATCGGCTAATTTATGCCTTTTCCCCACTGAAGTTGCTTTCTCGTCTGCTCCGCAGAGTACAGTCCGAGGGGATTCCGGTGATTATCATTGGCCCAGTCGTCCCTGGTACGCCGACTTGGTGGCGGATGCACCTTCTTGGCGTCTGCCAATGCGGAAGGACCTTCTCTCGCAAAGTCCCATTCTTCATCCTGCTTTACAGCCGCTGGCTTTAACGGCATGGCTATTGAAAGCCAGGTACTAAGGGACCGAGGCCTGTCGGATTCGGTCATTTCAACCATGTTGAGGGCACGGAAATCATCTTCTAGGAAGATCTACCATTGCACGTGGAGAGCCTACATCTCTGTGTG
>JARGYO010005603.1:9250899-9403399 GCA_029206835.1 Rana muscosa
TGCGGCATCTGCGGCGCTGCACTGATTGTAAAAAGTAGTTTCCTGACAGACTCCATGGCAGACTATGTGTGGGTTAATCCCGCCTCCTCTCCACAGCTATAGGACCCCTTACCCATAAATTTGAGTTCACCTCTACAGACAGGTGTTCCTTTTTTGTCCTTCTCACATGGACCCTTCATCATGCAATTCAGGTGCAGTCCAGGATGTCTGTCGGATCAAGTACCAGTTGTGCGGTGCACCCAGGGCCCAGCTATGAGCGGGTGAGTGGTTTTGGGCTGATAGATACCCCTACGGTGGAGGGATGTGGCCCCAGTGTACCATGACGGACGGTGGATCTCGTCTGGCAAGGTCTGAAGACTTTTCTATTTCCATGGCAGATGGTTTTTGTGTGTTGTATGTTTTTCTCTGCTGTTTTCTCTGTCATACAGCGCCGCTAGTCTTAGTATCTGTGTGGAACGCTTCTGCGTTCCGGGACGCTATTCCCTTCCTGATCCCGGCCTGCTGAACGTCCGCGCATGCGCAGAGTCACGGTGAAACCGAGGCTTGGTTTTCGCGCATGCGCGGTACGGCAGAGGGGTCAGGGGCCGCGCAGGCGCAGTAGGTCTGGTCCCCCCGGTGCATGCGCGCATCGGGACCGGCCGTGACGTCATTCCGGCGGTATATTTAAACTGCTGAAGAGCCCTATACAGGTGGGATAACCTGTGGGCACATAGCGGCAGCATCCCGGAGCCTCAGCACTACCAGGACAGGGTAAGCACCTCATTGTAATGTAATGCTTAGTGTCTCTTAAAGGGACAGTTTAAAAAAAAAAAAAAAAAATTTGCTGGTCTTTGCATTGATTTGCTTATCCCTAATCTATAGTATTGGATCTTTTTGTGTCTCCGTGTGATGGAATCATCTTCACCGCCATGTGGCCAGCCCTCCCGCACAAGGTATGTGCGGAGTGGGTAGGGGGTTGGTGTCTTTAGTGCTTTACTGGTGGTTACTAACGGTTTCAACCTGCCCACCTTCCTCCCCCTCCCTCTGTCTGTATTATCTCTTACAGCCCGGCTAGATCAGTTCATCAGTCACAAGATAGGGACCTTGCCAGGCCGCACCATCATCATTCATCCTCTAGGTCCAGACGCGACACTCCATCTGGGACCCATCATCACAGGGGATGTTCACATTCCTCCTCAAGTCACCGCTTCCACCGCGATGATCGCTCTGATCACAGAGCCTGTTGGGGATGTAAAACTAGAGTCCCAGAGGGCAAATCGCTATGCGACCCATGCTATGCCCGAGCGGTCGGTGAGAAAGAGACCGAAAAACAAAATCTTCAGTCTCTTGTTAAACATGTGGTACAGCAACCTATGAAGAAAATAGATTCCCCCCACACGAGGAGCCAGTCCACCACCTTGTCTGGCTCCTTGGCTGATGAGGCTCAGGAGGATCCTGGCCAATTCCAGCCCCATGATTCCTCACAAGACGAGATGGAGGGAGATGATTCTGTAGTGGGATTCGACTACGCTTTAGTCTCTTCACTGATCAAGGCAGTGAAGGAAACTTTAAAGTTGGAGGATACCACTGCCCCCCCCCCCCCCCCCTCCCCAGAAAAACAAAGCAAACTGTTTAAGCAGCTGGGGAAAGAACACTCCAATTTCCCTCTGAGCTGAAAGGAGTGTTTGAGGAAGAATGGAGCAAGGGGGATAAGAAGGTTTCTATGCTAAGCAAAACCTCTATATTGTATCCCTTTTAATCTGAGGACGTTAAGCATTTGTAAAATGCTCCCCTCGTAGATGCAGCAGTAATGCGCCTAGCGAAGCATGTCACCCTCCCGCTAGATGACACTGTGGGGCTGATTTACGAGACGCTTGCGCCATGAGTATCAGCGCATCTGCGCGCGCAACGGCTGTTTTGGTATTTACAAAACATTAGCGCCGGTAGCGCAGCCGTATTTCCCATTTACTATAGTGTTCTCGGCGGACGGGAGGAGGCGCTCAGTGCGCCACTATGGACCTGGCGCACGGCATCTTAAAATCTAAATATAAACAAGCTGGAAGTGCCAATATAATGGGGGTGATGTGAGGAAGTGTAGCGACACCTGCCCTAATAACAAACATGCCCAAAATAGTGTGAGAAAGTAACTTTTTCAGAACCAGCCCGCTGCACCGGCAAGTACGTTTAGAACTGCGAGAGGTTTTTTTGAGCTCAGCGTGGGAATTCTACTTGTTCAAACGCGCCAAGACACTGCACCGGCAAAATCTTAGTAAATGTCACATAACTCAATTTGCATAAGTTGAACAGGCGCAGCTCTGAACTTGCCAGTGCGCCTGCAAAATGACATTTCTAAAGGAAAAAAAAAGGCATTTAAAAGCACCCGCGACTATAATGAATTGTCGGCTCCCGGCAAAATAGAGAAAAGTAATTGAAAGTCATTGATGAAAACAAAAAAAAAGCGTGGGGGTCCCTGCAGATTCCATTACCAGGCCCTTCAGGTCTGGAATGGATATTAAGGGGAACTCTGCCGCAAAAAAAAAAAAAAAAATGCGTGCAGTTCCCCCAAATATCCATACCAGGCCCTTCAGATCTGGTATGGATTTTAAGGGGAACTCCACCCCAAATTAAAAAAAAATGGTGTGGAGTCCCCCCAAAAATCCACACCAGACCCTTTATCCGAGCACGCAACCTGGCAGGCCGCAGGAAAAGAGGGGGGAAGAGAGAGCGGCCCCCTCCCTCCTGAACCGTACCAGGCCACATGCCCTCAACATAGGGAGGATGTCCCCATGTTGATGGGGACAATGGCCTCATCCCCGCAACCCATGCCGGGTGGTTGTGGGGGTCTGCGGGCGGGGGGCTTATCGGAATCTGAAAGACCCCTTTAACAAAGGGGACCCCCAGATCCCGCCCCCCCTGTGTGAAATGGTAATGGGGTACAAATGTACCCCTACCATTTCACAAAGAAAGTGTTAAAAATTACAATAGCCGTTTTTTGACAATTCCTTTATTAATGTCTTCTCTTTTCTTCCATCTTCTTCTTCCATCATCTTCTTTTCTCCATTTGGGTTTCTTCCTCCATCTTGTTCTTCATCTTCCTCTTCATCTTCCTTCGGTGTTCTCGTCCGCATCTTGCTCCGGATTCTTGTTCCCTTTCTCTGGCCGCTCCGTTTGAATTGGAGGTTCCCGCTGTGTGACGCTTCAGTTTTTCAATTCTCCTCTTAGTCCGCTGCCACCCGGTGACCCCGCCCCCCTCTGACACCACGGGGAAATTCCCCGTGAAATCCATGTGCGTCAGAGGGGGGCGGGGTCACCGGGTGGCAGCGGACCCAAAGGAGAACTCAAGTGTCGCACAGCGGGAACCTCCAATTCAAACGGAGCGGCCGAAGAAAGAAGGGGAAGAAGAGGCCGAAGAAAGAAGGGGAAGAAGAAGCCGGAGCAAGATGCGGACGAGAACACCGAAGGAAGAAGGAAGAGTAAGATGAAGAACAAGATGGAAGAAGAAACCCGAATGGAGAAAAGAAGAGGATGGAAGCAGAAGATGGAAGAAAGGAGAAGATCTTAATAAAGGAATTGTCAAAAACCGGCTATTGTCATTTTTTACACTTTTTGTGAAATGGTAGGGGTACATTTGTACCCCATTACCATTTCACACAGGGGGGCGTCTGGGGGGTCCCCTTTATTAAAGGGGTCTTCCAGATTACGATAAGCCCCCTGCCCACAGACCCCCACAACCACCGGGCAAAGGGTTGTGGGGATGAGGCCCTAGTCCCCATCAACATGGGGACATCCTCCCCATGTTGAGGGCATGTGGCCTGGTACGGTTCAGGAGGGAGGGGGGCCGCTCCCTCGTCCCCCCCCCCCCTCTTTTCCTGCGGCCTGCCAGGTTGCGTGCTCGGATAAGGGTCTGGTGTGGATTTTAAGGGGGACCTCCACGCTATTTATTTTTTTTAAGTTTGGCGCGGGGGTCCCCTTAAAATCCATACCGGGCCTGGTAATGGAATTTGGGGGACCCCCACGCATTTTTTTTTCAATGACTTATCTGTTGACGGGAACCAGCGAATCATTACAGCCGCGAGTACTTTTAAATGATAATTATTTTACTTTAGAAATGTCATTTTGCTCTCAAACTGTTATAAACATGGAAAGCATGCACTACTTTCCAGGCATACTATAGACACCCCCTAGGTAGGATATTTAGGGCCAGTTCACACCGGATGCAGTGCAGTGCGTTTTTTTGATGCATGAAAAACGCAAAGAAAGTTGATCACATTAATGCCAATGGCATAGTTCACACCACTGCAGTCCGTTCCAGTGCGTTTCAGAAAGGAAACAAAAAATTGGTCATGCTGCATTTTTTAGGTACAGAACTGTACTGGACCGCAGTAAAACACATCAAAAGTGCAACGGAACGTACCAAAAACGCACTGGAATGCACCAAAGACGCACTGCAACACACTTGTCCTAAGTGAAAAGAGGGGAAAAAAACATTGGACTGCATCAAAAATGCACTGGAACGTGTCAAAAACGCGCATGCAGAAAAGCACCTGGAACGCATCCAGACTGCGTTTCTATGTTGTGAACTAGGGCCAGTTCACACCATAGAAACGCAATCCGGAGGCGTTCCAGGTGCTTTTTTCCATGCACGTTTTTGATGCGTTCCAGTGCATTTTTGGTACGTTTTTGATGCAGTCCAGTGCTTTTTTTCACCCCTCTTTTTTATTAACCATAGATAAGGACAAGTGTGTTCCAGTGCGTTTTTGGTGCATTTAGGTGTGTTCCTGTGCGTTTGATGCATTTTGCTGCGTTCCAGTACAGTCCATTGCAGGTAAAATGCAGCATGTTCTACTTTTTTTGTGGAACTGGAACAAACACTGCCATTTAGAACCATATAACCAACTTTTCATGCATTTTTGATGCATAAAAAACGCAATGGACTGCGAGTGGTGTGAAATGGCCCTTAAGCAATTTGGCATATTTAAAGGCACTTCTCCTTGTTTTATTTTTGGTGTTGTCCAAATTGGTGAGATTGATATATGTCCCTTAGGGTGGGACCTGGGCCCCCATTTTAAGGCCAATAACTAGAAGATAAGCCAGCCAAGTAGGGACTAGCAAAATTAACAAGTCAGTTCCAATAGGCTGCAATGGTATTTGTTGAGGGGGGGGGGGATTGCCCCATCTCTAATTTTGTAGCATGCTGGATGATGTGCTTAATTTTGGACGGGAGGGGGGGGGGGGGGGTTATTTTCTGCTAGTTGCATTTGTGTTGTTCTGAGCATGCCCAGGCAGTTAGATTTTTTTTTTTTTGGTGCTTTTTGTGTGTGAACAGCACCTGGATATTTCTGGGCATGCTCAGAGAGTGTTTTTATGGGTTGGTAATTGAAGGACATCCTTAACAGGTGTACCCACTTTGAAGTTCAGTCTCTACATTGGGTGAACTTGCATTTTGGGTTTCATGGACTGTGCATGTGTTTTCAATTGCCTCAATATATAAAGCTCGCAGATAGCATCCTCTCCCTTGCCCTGAAAAGAGGCAAGTGTGTGTGGGGGGCAAAAAGTACATTTTGGTGTCCTTATCGAGTTTGTAACACGTATTTTATTTGTTATGTCTTTGCAAAACAGGTGTTTGTTTTAATTTTGTTAATTGTATTTTTTTGTGTGGGGGAAATGTTCCCCTGAAATAATTTTGATGTTAATGTGTGTCGTTTGTTCACTTTGATTTAATTGTCTGTGCTGCATTATTTTGCCAAATCTTTCCCAAGATGTGAGTCTGTAACTGTTTCAAATTGACCCCGTTTTTTATTTTGTTTTGTTGACCAATAAAATTTGATGCAAAGTTTTGAGGTTTGTTTTGCGTTTTCTTTGCAACAAATGTGACAGCTGATTGGCATGTCAAAACAAAACAGGTGTGATTTGTCTACCCTGGTGCCTTCATGCTAGCATATGCATGTATTGTGTGCTGCCATGGATAATCGCCAGGAAATGAAAAATATAGAGCGGTAAGTATTCATTTTTCCTTTTTACTGCAGTGGTTCTCAGCCTCAGTCCTCAAGTACCCCCAACAGGACATGTTTTGTGAATTTATCTTATTGAGAATTGCTGTCCAAAATACAAAACCATTGATTTTGATTTAAAGCACATGTGCAAGATGGAGGAAAACCTGCAAACATGGCCTATTGGGGGTACTTGAGAAGCACTGATTTAGAGCACTGCACTTCAAAATAGCTTGAGGCAATACGATTCTAATTGTGGGAATTTTGAGGGAAACAAAGTAAGTGTTAGAACCCCTGCTTGTTTTTGTTTTTTTTAGGTTGGGCTTTGTGTCCCCTTTTAGTAAAATTGGCTTCACTTCCTGTCACACAGGAAGTGAAGGTAAAACCCTACCAATGTCTTTTTTTTTGGGGACACACAGATCAATCTAACTAGTGTCCCCATTAAGCAAATTGCACTCTAGCACTTTGTTGTGTACACCCCAAATCATTGGGTAGTTTGGGGTTTAGTAAAGAGAAATCCACTCTGCAGTAAAAGTGTAGCTGCTGAAAATCTGAGGGATCACTGGTGATTGTAACACCCAATCATGTAAAAGCAAAGATGGTGTTTTTTTTGTTTGCTTGCATGTCCCCCTTGGATATCCAGCAAGTGCACTTGTAGTGCAAAGTAGATTTGCCTTTAGTAAATAAACCCCAAAGTCCAAAATACCTAATAATTTGGGGTGTACCCCGCAAAATGCTGGAGTGCAATGTACATAATGGGGAAAGTATTTAGATTGACCTGTGTGTCCCCAAGGAAAGACATTGGTAGGGATGTGGTCACCGAGTCACTGAGACTCGGCTGAGGACAGATCCGAGTAAGGGGCCGATCCCTGCCCTTTACCATGTGATCAGCTGTCAGCCACTGACAGCTGGTCACGTGATGTAAACAAAAGCTGGGTAATGGTTTTTGTTTTCTCCTTGTGCTGACAGCGTGAGCATAAAAAAAAGGCAATAACTGGCTTATGTGAAAGGGACATCGGGCCCGAAGAGGAAGAGGCAATTCTTTGACAATCAGTAGCCCCTGCCAGTGCCACCTACCAATGGTGCCAATCGGTGCCATCTAGCAGTGCTGCCTATCAGTGCCCATCACTGCCAACTATCATTGCCACCTAGCAGTGCCACTTCTCAATGCCCACCAGTGCCAACTAGCAATGCCACCTCTCAGTGCCCACCCTTGCCACCTTATCGGTGCCCATCAGTGCAGTCTCATCAGTGTACATCAATGAAGGAGAAAAATTACCTTTTTTCTAAATTTTCAAAATATTAACCACTTTCCTACCGCCCACCACGATTATGCCCTTCCCGATTCGGCATCGATGCGGTAGCCAGTGTTAATTGATTATGCTCCCCCCCCCCCCCCCCCCCCCGCACAGCAGTGTCTTTCACGGATTGGCTGGCTGAGCCTGGTGCCGTTCCCCAGTCAATGGTATAGCCTCAGCATGCTGCCCCCACCCAGGCTCTCCCCCTCCTCAGGATTGGACACACGGACAGTGACCCCTCATCTCCCCGATGGGCGGGCGCAGAGCCAGAGCCGCATGGAGCTGTGAGACAGATCAATGTAGCTGTCATCACATCCGTGGGGGTGGCAGAGCAAAATCAGGGTTCCTGAAGTCCCTCTCTGGAGATCCTGCACTGTGGGGGGCAATGCCGTGTTTCCAGCCTTCCATTATCCCTGTGACAGTTTGAGAAAACAGACTGATTTCTCCTGTCCGTAGGACAGGACAATCAGTCTGTACATTTAGGGGCCAGTGGCTGCAGCTGTGTGGAGTGTCTTCTCTGACACTCGTCTCACACACAGCCCAGCAAAGTTCACTCCCCCTCCCAGCAACGGAACAATGCAGCATTGCATACAGCTGCCCCTCCTCCACCTCTCTCCCTCTGTGTCTGCTCGGCCCGCCCACTCTCCTATCCCGACGTACAGCTGTGAAGGAGAGAGGGGGGGGGGGATGTGCGCGGGAGATATGAAGAACAACACAGCCAGCAGCTACACATTCCAAGCTGTGTGAACTTCCAGCCTCGTCCCTGAATGAGTACTGCATTTTTCATTACACCTTGAACAGTGAGCTATCCCTTTCTCTCCCCCATCTGTCTCCCTCCCCCGCTCTGTTCTTCCAAGATCCAGTTAGCATCAAGCCACTTATGCAGCCCATATAGCGTTCGTTTTTTATTTTTTTTCCTCTGGTCATTACACTGGGAAAAAAAATATGATCCAATTCCCCCATCTACACCTTCCAGGTGGATGGGGGAATCCTCCGACAGTGAACCAGTAGGCAAACGTCCAGGGTTGCTGTCCTGGCACCACTATTGACAGCGCTGGTCTCTGTCTCCATGGCAGCAGCAGCGCATTAGAAACCAGTGCTGGCTACTTGGCGCATCATGTCTGCAGTCTCTAATCATCTCCTGTATCATGTCTGCAGTCTCTGACCATCTCCTCTAGTATTTTTTTTGGGGGGGGGGAGCCTGGAACTCCTCTAAGTTTTTGTTTGCTGTGTTTAGACTTTGCTGCATGCAGGGAGTGTTGTCTTTTTTTTTTTTTTTTAAGAACAGAAAAAAAAAAAAAATGGAGTTCTCCTGACTGCTTGAATTTTTTTTTAATGAAAACCGCGCGCAGTAATCTTGATGCATCGCGGAATCGAATCGTTGACATGATAATCGTAAATGGAATCGTGAGGCCAGTGAAGATGCGCACCTCTACAAGTGACATCCTTGGCTTTGTGCGGTGACATCTGAATGATGCCGTTCTTATAGGCGGCGGGAGGGGATGTTCTCCCCCCGCCATCTGGTGCTTCTCCGGGCTCTCCCGCACCATCTTGGGCTCGGAGAACGAATTGGTCGGCGCCGGATGGGAAGCATAGAGATGACTGGTGACCAGATGGTCACCAGTCATCTCTATGACCGTCGGAGGCCCGGGTGCGACGTTATGACATCATGCCGGGTTCCTGTATGTAAACAAAGCCGTGATCTCGGCTGTCAGCATGAGATCAGTGAATTTTTTTGACCGATCTCATGCTTTCCAGCCTGGAGGAGAGATGTGGGGTCTTATTGACCCTGCACCTCTACATAAAGAGGACCTGTCACAATAGATTCCTATTACAAGGGATGTTTACATTCCTTGTGATCGGAATAAAAGTGATCAAAAGTTAAAAAAAGAGTAAGAAATACAAAAAAGTAAAAAACAAAAAATAAATAAAAATAATCCAAAAAAAAAAAAAATGCCCATGTCCCCGGTAGCTCGCGTTTAGAAGCGAACACACGTATGTCCCGTCCGCATATGTAAACGCTGTTCAAACCACACATGTGAGGTATTGCTGCGTGCGTTAGAACGAGTGCAACAATTCTAGCACTAGACCTCTGTAATGCCAAAATGGTAACGTGTAAAAATTTGGAAAGCATCGCCTAGGGAGATTTTTAAGTACTGAAGTTTGGTGTCATTCCATGAGTGTGCGCAATTTTAAAGCGTGACATGTTAGGTATCTATTTACTCAGTATAACAACATATTTCACATTATCCAAAATAATTGGACTAATTTTACTGTTTTGGAATTATTTTTAATTCATGAAACCATTTTTTTTTTCCCCCAAAAAAAGGCGTTTGAAAATTTATTGCGCAAATACCGAGGGAGATAAAAATTTGCAATGACCGCCATTTTATTCCCTATGGTGTCTGCTAAAAAAAAAAAAACATATATAATGTTTGGGGTTTTGAAATAATATTATAGCCATAAATTTATGATTTTTACATGTAGGAGAAAAGTGCCATGTAGTCGGTCTTTTGTATTTATAGAAAAAAAACAAAAAACGCAGAGGTGATCAAATAGCACCAAAAGAAAGCTCTATTTGTGTGCCAAAAAATAATAAATTTTCATTGGGTTACAGTGTTGTATGAGCGCGCAATTGTCAAAGTGCATCAGCGCTGAAATTTTAAAATTGGTCTGGGCAGGAAGGGGGTTTAAGTGGCCAGTGCGCAAGTGGTTAATATAAGGCTACATGCACACGGACGTTTTCCCAGCTGCTTGTTTGAGCGGTTTTTGCAGCTTAAAAACATCTCTCCATGTTAGCCTATGGCCTAGTCGCTGCCCGGTGCTACAATGCTCTGTCCGTGGAGCGCACCCACTTATATTGGCATGGGGCGTGGTCACCGGGTGATGCCACTTGCTGACCCCGCCCCCGTCTCACGTCACAGTCCCATCATTCCCCGGGACTGTGACGTCATACGGGGGGCAGGGTCAGCGGGTGGCATCACCCGGTGACCACGCCCCATGCCAATATAAGTGGGTGCGCTCCGCGGACAGAGCATTGTAGCGGCGGACAGCGACGAGGCAACATCGGACGGAGAGAAGAGGGAAGAAGACGACGACAATGAAGACCGGGACCCCGCTAGCAAAAGAGCTGGAAGAAGATAGCGGGGCGCCCTGGCAGAAGGCAGAAAGAACCAGGGATCGTGGAGAAGGCACCGGAGAGTGGGAGAAGAACTGGAGAGCGCGGAGACGACACCGGAGAACAGAACAAGAGACCCCCCCCCTGAAGTCGTAAGAAGACGACGATGAAGACCGGGACCCCGCTAGCAAAAGAGCTGGAAGAAGATAGCGGGCGCCCGGCAGAAAGACCCCCGAAGTCGGAAGAAGACGACGAGGAAGAGCGGGACCCCGCTAACAAAAGAGCTGGAAGAAGATAGCGGGGCGCCCGGCAGAAAGACCCCGAAGACGACAATGAAGACCGGGACCCCGCTAGCAAAAGAGCTGGAAGAAGATAGCAGGGCGCCCGGCAGAAAGACCCCCGGAGCTGCCTAATAAATTACTTTAAAAACCTGTGTTGTGTTTTTTATTGACTTTTTTGCCACCAGGTGAATGGGTAGGGGTACGATGTACCCCATACTCATTCACATAGGGTGGGGGGGGCCGGCATCTGGGGGCCCCCTTATTAAAAGGGGCTCCCGGATTCCGATAAGCCCCCCGCCCGCAGACCCCGACAACCAACGGCCAGGGTTGTTGGGAAGAGGCCCTTGTCCCCATCAACATGGGGCAGGGTGCTTTGGGGTGGGGGGGCCGCAGGTCACCCCCTGCCCCAAAGCACCAAACCCCCCATGTTGAGGGCATGTAGCCTGGTACGGTTCAGGAGGGAGGGGGGGCCGCTCTCGTCCCGTCCCCCCCCCCTCTTTTCCTGCGGCCTGCCAGGTTGCGTGCTCGGATAAGGGTCTGGTTTGGATTTTGGGGGGACCCCCACGCCATTTTTTTTAGCTTAGGGGGTTCCCCTTAAAATCCATACCAGACCTAAGGGCCTGGTATGCTCCTGGAGGGGAACCCATGCCGGTTTTTTAATTAAAATTTGGTGTGGAGTTCCCCTTCATGATTCATACCAAACACGGGACAGCGAGCGCAAGGCTGCCGAGAACCAGCGCAATGCCATTGCGCTGGAGACATTCTCGGCCAGGTAGTCGCCTCTAGGACACGACTTGAGCGGCTGCTTCACGCTCAGGTCGTGTCCAAGTTGCCTCGCAAAGTTGCGCTGTCCCTGTGTCAGCCGGCACACGAGTCACCTGGCGAGTCGGATCGGCTTCATCCGACTTCCCGGGCGACCTCTATTCAAATCAATGGGCTCCCATAGGGAACTATTCATTTTCAATAGAGCGCCGCTGACATTTTTAGTAACTATAACAGTGCGCCGCTGGTTCCTGCGCCCAGTGAAAGATTTATCCGGCGCAGCAATTAAGGTATCAACCAGCGCAGCGCACTTTTATTAGTAAATCACCCCCTGTATCTTTTAAAGATGGTGTGGATCGAAAGATTGACCAAGACCTTAAGAGAATATATAATTTGAACGGTATGGCTTGCAAACCAGCCATAGCCCTTGCAGTCACCTCCAAAGCAATGGAGGCCTGGGTGGAAAATGTAGACTCCATTCTGAAAGGTGTCTCGGAGGAACTAGCACAAAGTTCAGCAGTGCAAGAACTTAAACTGGCTGTCGCCTTTTTGGGAGAAGCATCAATTGATCTCATCCGCTTGATGGCTAGATCCATGCTATCTTCTGTCACGGCCAAACAAGCACTATGGTTGCGCCCCTGGCTTGCTGATCCAGCCTCAAAGCAGGCATGGTGCAAAATTCCTTTTGAAGGAACTTCCTTGTTTGGAAACAAACTAGATGACGCCATTTCAAAGGCTACAGGCGGGAAGTCGGGGTTCCTCCCTCAGGACAGGCGTCCGTTTAACCAAAGAAGACCTCAGCAGAGACGCAGTACAGAGCGTTCGAGAGAGGCACGCTCCTATAGACCTGGACGGAATTTTAGGAGAAGCTGGAACTGGAATAGGCAGACATCTTTCCAAGCGGGTCGGGTAGGGGCTCGCCTACGTCTCTTCCAGCACACGTCTGGGTGGCCTCAATCTCAGATTATTGGACCATCAAAACGGTCTCAACAGGTCACACATGGTCCTTCACCAAGGTCCCTCCATGCAGACCAATGCAAACTTCACTTTCTCAATCAGAAGAAAAACAACAATTTCTTCTTTCATATGTGAATGCCCTGAAAGATCAAGGAGCAGTAGTATCCGTGCCAAAGAGCGAGGAATTCCAGGGGGTATACTCCCCCCTCTTCCTAGTACAAAAGAAGAACGGCTCTTGGCGTCCAGTTATAGACCTCACTTTTCTGAACAGGTACATAAAGCACAAGAAATTCAAGATGGAATCACTCGCAACCGTCCAAAAAGTCGTTCAACCAGGTGACTGGTTGATCTCAATAGATTTAAAGGAGACGTATTTTCATGTTCCCGTGGCAGAAGAATTCCACAAATATCTTCGATTTCAGGTCGAACGAGAGCACTTACAATTTATTTGTCTTCCATTCGGACTAACGACCTCTCCAAGGGTCTTTTTCAAGGTACTTTTGGCAATTGTGTCTCTTGTCAGAATACAGGGTGTGCATCTGTATCATTATCTGGATGATTTGCTACTAATGTCCCAAGACAAGCAGCAGCTGCTGATCCTCAAAGATCAAGTGATCTCTACACTGGTAGAGTTCGGATGGCTCCTAAACCGGGAGAAAAGTCAGCTAGAGCCGACCCAATGCCTAACCTACCTAGGAGCTCAATTCGACACCATAGAGAATACCATCTCTCTGCCGAAAGAAAAAATCCCGGTCATTCGGGAAAGAATATCCATAGCCCTAGACTACTCTCACCTAAGGGCGTCACAGTGCCTGAAGATAATCGGCACGATGGTGGCCACATCCCCCATGGTCAAATGGGCAATGTGGAGGCTTCGTCCTTTTCAATCAGGATTCCTCCAGCAGTGGAGGTCAGACGATCTCAATCAGCTGATCCGGATAACTCGGTCAATGAGGAACAGTCTACTCTGGTGGCTTCAACACGACTTGTTAACATGCCACTCCCTTGCTCCCATCCATTGGGTGACTTTTACATCCGATGCCAGCAATGCGGGCTGGGGGGCACATTGTGGGGCAGAACTGGCTCAGGGCAAATGGGATGCCCGTCTCCACATTCCAGGGTCAAACGTTCTGGAAGTGCACGCGGTATGGTGCGCCCTTCAAGCCTTCTCCCACCTTCTGAAAGGAAAGTCGGTCCTACTCAAAATGGACAATACCACTGCTGTGGCATATGTGAAGAGGCAAGGGGGCACTCGGAGCTCCGCCCTTCTCCAAGAGGTCGAGCCCATTATGACCTGGGCTCAGAGGATTCTGCTCAACTTGACAGCAGTCTTCATTCCAGGGGAGCAGATCAATCAAGTGGACTTCCTGTCACGCAGCAATCTAGGCAACAACGAATGGTCACTGCATCCACAAACATTCAAGTGGATCCTATCGTTGAGAATCGATCCCGAGGTGGATCTGTTTGCATCCCCCTGCAATTAAAAAGTAGACAGATACTACACTCGAGCTCGGTGCAATCAATCTTTCGGAGTAGATGCATTAACAAGCCAATGGAAATTCAACAAGGCATATGCCTTCCCTCCACCTCCGATCATGCTAAAATTCCTGCAGCGGCTCCAGTTGGAGAAAGTCGAAGTGATAACAATAGCACCATACTGGCTGAACAGGCCATGGTTTCCTCTCCTGAATATGATGAGCTTCAGGGACCCATTGCCTCTTCCTCTCAGGCCGGACCTTCTTTCTCAGGGGGCGACCCTGCACCCCTGTCCAGCAATACTGAGACTGATGGTCTGGTTCTTGAGAGGCTAGAGTCTCTTGGGTGTGCTTCAGGGGTAATCTCTACCCTTATGAGCTCCAGAAAGCCTAACACAAACAAAACCTACAACAGAATCTGGACCAGGTTCGTCAGCTTCATGACTTCTGCTGGAAAATCTTTTAGAAATCCTGGAGTTCAAGACGTTTTGAGTTTTCTCCAATCAGGCTTGGATCTTCCTTTGTCGATCAGTTCCCTCAGGGTACAAGTTTCAGCCTTATCAGCATTTTCAGGAACATCGTGGGCAACTCATCCCCTGGTTCAACAGTTCTTTCGGGGGGCCTCAAGAATCAGGCCTCAGAGGAAACCCAGATTCCCCAAATGGGATCTTCCGCTCGTCCTTGATGCTCTTTCAGCACTAAACAACAAGGATCTTTCCATTAAGGACTTATCAATTAAGCTGGCTTTTCTAGTGGCCATTACTTCAGCCAAAAGGGTTTCGGAAATAAGCTTCCTGGGTTGTCAAGAGCCCTTTTTGACTTTCTTCCCGGACCGAGTGGTCCTTATTCCCATGCTTCGGTCTAAGCCCAAAGTCACGTCAGTTTTCCACGAGAATCAGGAAATAGTCCTTCCTACTTTCAATTCTCCGGAATCGGCAGACGCTCATCTCTTGGATGTAGGCGAGACTCTGAAGGAATATTTGCGAGTCACTTCATCTTTTAGAAGCTCGAACTACCTGTTCTTGTTACACACTGGTAGCAACAAAGGAAAGAGGGCTTCCTCCAGAACGATAGCGGCCTGGATCGTTCAATCAATTGAACAGGCCTACAGAGCAAAGGGCTTGGCTCCTCCAGAGGCGGTGACGGCTCATTCCACCAGAGGCATGACAGCCTCATGGGCAGCAGCTCGACATGTGGCTCCTGAAGTGATATGCAAGGCAGCTTCATGGTCTTCTATTAATACTTTTATGACTCATTATTGTATTGAGCCTGCTTCCCTTTCCTCTGTTAATTTTGGTCGAAAAATCCTGTCAGTTGACGGGAAAGATTAAAATATTTTTTGTTCAGCATACCCTCCCGTGTGGATTGGCTAGTTATTTCCCACACGTAAGCCTGCTATGGAGTCTGTCAGGAAAACGGAAAATTTATTACAAAATGCCGTAATTTTCCTTTCCTGATAGACTCCATGGCAGACGGAGTTCCCACCCATGAATAAAAATATGAGAGTTGAAATTTGAGTCGGCTAGTTACGGAACACCTGTCTGTAGAGGTGAGCTCAAATTTATGGGTAAGGGGTCCTATAGCTGTGGAGAGGAGGCTGGGTTAACCCACACGTAGTCTGCCATGGAGTCTATCAGGAAAGGAAAATTACGGTAAGTATTTGGTAATAAATTTTCCGTTTTCTGTTCTACTTTTTGCTATTTCGACCCGCGTTTTACATTGACATCTGTGCAGAAACCTGCACAGATGTCTCTGCAATCGCGGCCGAAATCGGAACTGACAAGCAGGAGTGAAATTGTGCGAGTTCAGCTGAACTCGCATGGCTTCACTCCCACAGCCCAGTGTGAACCTGGGCTTAAGAATACCTACTTGAATTTGTTTTTAGTTTAGTGTCACTTTAAGAGACCAAAAGGGAGCAAATAATAGAAATGTATTGTTAGAGTTTATGTACGTTTTTATTACTTTTTTCTACAGGATTTTTTTTTTTATTTAATTTAAAGCAGCTATTCTTCATGGGGAAGGGTCCATCACCTTTACCCTCAGCTTCTTTAGCAAGGCAGTGGTCGTCCTGGAAGTGTGTTTGGAGTCATTATGTTGGAATACTGTCCTGCGGCCCAGTCTCCAAAGGGAGGGGGATCATGCTCTGCTTCAGTATGTCACAGTACATGTTGGCATTCATGGTTCCCTCATGCAGCCCCAGACCATGACACTCCCACCACCATGCTTGACTGTAGCCAAGACACACTTGTCTTTGTACTCCTCACCTGGTTGCCACTACACACACTTGACACCATCTGAAATTCATCTTGGCCTCATCAGACCACAGGACATGGTTCCAATAATCCATGTCCTTAGTCTGCTTGTCTTCAGCAAACTGTTTTCAGGCTTTCTTGTTCATCACCTTTAGAAGAGGCTTCCTTCTGGGACGACAGCCATGCAGACCAATTTGATGCAGTGTGCAGCGTATGGTCTGAGCACTTATAGGCTGATCCCCACCCCTTCAACCTCTGCAGCAATGCTGGCAGCACTCCAAAGACAACCTCTGGATATGACGTTGAGCATGTGCACTCAACTTCCTTGGTCGACCAGGGCTGGGCCTGTTCTGAGTGGATCCTGTCCTGTTAAACCTCTGTATGGTCTTGGCCTCCATGCTACAGCTCAGTTTCAGGGTCTTTGCAATCTTCTTATAGCCTAGGCCAGGGATCTCCAAACTACGGCCCTCCAGCTGTTGCGGAACTATATGTCCCATGAGGCATTGTAAAACTCTGACATTCACAGACATGACTAAGCATGATGGGAATTGTAGTTCCCGAACAACTTGAGGGCATAGTTTGGAGACCCCTGGGCCCTAGGCCATCTTTATGTAGAGCAACTCTTTTTTCAGATCCTCAGAGTTCTTTATCATGAGGTGCCATGATGAACTTCCAGTGACCAGTAAGAGAGTGAGAGCGATAACACCAGATTTAACACCTGCTCCTCTTTCACACCTGAGACATTGTAACACTAACGAGTCACATGACACCAGGGAGGGAAAATAGCCAATTGGGCCCAATTTGGACATTTTCACTTAGGGGTGTACTCACTTTTGTTGCCAGCGGTTTAGACATTAATGGCTGTGTGGGGAGTTATTTTGAGGGGACAGCAAATTTACACTGTTATACAAGCTGTAAACTCACTACTGTACATTGTAGCAAAGTGTAATTTCTTCAGTGTTGTCACATGAAAAGATGTAATAAAATATTTTCAAAAATGTGAGGGGTGTACTCACTTTTGTGAGATTCTGTATATGGGCAGTCTCTGGCCATCATGAAGGCAGCTGTCAACAGGGAAATGTCTCCCCCTGCGGCTTCTGTCCCTCTCCACTATTTGAGAGTACCTTCTTGCCTCACCTCTGCCTCCCAATGGAAGCTAGGAGGTACTATACTTACAAATATGCAAAAAAAAAAAAAACCCCCCAAAAAAAAAGAAGGAACATTTTTTTTTAACTATTTCCTTTTAGGTTTTTAAAAAAAACAAAAAATATAGTGCCTTGCGAAAGTATTCGGCCCCCTTGAACTTTTCATCCTTTTGCCACATTTCAGGCTTCAAACATAAAGATATAAAATTTTTATTTTTTGTGAAGAATCACCAACAAGTGGGACACAATTGTGAAGTGGAACGAAATCTATTGGATTTTTGAAACTTTTTTAACTAAGAAAAAAATGAAAAGTGGGGCGTGCAAAATTATTCGGCCCCCTTGCGTTAATACTTTGTAGAGCCACCTTTTGCTGCGATTACAGCTGCAAGTCGCTTGGGGTATGTCTCTATCAGTTTTGCACATCGAGAGACTGAAATTCTTGCCCATTCTTCCTTGCAAAACAGCTCGAGCTCAGTGAGGTTGGATGGAGAGCGTTTGTGAACAGCAGTTTTCAGCTCTTTCCACAGATTCTCGATTGGATTCAGGTCTGGACTTTGACTTGGCCATTCTAACACCTGGATACGTTTATTTGTGAACCATTCCTTTGTAGATTTTGCTGTATGTTTGGGATCATTGTCTTGTTGGAAGATAAATCTCCGTCCCAGTCTCAGGTCTTTTGCAGACTCCAACAGGTTTTCATCCAGAATGGTCCTGTATTTGGCTGCATCCATCTTCCCCTCAATTTTAACCATCTTCCCTGTCCCTGCTGAAGAAAAGCAGGCCCAAACCATGATGCTGCCACCACCATGTTTGACAGTGGGGATGGTGTGTTGAGGGTGATGAGCTGTGTTGCTTTTACGCCAAACATATCGTTTTGCATTGTGGCCAAAAAGTTGGATTTTGGTTTCATCGGACCAGAGCACCTTCTTCCACATGTTTGGTGTGTCTCCCAGGTGGCTTGTGGCAAACTTTAGACAAGACTTTTTATGGATATCTTTGAGAAATGTCTTTCTTCTTGCCACTCTTCCATAAAGGCCAGATTTGTGCAGTGTACGACTGATTGTTGTCCTGTGGACAGACTCTCCCACCTCGGCTGTAGTTCTCTGCAGTTCATCCAGAGTGATCATGGGCCTCTTGGCTGCATCTCTGATCAGTCTTCTCCTTGTCTGAGCTGAAAGTTTAGAGGGACAGCCAGGTCTTGGTAGATTTGCAGTGGTCTGATACTCCTTCCATTTCAAAATGATCGCTTGCACAGTGCTCCTTGGGATGTTTAACCACTTCAATACAGGGCTTTTTGTACCTATTCAATACCGGGCCTATTTTGGCACTTCTCTCCTACATGTACAAATCATCATTCTTTTGCTAGGAAATTACTCAGAACCCCCAAACATTATACATGTTTTTTTAGCAGACACCCTAGGGAATAAAATGACGGTCATTGCAACATTTTTTCTTGCACAATATTTACGCAATAATTTTTCAAACGCCTTTTTAAAAAAAAAAAAAATGGTTTCATGAATTAAAAAATAACAAAACAGTAAAGTTAGCCCAATTTTTTGGGAAAATATGAAAGATAATGTTACGCCGAGTAAATAGATACCTAACATGTCACGCTTTAAAATTGCGCACACTCATGGAATGGCGCCAAACTTCGGTACTTAAAAATCTCCATAGGTGACGCTTTAATTTTTTTTACGGGTTACCAGGTTAGAATTACAGAGGAGGTCTAGTTCTAGAATTGTTGCACGCGCTCTAACGCACGCAGCGATACCTCACATGCGTGGTTTGAACGGCGTTTACATATGTGGGCGACTTACGTGTGCATTCGCTTCTGATTGCGAGCTACCAGGGACAGGGGCGTTTTAATTTTTTTTTTTTTTTACTTATTTATTTATTTTTTTACAATGATTTTACTTTTTTTTTTTTTTTGATCACTTTTATTCCTATTACAAGGAATGTAAACATCCCTTGTAATAGGAATGTGTGTGACAGGTTCTCTTTATTGAGAGATGCGGGGTCAATAAGACCCCACATCTCTCCTCCAGGCTGGAAAGCATGAGATCAGTGAAATTTTTTTCACTGATTTCATACTTACAGCCGCAATGGCGGCTTTGTTTACATTTGAGACCCGGGCGTGACGTCATCACATCGCGCCCGGGCCTCCGACGATCATAGAGATGACTGGTGACCATCTGGTCACCAGTCATCTCTATGCTCATCATGTGACTCCACCAACGATGCCGGAAGATTCGCTCCGGGTCCCCGATCGCACGGGGGAGCCCGGAGAAGCACCGGATGGCGGTGGGAGGGGGGGGGGTGTCCCCTCCCGCCGCCTATAAGAACAGTCAAGCGGTGGAACCGCCGCTATGATCATTCTTATGGTGCACAGAATCGCCGGCACTTCAAAAGGATATCTGAATGATGCCTCTAGCTGCAGGCATCATTCAGATATCCCCCTACAAAGCCGAGGACGTCATATGACGTCCACCCAGGATGGGAGATCCCATCTGTGGACGTCATTTGTCTATGGCTGGGTAGGGAAGTGGTTAAAGCTTGGGAAATCTTTTTGTATCCAAATCCGGCTTTAAACTTCTCCACAACAGTATTACGGACCTGCCTGGTGTGGTCCTTGGTCTTCATGATGCTCTCTGCGCTTTCAACAGAACCCTGAGACTATCACAGAGCAGGTGCATTTATACAGAGACTTGATTACACACAGGTGGATTCTATTTATCAGCATCAGTCATTTAGGACAACATTGGATCATTAAAAGATCCTCGCTGAACTTCTGGAGTGAGTTTGCTGCACTGAAAGTAAAGGGGCCGAATAATTTTGCACGCACCACTTTTCAGTTTTTTATTTGCTAAAAAAGTTTAAAATATCCAATAGATTTCGTTCCACTTCACAATTGTGTCCCACTTGTTGGTGATTCTTCTTTATGTTTGAAGCCTGAAATGTGGCAAAAGGATGAAAAGTTCAAGGGGGCCGAATACTTTCGCAAGGCACTGTATATATATATATATATATTTCGTTTTCTTTTCCTTTACTACTTCAGCCCCTCCTGCAGTCCAGTATCGCAACAAAAAGATCCTCGACATACCACTAGGATGGGGGCTGCACCGCTCAGTTAAGTTTTTTTTTTTGTTTTTTTTAAACATGAAACAAAAATCTCCTGTCTAGGTTTCATTACAGCCCGCACTACCGATGATCCCGCAGGGACTCTCCAGATAGGAGGAGGTCTAGAGGCCACAGCAGTTCAAGGCATGGGCACTCATCCTCTTCTCGTGCATCTCATTGATTACAAATTAGATAACAAATTATACCCTTTGGCAGAGTCGGATGCCCAACTATTTGATTCCATGCCATCAGTAGATGCATCAGTCATGAGACTGGCTAGGAACACAACGTTGCCCTTAGAGGATGCGGTTTCTTTCAGGGATGTCCTAGATCGGAGAATTGATTCAGATCTAAAAGAAGGCTTATCAGGTGGCCGAGGGAGCCCGCAAGCCGACAGTGGCCTTAACCTCGGTCTCCAGGGCAGCACAAGCTTGGACCGATAACATTGAACTAGCCCTCAGACAGGGCACGGAGTGTGACCAGATATAAATATATATATTTAATAGATAATAATAATAATAGATATATAAAGGCTCTTGATGAATAAAAGTTGGCGTAAAGTCAGATTTTGTAGCCGAATCGGCAATTGATACCTTGAAATGCTCCGCCAGAGCTATGTTATATTCAGTCACCGCTAGGAGAGCACTCTGGCTAAAACCATGGTCTGCTGATCCCTCCTCTAAACAAACGTGGTGCCGCATTCCCTATGATGGAAAAGCCCTATTTGGTGAGAAACTGGAGACTGCAATTTATAGGGTTACAGGGGGCAAGAGTGTCCGGATCCCTCATGATAGGAATAAGAGAAGGAATTTTGCAGCAAAAGCGACTTTTTAGCAGAAGGCCAGGGATGTCAGAACAAACACCCAGGAAGAGAATACAGAAGGGGCTGGAAGGGCTCCCAAGCTACCTTCTTGAAGATAGGGAAGCATAAGGCTACAACCTCGGTGCACGAAAATCAGAAGTCCTTTTGACTCCTTGCCCACCCAAGCCAGGCCAGTTGGTGCCCATCTCAGTGTATTCACTCAGGTTTGGATGGAAACCTGTTCGGATCAGTGGGTCACTTCCACAATCCTTCAAGGGCATTTTTGGAGTTTCAAACACCATCTGCCCTGCTCTTTTCTGCCCACCAGAATTCCAGCTTCCAATGAAAAGCGTGAAATCCTTCCACAATACGTTCAAACTCTGGTTCATCAGCAAGCAGTGATACCGGTTCCAGAATCGAAAAAGGTATTTAGGATTTTATTCCCCGGTCTTTTTGGTGCACAAAAAAGTCGGGGGATGAGACCAGTTCTAAACCTGAAACTATTAAACAAGTTTATCCGGCACGAACGTTTCAAGATGGAATCCCTCAAAACGGTTATCCCAACAGCACAGCCTGAAGATTGGATGGTTTCAATAGTCAAGATGAGTATCTGCATATACCTATCCATCGAGATTTCCAACCATTCCTAAGTTTCCATATAGGGGAACTTCACCTACAGTTCCAAAGCTTGCCCTTCGGCATATTAACAGGTACCAGAACCTTTACCAAGCTTTTAGTGGCAATTCTGGCTCCTCTCCGGGAGAAGGGTATCTGTGTTCTACATTATCCTAGTCCTATCTCAGGACAGGAGAGTCCTGAACAGCCATCCACAGGAAGTCATGAGCACATTGAGAAAATACAGATGGTTAATAAACCATGCGAAGAGCCAGCTCATTCCAACACAGAGTATGATATACTTAGGGGCACTATTCAACACCCAGAAGAGGGCAGTGTCGCTTCCACCGGAAAAAATCCCTATAATCATAAGGAAGGTAGGGAGGGCACTGGCGAGTAAGTCCATGTCGGCATCAGAATGCCTGAGTCTCCTGGGATCTTTTTCCACTAAAGTGGACCAGGTGGCATCTCCGCGGTTTGCAACAGGGGTTTCTATACCAGTGAAGGAGATCTTTGTCTCAGAGAATTCTGATGACAATGTCAATGAAGTCCAACCTGTGGTGGTGGTGGATGAGACCACCCAACCTTCAAAATCACTGTCATCTTGGCCCCATCTTGTGGATCACTCTTACATCCGACGCAAGTCTGTTGGGTTGGGGCACTCACTACAAAGATCAGTTGATCCAGGGAAGATGGCAGTTCAACTCAGAGGGCATATTCTCCAACATCCTAGAACTGAGGGTGGTCTGGAAGGCTATATCACATTTGGCACCTCTTCTCAAAGGCAGCTTTCTCCTGTTACAAATGGACAACAGGGTGGCAGTAGTCTATGTCCAGAACCAGGGGGGAACTCACAGCAGATCGTTATCCATCGAGGTAGCCCTGATTTTAGCGTTGGCCAAGAAGAATCTTGTCAACCTCAGAGTGGCCCATTTACCAGCTCCCCAGAATCAACTGATGGATTGCTTGTCCAGGGAATTCAACAACGAGTGATCTCTGGACCATGGGATGTTCCAGTGGATTTGTTAGTAGTGGGGCAATCCTAAGTTGGATCTATTTGCGTCCCCACTGACAGCCAAGACACCTCAGTTCTTCACAAGAGGACCTGCCCCGAAATCGGCGGGAGTGGATACCTTAGTCCAGCCACGGACCTTCCAATTGGGGTACGCGTTTCCGCCAATTCCAAGATTCTTAAATTCCTTCAACGTCTAACAAAAGAAGATGTGACCATCCTGGCAGTGATCCATTACTGGCCGAGGAGGACTTGGTTCACACTCTTAATCCAACTGTCTCTTTTCAACCCCCCTAGTCCTTCCGAAGATGCACAACCTTCTGTCTCAAGAGACTTGTGTCCACCCACATCCAGGCATTCTGGATTTAAGGGCTTGGAAATTGAGCGGAAAAGGCTGGAGGAATTAGGATGTTCTCAGTAAGTTCTCAGTAAGTAATCCAGACACTGCTCGAAGCCAAAAAGTCGTCCATCAATAATACCTACTACAGGATATGGCAGAAATTTTTGGAGTTTGTGGAAACTAACCAATTTAACCCGTTAAGACCAGGGGTGAATGACAAGCTCCTGTTTCAACAGATGAGGTTAGAGTTAGGTTTGGGGCTTAGTATCCTTAAAGTACAAGTCTCTGCCTTATCAGCCTTAACAGACACCAGATGGGCCTTGAACCCTTTAATAGAATAATTTCAGAGAGCAGTTTTAAGGTTGAGACCACCTAGGAAGACACGGCACCCAAAGTGCGATTTACCTTTAGTACTGAATATTCTGACAGCACCTCCATTCGCACCTACCGAGGATTGTGCGCTGGAAAGTATTACTCTGAAGGCTGCCTTTCTAGTAGTAGCTGTCACCTCAGGCCATAGGATTTCGGAGATCCAAGCCTTGGGCGCTCAAGATCTGTACATTATATTCTTCCCGGACAGGGACATTCTACAGCCAATTCATCAGTTCATACCCAAGGTTCTGTCTACCATTTTAATCAGGAATAGGTTCTCCCACCTTTTGAAGAAGACCCAGCTTTGTCAAGAATACATGAACTAGACGTTGCAAGGACGCTTCGTCTGTACATCGAGCTAACACAGTCTTTGCGCAAAGACCAACGCCTATTTGTTACTCCAAATGGAGTTAGGAAAGGGTTGGCAGCATCCAAAAGAACTATAGGAAGCTAGATCCAACTGCACTAACTTCTTGTGATTGTGGGAAAAACACTTTACAATTTTGTAACCCCAAAAAAACGATGGGGCTGATTTACGAAACGTTTGCGCCATGAGTATCGGCGCATCTGCGCGCGCAATGGCTGTTTTGGTATTTATAAGAGCCCACCAGGGAGAGATAGGGAAGAACCACTCCCCCAAGATAAAGAAGCCACAGGTGGACCATGCCGCTTAAAAAATGCTTTTAATGGTACAAAATCTGAAAAAGTCTAAAAAATAAAATGATGCTCAAAAATATCTTTCACCAACACCTACAGTAAATTAAAAAATGATAACGTTATCATTAAAACACAGTCGGCTGAACAGGAATGCATGCATGCAGATAATGCTAGCAGGGTGGCCACCTGAAGAATATTTCAGAAGACTACCCTGTAAGTAGTGGGGCTAGACCAGTTCCAAGGGAACATAGGAAATGCAATGTTGAGATGGCTATGCAGCCTTACAATGGACTATAGAAGGTAGTGACAACCTGCAGTAATTGTGGAGAAAACACTTCAACCAGTTAGGGAGTGTATAGGGCAGTCATTAGGGCAGGTATGGCACAGGTAATGAATCAAATGAAAAAACAGCAAAAAGCAGACAAAAAAAGAGCAGCACATATAAAGCAGCGGGATGCCAGTGAATAAAGCAGGTCCATGCAGTGTAGCAAGCAGCCTAGTTTCACTGAAAACACAGCATTCAGTCAGCACAAGCAAGTAGCATAGATTTAGTGTTGATATTGCTTGGACCAAAGGTCCGCTCACCCAGCCTGGTAGTTGAAGAGAATAGATCCTATGCTTCAGAAGCTCTCCTCTCAGTGATGATAGGAAGTATACAGGGCAGGCAGTATAGCCATAGGTACCGTGTAAGTCCTGTGCTGCGATTGCAGCTTCTGTTTTTCTTCTCAAGGAGGGGTATAGTTACCCTAGGAGGTTCTCCAGGCCGGGTTTATTCAGGGTATTGATCCAGGATAAGGACCAGTTGTAGGGCTGAATTACCCGCCGATGTTTCCCGCTGCTGTAGCCATTCAAATCGGCGTATCAGAGAGCTGTATGTAGTGGCAATGATTCATTACAGTCAGTCAGGAGCGCAGAGCGCATGCGTCCGTTCAGCGTGACTGCGAGTGACGATCGGACGTCACTACAACATGTGACCCGACATGGAAGTGGCTTTCATCAAGGGATGGGGAGGGACACAAAACAGGCGCTTAAATACAGGTTCAAATCATCCTATAGGTGGTGGCAGCGTTGCAATGCAGAGAAACACCACTAGATGTCACTCCCAAGTAAATTGTAGTGAGAAACCCCATTCACCAGTCACAGATAGTAGCCGTAAGCAAGGACTTAGAAAATACGGCCACGGCAGTCTATAGGCCTAGTAACAGTAACAGTAAATGATTTGGGCATACACCCTCTCACCCAACCGGACTGCGGTCCCAGTCCGGGAACTTCCACCGACTGTGTCTCACACACACACACACAGTCTCTCCAGCGATCGGGTTTCCGATCCAACCAATGCTGTAATAGAGCGAAGTCCGATGCCACCCAGGCTCTCAGAGGGGTGGAAGGCTTCAGGCCTTGCACTCCAACACATCTGCATAGGAGGATCAGTCTCTGAAGTCTCGTGTCTCAGCGGCGGAAACATTGCCGAACGGGGTTCTGGGTAATGTAGTCTCTCTGCGTTAAAGGGGAACACCCCGCTACACACTCCCCCCACTTAAACTCTTTGGTCCCCAAAGATAAACCTTAACAAAGACTATGTACAACTCTAGTTAATTCTGCAAACGATGTTGGCATAGGGAATTCCCACCAAAACTGAGGGGTAGAATTCCCTTGCCCACAGGTCACATTATCATGGGTGGCCTGCCTAGCTGTGCCAGAGAGTGAGCTGGGGTTGCCCTCCACTAAATGGACAGTGGAGGGATCCGGATTTTCAGCATTCCTCCTAGCGGTAACTACAGAGTCCTCTGAGCTATTCCCCATTTGTGGGTAGGTCCGCTTCCTAGGAGGCCAGATGACTCTTCGAGCCCTTTGCTCTCTTGGGATTTCTGGCTCTGGTGCCACAGGCTCCTCTTCCTCTGAGCAACTATCATGGGCATCTTCCCAGTAATCTGCTGAAGGACTAGATGGGATGAACTCTGTGGCTTCTGGGTTCAGTGTTCCATCTGGAGTGTCTTCAGTGGTTGGAAGATCTATAGTGGAAGTTCCTGGAGTTGGGGAAGGCCACAACCAATCAAGTTCTCCTTCTTCATTTTCACTAAGTTGAGAGGCCTCTCCATCTTCGGCTCGGGAAGTCTGCGACCGAGTGTTCGGCCTAGGAGTATCCAGGATAGAAGCCGGTTCAGGGGAGTCTCTCACGGGAGGTATTCTGACTGCCTCAGCAAGTGGGAGCAGGTGGTTTCGATGCCACGTCTTCAGGGGGCCCACCTTTCCTTCCGGCTTCAACTTGTAGACAGGCAGGCCCGGCAACTTCCTACAGATGACATAAGGTTCAGATCTCCATCTATCTGCAAGTTTGTGCTTCCCAGGGACCCCCAGATTGCGTAACAGTACTCGATCCCCGGGCTGTAGGTCTTGTACCCGGACCTTCAAGTCGAAGTTTCTTTTGTTTCGAGCTCCCCTTTGAGCTGAGGCTGCTTGAGCTTGTTCATAGGCTACTTTCAGGCTGTGTCTGAGCCTGTCCACATATCCTTTGTGGGATGTGGCTGAGGAATGGTCCAGAGAGGTGCCAAAGGCCAAGTCCACAGGTAGTCTCGCTTCTCTCCCAAACATGAGTCGATATGGGGAGTAGCCTGTAGCATCACTGATGGTGCAGTTGTAAGCATGTACTAGGGCTGCTATGTGTTTGCTCCAATGTTGCTTTTTCTCACTTTCCAGAGTCCCCAACATGTTGAGCAAGGTTCGGTGGTAAGGTGTAGTTCGAGTCTTCTTGATTCCCAACGAATCCAGGAGTTTCCAGATCAGTTTACTCTCAAAGTCCCTTCCTTGATCTGAATGAAGTCGCTGGGGCAGCCCATAATAGACAAAGTATTTTTCCATAAGCACCTTGGCTACGGTGGAGGCCTTCTGATCTTTGGTTGGGAAAGCTTGGGCATACCGGGTGAAATGGTCGGTTATCACCAGAACATTTCCTAGTCCACTCAGGTCGGGTTCGAGGCAGAGAAAATCAATGCATACCAGATCCATTGGGCCTTGACTTTGTAGATGGCCCATTGGGGCAGCTTGATGGGGTAAAGTCTTCCTCTGGATGCATCGTGCACATGAGTGGCAGTACTCTTCTACCTCTGCCCTCATGCAGGGCCAATAGAACCGACTTCTGACAAGTTGAAAGGTCCTTTCAGCCCCTAGGTGGCCATGATTGTCATGCAGGGCAATCAGAACAGTCTCTCGATGTTTCTCTGGGAGGAACAGTTGCCACTTATCTTCTGAGTCATCAGAGGGGCCCCTTCGGTAGACCACTCCCTGATGTACCTGCAACCTGTCCCATTCTTTCCTCAACAGGCGAGTTTCCTTTGAGGGATGACACAGGAGTCTGTTTGGATCCTGATTCTCCAGAGCCTCCAGGACCAATCTCCCCATGGGGTCTTCCAATTGGTCACACCTCAACTCCTTCTTGGACAATCTCGGCAGGTTGTCTTCGTCCAATTGAGTAGTGTTTTGGGACTCCCACCATGGTAACTCCTATTTCTTCTGCTCTGGAGCCTCCTCTGGCCTGGAATTCAGCTCCTTGACAAAGGGCCCACACCCCGTCCGGTGCCACTTGGGTCCAATCTTCTACATCACTGGTGGGGGCATGAGATCTCCTGGACAGAGCGTCTGCATCTCTATTCCCAGCCCCTGGCCTATACTTTAGGCTGAAGTTGAATCCAGACAGTGCGGCCAGCCACCTGTGTCCAGTGGCGTCCAGCTTGGCCGTGGTGAAAAGGTAGGTAAGGGGGTTGTTGTCGGTCTTCACAGTGAACTCCGCCCCATACAGGTAGTCTTTGAGCATGTCTACTACCGCCCACTTAAGGGCCAGGAACTCCAGCTTGTGAGTGGGGTAGTTCTTCTCAGAGGGGGTCAGGCTCCTGCTCACATAGGCAACAGGCCGTTGTTGCCCTTCGTGTTCTTGATAAAGTACTCCTCCCAGACCGTCATGACTAGCATCTACGTGGTGTTGATAGGGCTTGGTTGGGTCTGCGTAGGCCAAGACTGGAGCAGTGGTCAGGCTCTTCTTCAATGCCTGGAAGGCCTCTTCACACTTCTGATTCCACTGATCTCTGATGGACTCTCCCGGCTTCCTGGGCCCTGAGTCATCCTCATCTCCCTCAGTCTTGAGCAGTTCATTCAATGGTCTAGCAATTCGGGCGAATCCCTCCACAAACCTCCTATAGTAGGAGCAGAAACCCAAGAAGGATCTGAGTTCTGTTACTGTGGTGGGCCGTGGCCAGGAAGTAACTGCCTCCAATTTCTCTGGGTCTGTGGCCACCCCTTCTTCGGATACTATGTGCCCCAGATAGTTCACAGAAGACTGGTAGAACCAACACTTTTCAGGCGAAAGCTTGAGTCCCTCCTCACTGAGTCTCCTCAAGACTTTTTCCAGCCTCTCCTCATGTTCCTCCAGGGTTCTTCCAAAGACTATGACATCGTCCAGGTATACAAGGACTTCAATAAGGTTCATGTCTTCTACAGTCTTCTCCATGAGACGCTGGTAAGTAGCTGGGGCTCCAGACAGACCTTGGGGCATCCGGTCGAATTCAAAGAACCCCACTGGGGTTATGAAAGCTGTCTTCTCCTTGTCTTCTGGGTGCATAGGGATCTGATAGTACCCGCTCTTGAGATCCATAACGCTGAACCACTTGGCTCCAGATAAACTCTGTAGGGCATCCTCTATCCTTGGAGTGGTATACTGGTCGGGTATGGTTCTCCTGTTTAGAGTCCTGTAGTCGATACAGAGCCTCAATGACCCATTCTTCTTCCTGACCACCACTATCGGAGAGGCATAGGGGCTTCTAGACTCCCGTATCACACCAGTCCTCTTGAGTTCTGCAAGTTGTTCCCTTAGATCCTCCAGATCTGCTAGTGGGACCCGCCTGACCCTCTCTCTGAAGGGCTTATCTTCCTGGAGGCGGATCCGATGGGTGGCACTTCTTGCACACCCCACATCGAACTCATCTTTAGAGAAGATCTTCTCCCATCTGTTCAACTGGGCCTTGGCTCTCTCTTTCCAAGCCCTGGGCAGATTCGGGTTTTCCATGGATATCTTCTCCCAAGCATCTCCTCCTTCGCCCATCTCTGACAGGTTGACAGGGGCAGCAGGGCTCACCTGGCCCAGCAGCATCCTGGCTGGGATTTCCATGGGGCCATCTGTATTGTTCCTAACACTCACTGGGACTCTACAATGGGCCTTCTTTAGGGCCTTCAGCGGAATCACTTCTGGTATCACTTCCAGACCGTGGGGCCCTTCCCTTGGATCAGATTCCAGCATGACAAAGGGTCCAGGCTGCTCCCAAGTAAGCTTCACAGTGCCTCTGAGACAGGTTACTTCGCCGGGCTGCAGCACTATCCCTCCTCTTCCAAGTCTCCACACCTTCCCTATCCCCTCTCCTGGGGTCTTCTGCTCTAAGACCAGCCTTTGGTAAGCTGTCTTCAGCATGGGGTGGATCTTGGTGACCGCTGCCCCTTTCTCTTTCACTAGAGGGGTCAGAAGTCTTCGGACCAGGTCCGTGTTTGTCCCTATTATCAGGGAACTCTTGTTGGCTCCTGGTGGCCGAGGGCACACAACCGCCAGGGTGTCAAACACTTCGGCTTTTCCAGCCACAGATGGGTCAAAGGTCATCCTGACAGGCAGATAGCCATCATAGGGGAAGTTCTGGGTTCCAATCCCACATATCTCTAGTCCCTCTATCTTGCGGATGGGTAGGTGACTCAAGTGCTTATCGTAAAAGTCTCTGTATAGCAGGGTCACTTGCGCCCCAGTATCCAAGATTGCTCTGGTGTAAACTCCCTCCACTTGAATGGATACTATAGGAGATAGGCCTACCAGCTTCTCCGGATATGGCCCGGCAGGGGTCGCCTTTTTCAGCCTTTTTCCCTTTGAACCTTCTCTCGTCCAATCCCTTTTGGACGTCAGTCTTTCTTGAGTCTGGTATGCATTGACTTCCCCCCTTTTACTGGGTGTAGGGACCCGCTGAGGGATACTATTATTTTTCTTAGGTGTGCACCCCCTCTGGGGAGTGCTGTGCCTCTTCTGAGGGGTCTTGCCCCCTTTCTCTGGGGTGTATCTCTGTTGAGGAATGTTGTGTTTCCCCCGAGGCGTTTTATCTCCTGTTATTTTCTGCTTTGCTTTCAGTTTGGAGCTCACTGAAGGTGATGGGCACCCGGTTGACTCCTTCACCGGGGCCCTCTGGAGTTTCCCGCCGGCTTGCGGTTGTCTATTTTCTTCTTCTTGGGACTGGAGCATGTAGCCGCAATATGTCCAATTCCTCCACAGTTAAAGCAGACTATATCTCCCCATTCTTGTAAAGATGCGGGTGCTGAGGCAATTGGGAATAATTCCTTCCTTGGTACTTCTCTCTTGGGACCCTCTCTCTTTTTCCATCAGAGAGGTCAACATCTCTAACACCTTTGACATTTGAGCTTTTAGGGTGTCTAT
This sequence comes from Rana muscosa, assembly GCA_029206835.1. Lineage (NCBI taxonomy): Eukaryota > Metazoa > Chordata > Amphibia > Anura > Ranidae > Rana > Rana muscosa. Next base: position 9,281,526 of record JARGYO010005603.1, read on the forward strand.
CTCCGAATCTCTTTCAGGGGTCATCACTGGATTGACTAGCACTTGTGCAGGTACAACATTTGTCTTAACCATCTGCTGGTCCTGTTTTAGCGCCTCCTCATCTCTGATGATTTTTATCAAGTCAGCAACGTTCCTCCTCCTGAGGTTTTTAGGTGCAGCCAGACTGGATCCGAGCGTAATGCTCCCTTTAAGACTTGCTTCATTCTTGCCGCATCTGTATCTTGGGGCTTCATCCCCTTCTTCAACACAATCTTGCACAACAACCTGTTCAGTCTTCTAACATACTCGGAAAGTTTCTCCTCCGGTTGTTGGAAAGTATGTTCAAATTGGTAGACCATCTCGGTCACCTTTTCCAATTGACCAAACTCTTCTTGCAGCATGGCTAGACAGTCTTGAGCCGTGCAATCTGCATTCCCAAACCGAAAACTTTTCACTGCTTCTGCTGCTGCGCCTTTAAGGCTTTCCATCACTCGTTGCCTCTTCTGTGCTTCAGGCACCTCCCATGCCTCTACTGCCTGCAATGCCTGCTCCACCCAGGTGTCAAAATCTTCTTCCCCTGCGGGGACAGGGAGCTTCCCTGAGAATGTCTTTAGTCTCCGGTAGCTAGTCTCTACATGCACCGTGCTCGCCTTCTGACACTTGGTTAGCAGATCCCCTATCGCACCTATCAGTTCTGGTGATATAGCAGTGGCAGGTGCAGGCGCCACCGGGGGCGTCGCCCTGTCCCCTTTTTCCGGTGGTGTACGGGCCGCAGCCTGCGGTGATCCCGTTGGTGATGGTTCCTTTCTTTCAGTTACTGCGTGCGCCAACCTATAGGTTCTGTTGTCTGGCGTCCGCACACACTTGCGCTTACAGGCCTCTGGCATCCTGTTCCAGTACTCCACTAATGCATACTGATATGAGATGTCTGGGTCTGACTTTATCTCCGTCACCCACGGTGTGTGATCTGGGGACACTGACTTCATCAACTCCTCTACCGTTTCAGTCGACCATTCCTCCCCAGGGAGGCTGATGACTATCGACTGGTTTGGCTCTGTGTTAGAGGCTTTGCACCACTCTTCTACCGCTCGTGGATCCATGGGGTCCATGCCGGCACCTCTGGCGTTCACTTGCTGCATCAGGATCCCGGGCGAGCCCCCACGTGTAGCGATACCTTCACTTAAGAAGGCCGCAGATTAGTTTGGGCCCTGGAGACAGCTCCGCCAACCCCCGGCAATATACTCGACCCCCTACTGGCACAGCTAGTTCTGACAGCAAAATGTCTATCTTATACTGTATGAGTAATTAAGCACCGAGACAATATTAAAATGAAATAGGTATAGAATTTACTCAAGCTTTAGTTAGGAAAGGGGTTAACAGTTATTACAGTTTACAATGTGTATATATATATATATATATATATATATATAGCAGAGCCCTGCAACACTAACACACTATGAATATAAAGTTAACAGCAATAAGTGCGCCACACGGGCGACCGTTAGTTAGGCGCCCTGTGGCGCGGTAACCATACAAATTAGAAAAACCCCACCAGGCCTGGTTCAAACAGCTAAAACTTAGTCTATAGGGGATGATGTTCTTTTCTTCACCGGCAGGTCTTTAACGGTGGTGCACATTAACAGAGTATAATTTGTAATCCAATGGGAAAGGTGAAGATGGGATAAACACTTTGCTATGCGAACTGAGTTCAGCTCTGATACGGTTCTTCAGTGAGAGTATCAGGAACAACTTGTGGGCCACGGCAGTCTATAGGCCTAGTAACAGTATATGATTTGGGCATACACCCTCTCACCCAACCGGACTGCGGTCCCAGTCCGGGAACTTCCACCGACTGTGTCTCACACACACACACAGTCTCTCCAGCGATCGGGTCCCCGATCCAACCAATGCTGTAATAGAGCGAAGTCCGATGCCACCCAGGCTCGCAGAGGGGTGGAAGGCTCTTTGGTGCTGCGCAAGACCTCAGGCTTCAGGCCTTGCACTCCGACACATCCGCACAGGAGGATCAGTCTCTGAAGTCTCGTGTCCCAAAGAGGCCGAGCCCAGCCTCGCCTCCTCCTTTTATAACCCCTCCCATGAGTCTCAGCGGCGGAAACATTGCCAAACGGGGTTCTGGGTAATGTAGTCTCTCTGCGTTAAAGGGGAACACCCCGCTACAGTTATAATAATAATTATATTGAAAAATAATAAAAAATATTAATTAGATGCTGAGTACAGCAATAAATGAATGTCACAAACATTGGTCAAGGTCTCTGGGCATATATCACAATATGCTGTAATCCAGTAGGTGTGTTCAGTATCTCAGTATTGTTCATTTAGTAATAGGCAGATGAAGCTGGTTAGCACATTGCATAAAAAGACGCCAATGTGTACTGGTCATAGCATTAGGGAAATATATCACACATAGATATATGGAAACAGGTGTATGGAAACATATATGGAAATTACCGGAAAATCCCAAGTAGCAGGATGTAGGATATATAAACATTATTAGGTATGGATTACAGTTAGACATCCCTCATGTAGGGGTCTATATGTACAGACACACATAAAAATTGTGTATGTATGTATAGCTGGGTACATGGTCCCCCATTTCTACACACACAAATATACATGTGTGCACCTCCACATAACGCATGCATGTTTGGGCATACGAAAGTATATAAATCTCCTGCTGGAATATTAGGGGCCTAGACCAGGCCCTAAGCCAAAGGTAAACAGAATTAATTTAAATAAATGAATAATTGTATTGATGGTAAAAGCAGATCCAGAAGAGGAATGTTCACAGAGATGTGGATTATCTAGTTAGAAAAGGCTGGAAGCTGCATTCTATGTTTAGGCCAGACGGAGCCATAGTACCAAGTCTAAAATTCCAAAAATTTTCTCTCTGAAGGAGGACTGTGTCAAAGTCCCCTCTCCTGGCTGACAGGTCCAGAGTGTATATTCCTTTTACCCTCAGGCCTGACACCTTGCTTTCATGATAGTCAGCAAAGTGCAGGGCTATTGGGGACATATCTTCTCTGGACTTGCTTTTTAGGGTTTGAGATTGGCCTACACCTTTTTCACATTTTGCTGAACCTTTTATGCTGCAAAGGTGTTCACCGATGCTGATGCACAACTGTCTTTTGGTCTTGCCAATATAGTACTTATGGCAGGGACATTCCAACATATAAATTACCCTGCTAGTGGCACAGTTGATAAATTTATTAATAGAGAACTGAGTGTTGCCATCCGCACTGGTAAACTCCGCTGTTTTCTCAACATGGCTACATATCTGACAGTGGCAACAGGCATACATCCCTCTTAAAGGGGGAAGATCGGTCAGCCAACTAGTGGTCCGTTCCCTGGTATGTTCTGAATGGACCAGTGTGTCTCTCAAATTACGAGCTCTTTTTGCCACCATCTGTGGTGAAGGTCCCACAATCTCGTGGATTAGAGGGGACCGAGTAAGTATCCCCCAATGTTTTACCAGAACAGACCTGACATCATTCCATTGTGTCCCATAGGTTGTAATCAAACGTGGAGAATTGTCTTTATTTTTATTTTTAGCTAGATCTTTACTTTTTGCAGCTGTTTTGGATTGATTAAGGAGAAGATCACTCCTGTTAGTTTTTCAGGCCTTTTTACGTGCTCTATCGAGCACGAGATTTAATCTCCAGCAGGAGATTTATATACTTTCGTATGCCCAAACATGCATGCGTTATGTGGAGGTGCACACATGTATATTTGTGTGCGTGTGTGTAGAAATGGGGGACCATGTACCCAGCTATACATACATACACGATTTTTATGTGTGTCTGTACATATAGACCCCTACATGAGGGGTGTCTAACTGTAATCCATACCTAATTTATGTTTATATCTCCTACATCCTGCTACTTGGGATTTTTCGGTAATTTCCATACATGTTTCCATACACCTGTTTCCATATATCTATGTGTGATATATTTCTCTAATGCTATGACCAGTTCACATTGGCGTCTTTTTATGCAATGTGCTAACCAGCTTCATCTGCCTATTACTAAACGAACAATACTGAGATACTGAACACACCTACTGGATTACAGCATACTGTGATATTGTGATATATGCCCAGAGACCTTGACCAATGTTTGTGACATTCATTTATTGCTGTACTCAGCATCTAATTAATATTTTTTATTATTTTTCATTATAATTATTATTATAACATTATTATTTTTTAAGTCCTTGCTTTCGGCTACTATCTGTGACTGGTGAATGGGGTTTCTCACTACAATTTACTTGGGAGTTACATCTAGTGGTGTTTCTCTGCATTGCAACGCTGCCACCACCTATAGGAGGATTTGAACCTGTATTTAAGCGCCTGTTTTGTGTCCCTCCCCATCCCTTGTTTCAGCCAATGGAAGTGGCTTTCATCATGTCGGGTCACATGTTGTAGTGACGTCCGATCGTCACTTGCAGTCACGCCGAACGGATGCATGCGCTCTACGCTCCTGATGGACTGTAATGAATCATTGCCACTACATACAGCTCTCTGATACGCCGATTTGAATGGCTACAGCAGCGGGAAACATCGGCGGGTAATTCAGCCCTACAACTGGTCCTTATCCTGGATCAATACCCTGAATAAACCCCGGCATGGAGAACCTCCTAGGGTAACTATACCCCTCCTTGAGAAGGAAAACAGAAGCTGCAATCCCAGCACAGGACTTACACGGTACCTATGGCTATACTGCCTGCCCTGTATACTTCCTATCATCACTGAGAGGAGAGCTTCTGAAGCATAGGATCTATTCTCTTCAACTACCAGGCTGGGTGAGCGGACCTCTGGTCCAAGCAATATCAACACTAAATCTATGCTACTTGCTTGTGCTGACTGAATTCTGTGTTTTCAGTGAAACTCAGCTGCTTGCTACACTGCATGGACCTGCTTTATTCACTGGCATCCCGCTGCTTTATATGTGCTGTGCTTTTTTTGGCTGCTTTTTGCTGTTTTTTCATTTGATTCATTACCTGTGCCATACCTGCCCTAATGATTGCCCTATACACTAGACATGTGCACACTGAAATATTTCGTTTTGGAATTTCGTTTTCGTCCGAAAAATAAATTTATTTAGTTACTCCCGAAATTTGTTTTTATTTATTTCGTTTTTCGTTAGAAATTGTATTTGTCCGAAAATCTGAATTAAGGTCAAATCTGTCATTGAAGGCTTATGGTGTCTGTCGAATGTTCAAAGAAGATTCGACGGAGCATCGAAACTGTATGACGCCGCAATCGTACATTTCCGGTCGAATGTTCCGCCTACAAGCTAGCTATAGTAGAATTCTAATGTTGTATGACTAGTAATAATTATATTTATTAAATTATTATTACTAGTCAACCAACATTAGAATTTTTCTATAGCCTATGGGCAGAGTATTTGACTGGAAATGTACGATTGCAGCGTCGTACAGTTTATCTGCTCCGTCGAATCTTCTTAGAACTTTCAACAGACACCATAAGCCTTCAATGACAGATTCGACGTTTGTATGTTTTTCGATGCTTTGTCGAATCTTCGTCATTCACGTTGAATTGTCAAGTTAAATCTAGCTATTTTACTGCTCCTCTTCTTTGGTTACAATCAGCCAATAACAATTCATCATCATCATTTTTATTTTACTTCCCCCACCCAATTCCAGCAGCGTTCTTTTCTCTCTATGTTGAATCTTTTCTCTCTATAATGTCGAATCTTTTCTCTCTATGTAGAATAATCTTGGACTAATAGAGTTAAGGTTAGGCATATTCGACCGCAGGTTCGATGGACACAGATTGTTATTGTCAGCGTCATGTCGAATCTCCTATCTATATCGAACTGTTTTTGCAACGAAAACGAAAATTAAGCATTTGTTGATGTCGGATCTTTCGGTTTTCGGATTCTGCATTTTCGTTTGTTTAAAACGATAACGAAAATACCTGAAATTCGGACGAAAATGCATTCGGACGAAAACAAATGCACATGTCTACTATACACTCCCTAACTGGTTGAAGTGTTTTCTCCACAATTACTGCAGGTTGTCACTACCTTCTATAGTCCATTGTCAGGCTGCATAGCCATCTCAACATTGCATTTCCTATGTTCCCTTGGAACTGGTCTAGCCCCACTAGATGACCTCACTAATTACAGGGTAGTCTTCTGAAATATTCTTCAGGTGGCCACCCTGCTAGCATTATCTGCATGCATGCATTCCTGTTCAGCCGACTGTGTTTTAATGATAACGTTATCATTTTTTAATTTACTGTAGGTGTTGGTGAAAGATATTTTTGAGCATCATTTTATTTTGTAGACTTTTTCAGATTTTGTACCATTAAAAGCATTTTTTAAGCGGCATGGTCCACCTGTGGCTTCTTTATCTTGGGGGAGTGGTTCTTCCCCATCTCTTCCTGGTGGGCTCTTATATATATCTATTGTTTGGCCACAGAGACCGCACCCTGATTACTGGTGAGTCTGCCACCAATGCTACACTGAGCGTTTGATCCTAAATCAGCACAGTGTTCTTTATATTAGTGAGCAGAGGACCCACTCTTCTTTCTTTACTTGATTCCTCTTGGTCGTGTACCAAGTGGCCATTTTGGCTAACTCCTGGGTCCTCTGTACCTATAGGTATACCAAATTTGTAATTTTTTGCAGTTTGATGCTCTATACTTACTTCACCACCGCCATAACCTCATTCACCAGTCGCAGAGCCCTAATTATAATTATTTGCAACTGATTTGGTTAATACATTTTTTTTTTTTATATTATATTTTATTTTTACCACACTTCACCTGCCTTGGCATGGCATATAAACTAGGAGATGATATCGACCTAGAAATTCAATCTGCATTTACTAGGGAACCATGTACTCAAAAAACAGATAACCAACCAATTAAGGAATTGTTTAAACAACAGAAAAAATTAACCATTAAATATTTAAATCGTAAATGAGATATCTCCTCCCTTGAGTCTCATATTAAGTTTGGCGTTATCCCAAGAGGCCTTCGTGAACGTGTTATACCCGCTGAGCATCTACATACACCTAGATTTGTTGAAACATGGAAGGCTAAATGCCTTGAATATGGTCTATCTGTTATCCAGCTGATTGTTGATAAGGAGAAGCTCCAATTGGAGGAACTCAGAACCGAACTGGATAACAGCAGTGACCTCCTGGAACCCTTTAAAGGTCAGGCAGACTTTTATAAACATAATGAAATTCTCAAAAAAGAAATTGATAGGACCCAGAAGCACCTGATGAATACCAAACAACATAAATTTCGACAAAATCTTGAAGATTTTGAGAAAGGTGAGATATTTGACCTTACCCTTAATAGAGGACGGAGCCTTAGTAGACAAAATAAAAAACGATCTACTACACGCTCCCGTAATAGACAGTACTCATCAGATAGCGATGCTGGTGATGCCCAGAAGTCGGTGAACTTCACTGACACTATTGAAACTGGTGCATCATCATCATCAATTAATAATCCAGGATCACCCGGGAAATTTTCCCAGGGAAGATCGCAGACTGGATTTGAGAAGCAGAGGAAGAGGAAGAGAAGGAGGAGGAACAAACCCCAGAGGCAGAAATCCAAAACAGTCGCGAACACAGAGTTCCAAGCAGTGAAAGATATCACTGAGGTGCTTCCTATCTGTGACACGAAGGTTATTAATCTGTCCAAATTTAAACTTGAACCTAGACATCACAGTCTCCTCAATAAGGGCCTATCCTTTTCCCCGGTGTCATCTATGGATGAGTTTACCGTGTACAAAGACATCAATCTATTTTTACGGAAAGTGGTCTTTCAACTTTTTCATGCCGGACAAAAAAACATTAATACCGATATACCACAGACTAGTCAAGCTGCTATGACACTGGGAGACAAGGAGGAACAACTAGCCCTAGATAACCTACTAGCACTTCTGGATGAGCAGACTGAACCATTGGATTCTGATGAGTCTGACCAAATGAGAAGGAACAGTGACGTGTATATTAAATCTCTCAAAATGCACACAATATATAAATACCACTGGATACACCTCTTTCTTGAACTAGTAAAAAAGGACCTGGATGAGATTGACTGGAAAAAACGAGGCCCGGATAATTTATCTAAAGAGGAAAGACTTGCACTCTCTGAATTAGAGACGGCAGGTAACTTGATAATCAAGGGTAGTGACAAAGGGGGCAATGTGGTACTGCTGTCAGACGACCTCTATGAACGAGAGGTCTTCAGACAGCTGAGTGATATTTCCACTTACCGCAAACTGCCCTCCAACCCTTTCCCTGCCCTTGTTATCAATATTAATGAAGCTATTTCCCTTGCATTTGAGGCCAACCTACTCAATTCAAGGGAACGGGATTACCTGAGTGTGGGAGTTCAATAACCCCACTTTCTATGTCAGGGATATGCAATTAGCGGACCTCCAGCTGTTTCAAAACTACAAGTCCCATCATGCCTCTGCCTCTGGGTGTCATGCTTGCTGCTGTCAGAGTCTCGCTATGCCTCATGGGACTTGTAGTTTGGCAACAGCTGGAGGTCCGCTAATTGCATATCCCTGTTCTATGTGATCCCCAAGCTTCATAAGTCCCTGGTTGACCCTCCCGGAAGGCCCATCGTTTCGGCCATCAATGGCCCACTAGAACGAGTGGGCAGATATGTGGACAGCTTTATTAAAATGTTAGTTGTCCAGTTGCCTTCCTATGTGAGGGATACCAGAGATGTTCTGGTCAAATTACAGGATTTGGAGGTTCCCCCTGGGGCCCTACTCGTTGGGATCGACGTGGAATCGCTTTACACGTCGATACCCCATGAGTGGGGCCTCAGGGCGGTCTCCTTCTTGGACCAACAATATCCAGAATTTGGAGCGCAGAACAAGTTCATCCTGGAACTTCTGGAACTGGCCCTGTCAAACAATTACTTCCAGTTTCTCGATTTCTACTATCAACAGACCAGGGGCACCGCAATGGGTGCACCCTGGGTACCTTCTTATGCCTGTCTTCACCTTGGTCTGTGGGAGCTGGAGGTAATCCACCCCATGCCAATGTACCTCAGCCATGTACTTACCTGGCTGAGGTACATAGACAATGTCCTTCTTATATGGCGGGGTGATATGGAGCAACTGCAGGAATTCCTGTGCCAGCTTAATGTGAACGACAGAAATATCAGGCTTACTCATGTTGTTGATGCGTTCTGCATTCCCTTCCTGGATCTGAACATTTAAATTATTGAGAATCGGGTGACCACGTGCACTTTCAGAAAACCCACAGCTGCTAACACCCTCCTTCAGGCCTCCAGTCACCATCCTGACCACCTGATCAGAGGCATTCCTGTGGGCCAGTTTCTGCGTTTATGCAGGAACTGTACCAGTGACGTAGACTTTAAGCGGGAAGCAGGTGATATGCATAGCAGATTTAGAGAACGGCGCTACCCCCAGAAGGTGCTCGATAGTTTTCCAGGCCTTTTTATGCGCTCTAACAGGAGTGATCTTCTCCTTAACCACTTGGCAACCACCTGCCGACAAATAACGTCGACAAGGTGGTTGCTTAACTCTGGGAGGACGTTATATAACATCCTCCCAGAATCGCGCTCCCGCGCGCCCCCTGGGGCGCGCACATGGGAATCTCCGTGACCGCCGGGTCCAGAGCACCCGGCGGATCACGAATCGCGGTAAATCGCCGCTGATAGGGGCCGTTTACCACGTGATCGCTCCGTCAAATGACGGAGCGATCACTTGTAAACAAACCGGCGTCATGTCATGACGCCGGTTCCTCCCTCCCCTCTCTGTACCGATCGGTACAGTGTGAGAGGAGAGGGGAGGGAGCGGATCATGTCAGCTCCCTCCCCCATGTCAGCTGTGGGCTGGATCTGTGACAATTGCAGTCACAGATCCAGCCATCCATCCATCCCTGCTCAGCCATCCCTGCGCAATACTCTGCAAATTACCCTGCGCAATACTCTGCAAAATACTCTGCAATACCCTGGTGCAATACTCTGCAATACCCTGGTGCAATACTCTGCAATACCCTGGTGCAATACCCTGCGCAATACTCTGCACAATACCCTGGTGCAATATTCTGCAATACCCTGCGCAATACTCTGCAATACCCTGCGCAATACCCTGCACAATACCCTGCGCAATACCCTGCACAATACCCTGCAATACCCTGCACAATACTCTGCAATACCCTGCACAATACTCTGCAATACCCTGCACAATACTCTGCAATACCCTGCACAATACTCTGCAATACCCTGCAATACTCTGCGCAATACCCCCTGTGCAATACCCTGCAATACTCCGCAATGCCCAGCAATACTCCGCAATGCCCGGGAATACTCCGCAATGCCCGGGAATACTCCGCAATAACCACTTCCCGCCTGCCGGCCGTCATATCACGTCCTTGACTTTGTGCGGGGATATCTGAATGATGCTTGCAGCTACAGGCATCATTCAGATATCAGCTTTTTCAGCCGGCGATTCCCTACACCATAACAACAATCATAGCGGCTGTTCCGCCGCTTGATCATTCTTACGGGAGGCGAGAGGGGATGTCCCCCCCCCGCCACCCTCCGGTGCTTCTACCGACTCACCGATATGATCAAAGCCAGGATTGTTTTTTGTTTTTTTTTCAGGCTTCCCAGCCTAGAGGTGAGATGTGGGGTCCTATTGACCCCATATCTCACTGTAAAGAGGACCTGTCATGCCATATTCCTATTACAAGGGATGTTTACGTTCCTTGTAATAGGTATAAAAGTGATCAAAAAAATTTTGGGGGTGGAAAAACATGTCAAACTAAAATAAATAAAGTAAAATGAACAATAAAAAAATAAAAATAAATTTCTAAGCGCCCCTGTCCCCGTGAGCTCGCATACAGAAGCGAACGCATACGTAAGTCCCGCCCACATATGAAAACGGTGTTCAAACCACACATGTGAGGTATCTCTGCGAACGTTAGAGCGAGAGCAATAATTCTGGCCCTAGACCTCCTCTAACTCAAAACATGTAACCAGTAAAAATATTTAAAACATCGCCTATGGGGATTTTTAAGTAGCAAAGTTTGGCGCCATTCCACGAGCGTGTGCAATTTTGAAGGGTGACATGTTAGGTATCTATTTACTCGGCGTAACTTCATCTTTCACATTATGCAAAAACATTGGGCTAACTTTACTGTTTTATTTATTTTTTTAGCACAAAACATTTTTTTTCCGTAAAAAACGCGTTAAAAAAATTGCTGCGCAAATATCGTGCGAGATAAAAAGTTGCAACGACCACCATTATATTCTCTAAGGTCTTTGCTAAAAAAACATATATAATGTTTTGGGGTTCTATGTAATTTTCTAGCAAACAAATGATGATTTTTACATGTAGGAGAGAAATGTCAGAATTGGCCTCGGTGCTCCAGAACGCCTGATGGTGCTCCCTGCATGTTGGGCCTCTGTATGTGGCCACGCTGTGTAAAAGTCTCACACATGTGGTATCGCCATACTCGGGAGGAATAGCAGAATGTGTTTTGGGGTGTAATTTGTGGTATGCATATGCTGTGTGTGAGAAATAACCTGCTAATATGACAATTTTGTGAAAAAAAAAAAAAAAAAGAGAAAAAAAAATCTTGATTTTGCAAAGAATTGTGGGAAAAAATGACAACTTCAAAAAACTCACAATGCCTCTTTCTAAATACCTTGGAATGTCTTCTTTCCAAAAAGGGGTCATTTGGGGGGTATTTATATTTTTCTGGCATGTTAGGGTCTCAAGAAATGAGATCAGTACTTCAGGTGTGATTAATTTTCAGATATTGGCACCATAGCTTGTGGACTCTATAACTTTCACAAAGACCAAATAATTTGCACCAATTTGTACTTATTTTTACCAAAGATATGTAGCAGTATAAATTTTGGCCAAAATTTATGAAGAAAAAATAGTAATTTGCTAAATTTTATAACAGAAACGAAAAAAAAACAACATTTTTTTACAGAATTTTCAGTCTTTTTTCTCTTATAGCGCAAAAAATAAAAAACCCAACGGTGATTAAATACCACCAAAAGAAAGCTCTATTTGTGTGAAAAAAAGGACAAAAAATTCATATGGGTACAGTGTTGTATGATTGAGTAATTGTCATTCAAAATGTGAGAGCACCGAAAGCTGAAAATTGGTCTGGTTATTAAGGGGGTTTAAGTGCCCAGTGGTCAAGTGGTTAATCAATCCAAAACAGCTGCAAAAAGTAAAGATCTAGCTAAAAATAAAAATAAAGACAATTCTCCACGTTTGATTACAACCTATGGGACACAATGGAATGATGTCAGGTCTGTTCTGGTAAAACATTGGGGGATACTTACTCGGTCCCCTCTAATCCACGAGATTGTGGGACCTTCACCACAGATGGTGGCAAACAGAGCTCGTAATTTGAGAGACACACTGGTCCATTCAGAACATACCAGGGAACGGACCACTAGTTGGCTGACCGATCTTCCCCCTTTAAGAGGGATGTATGCCTGTGGCCACTGTCAGATATGTAGCCATGTTGAGAAAACAGCGGAGTTTACCAGTGCGGATGGCAACACTCGGTTCTCTATTAATAAATTTATCAACTGTGCCACTAGCAGGGTAATTTATATGTTGGAATGTCCCTGCCATAAGTACTATATTGGCAAGACCAAAAGACAGTTGCGCATCCGCATCGGTGAACACCTTCGCAGCATAAAAGGTTAAGCAAAATGTGAAAAAGGTGTAGGCCAATCTCAAACCCTAAAAAGCAAGTCCAGAGAAGATATGTCCCCAATAGCCCTGCACTTTGCTGACTATCATGAAAGCAAGGTGTCAGGCCTGAGGGTAAAAGGAATATACTCTCTGGACCTGTCAGCCAGGAGAGGGGACTTTGACACAGTCCTCCTTCAGAGAGAAATTTTTTGGAATTTTAGACTTGGTACTATGGCTCCGTCTGGCCTAAACATAGAATGCAGCTTCCAGCCTTTTCTAACTAGATAATCCACATCCCTGTGAACATTCCTCTTCTGGATCTGCTTTTACCATCAATACAATTATTAATTTAAATTAAATCTGTTTACCTTTGGCTTAGGGCCTGGTCTTGGCCCCTAATATTCCAGCAGGAGATTTATATACTTTCGTATGCCCAAACATGCATGTGTTATGTGGAGGTGCACACATGTATATTTGTGTGCGTGTGTGTAGAAATGGGGGACCATGTACCCAGCTATACATACATACACAATTTTTTTGTGTGTCTGTACATATAGACCCCTACATGAGGGATGTCTAACTGTAATCCATACCTAATTTATGTTTATATCTCCTACATCCTGCTACTTGGGATTTTCCGGTAATTTCCATACATGTTTCCATACACCTGTTTCCATATATCTATGTGTGAAATATTTCCCTAATGCTATGACCAGTTCACATTGGCGTTTTTTTATGCAATGTGCTAACCAGCTTCATCTGCCTATTACTAAACGAACAATACTGAGATACTGAACACACCTACTGGATTACAGCATACTGTGATATTGTGATATATGCCCAGAGACCTTGACCAATGTTTGTGACATTCATTTATTGCTGTACTCAGCATCTAATTAATATTTTTTATTATTTTTAATTATAATTATTATTATAACATTATTTAATAAGTCCTTGCTTACAGCTACTATCTGTGACTGGTGAATGGGGTTTCTCACTACAATTTACTTGGGAGTGGCATCTAGTGGTGTTTCTCTGCATTGCAACGCTGCCACCACCTATAGGATGATTTGAACCTGTATTTAAGCGCCTGTTTTGTGTCCCTCCCCATCCCTTGATGAAAGCCACTTCCATTGGCTGAAACATGTCGGGTCACATGTTGTAGTGACGTCCGATCGTCACTTGCAGTCACGCTGAACGGATGCATGCGCTCTGCGCTCCTGACGGACTGTAATGAATCATTGCCACTACATACAGCTCTCTGATACGCCGATTTGAATGGCTACAGCAGCGGGAAACATCGGCGGGTAATTCAGCCCTACAACTGGTCCTTATCCTGGATCAATACCCTGAATAAACCCTGGCCTGGAGAACCTCCTAGGGTAACTATACCCCTCCTTGAGAAGGAAAACAGAAGCTGCAATCCCAGCACAGGACTTACACGGTACCTATGGCTATACTGCCTGCCCTGTATACTTCCTATCATCACTGAGAGGAGAGCTTCTGAAGCATAGGATCTATTCTCTTCAACTACCAGGCTGGGTGAGCGGACCTCTGGTCCAAGCAATATCAACACTAAATCTATGCTACTTGCTTGTGCTCACTGAATGCTGTGTTTTCAGTGAAACTCAGCTGCTTGCTTTTAAGCGGCACGGTCCACCTGTGGCTTTTTTTATCTTGGGGGAGTGGTTCTTCCCTATCTCTCCCTGGTGGGCTCTTATATATATCTATTGTTTGGCCACAGAGACCGCACCCTGATTACTGGTGAGTCCGCCACCAATGCTACACTGAGCGTTTGATCCTAAATCAGCACAGTGTTCTTTATATTAGTGAGCAGAGGACCCACTCTTCTTTCTTTACTGTTTTGGTATTTACAAAACATTAGCGCTGGTAGCGCAGCCCTATTTCCCATTTACTATAGTGTTCTCGGCGGACGGGAGGAGGCGCTCAGTGCGCCACTATGGACCTGGCGCACGGCATCTTAAAATCTAAATATAAAGAAGCTGGAAGTGCCAATATAATGGGGGTGATGTGAGGAAGTGTAGTGACACCTGCCCAAATAACAAACATGCCCAAAATAGAGTGATAAAGTAACCTTTTCAGAACCAGCCCGCTGCGCCGGCAAGTACGTTTAGAGCTGCGGGAGGTTTTTTTGAGCTCAGCGCGGGGATTTTACTAAGACACTGCGCCGGCAAAATCTTAGTAAATGTCAAGTCACATAACTCAATTTGCATAAGTTGAACAGGCGCAGCTCTGAACTTGCCAGTGCGCCTGCAAAATGACATTTCTAAAGGAAAAAAAGGCATTTAAAAGCACCCGCGGCTGTAATGAATTGTCGGCTCCCGGAAATATAGAGAAAAGTCATTGAAAGTCATTGATAAAAACAAAAAAAAATGCGTGGGGTTCCCCCCAAATTCAATGACCAGGCCCTTCAGGTCTGGAATGGATATTAAGGGGAACTCTGCCACAAATTAAAAAAAATAAAATGCGTGCGGTTCCCCCAAATATCCATACCAGGCCCTTCAGGTCTGGCATGAATTTTAAGGGGAACTCCACCCCAAATGTAAAAAAAAAATGGCGTGGAGTTCCCCCCAAAAATCCATACCAGACCCTTATCCGAGCACGCAACCTGGCAGGCCGCAGGAAAAGAGGGGGGGGATGAGAGAGCGCCCCCCTCCCTCCTGAACCGTACCAGGCCACATGCCCTCAACATGGGGAGGATGTCCCCATGTTGATGGGGACAAGGGCCTCATCCCCACAACCCTTGCCCCGGTGGTTGTGGGGGTCTGTGGGCAGGGGGCTTATCGGAATCTGGAAGACCCCCAGATCTCGGCCCCCCCTATGTGAAATGGTAATGGGGTACAAATGTACCCCTACCATTTCACAAAGAAAGTGTCAAAAATTAAAAAAATTACAATAGCCGGTTTTTGACAATTCCTTTATTAATATCTTCTCCTTTCTTCCATCTTCTTCTTCCATCTTCTTCTTCCATCTTCTTCTTCCATCTTCTTCTTCCATCTTCTTCTTCCATCTTCTTCTTCTGTTCTTCATTCGGGTTTCTTCCTCCATCTTGTTCTTCATCTTCCTCTTCCTTCTTCCTTCGGTGTTCTCGTCTGCATCTTGCTCCGGCTTCTTCTTCCCTTCTTCTTTCTCCGGCCGCTCCGTTTGAATTCGAAGTTCCCGCTGTGTGACGCTTCAGTTCTTCAATTCTCCTCTTGGTCCGCTGCCACCCGGTGACCCCGCCGCCCTCTGACACCATGGGGAAAGTCCCCGTGAAATCCATGTGCGTCAGAGGGGGGCGGGGTCACGGGGGGGCAGCGGACCTAGAGGAGAACTGAAGCGTCACACAGCGGGAACCTCCAATTCAAACGGAGCGGCCGAAGAAAGAACAAGAAGCCGGAGCAAGATGCGGACGAGAACACCGAAAGAAGAAGGAAGATAAAGATGAAGAGGAAGATGAAGAACAAGATGGAGGAAGAAACCCGAATGGAGAAAAGAAGCAGATGGAAGAAGATGGAAGAAAGGAGAAGACATTAATAAAAGGAATTGTCAAAAACCGGCTATTGTCATTTTATTACATTTTTGACACTTTCTTTGTGAAATGGTAGGGGTACATTTGTACCCCATTACCATTTCACACAGGGGGGGGGCGGGATCTGGGGTGTTGCGGAGCTCCAAAGTCCGCTGGGAAATCCTTGAAGCTGAGGAAGTACTGACTTATCCAAGGCAACCTGTTACCCCCCCCCCCCCCCAGTAACTGGACAACACACAGTTCTGGGAGTAAATCAACACTTTATTTTGCCCCAGCTGGCTTTTTATATCATTTCCCATGCAAGGGGTTTCTTAACTAATTTTCCAGGGGCATTCCCTTCAACAACTAACAGATGACAGTGATTTAATTACCTGGAACTATTTCTAACAACTTGGGATGCGTGAGACGTTTGTCTCCACATATTTACCCAGAACAATGAAACCGTGCCAGACACATTACTAGGAGTGCGGCCTGCCAGGTTGCGTGCTCGGATAAGGGTCTGGTGTGAATCTTTAGGGGGACCCCACGCTATTTTTTTTTTAAGTTTGGCGCGGGGGTCCCCTTAAAATCCATACCAGACCTGAAGGGCCTGGTATGGATTTTGTGGGGAACCCCCACGCCATTTTTTTTAAATAAATTTATCACGGAGTTCCCCTTAATATCCATACCAGACCTGAAGGGCCTGGTAATGGAATTTGGGGGACCCCCACACATTTTTTTTTCAAAGACTTTCAATCTTTCAATGACTTTTATCTGTATTGACGGGAACCAGCAATTCATTACAGCCGCGAGTACTTTTAAATGACTATTATTTTACTTTAGAAATGTCATTTTGCTCTCGAACTGTTATAAACATGGAAAACATGCGCTACTTTCCAGGCATACTATAGACACCCCCCAGGTATGATATTTAGGGCCAGTTCACACCGGATGCAGTGCAGTGCGTTTTTTTGATGCATGAAAAACGCAAAGAAAGTTGATCACATTAATGCCAATGGCATAGTTCACACCAGTGCAGTCCGTTCCAGTGCGTTTCAGAAAGGAAAAATAAAATTGGTCATGCTGCATTTTTTTTTTTAGGTACAGAACTGAACTGGACCGCAGTAAAACACATCAAAAACGCAACGGAACGTACCAAAAGTGCACTGGAATGCACCGGAACGCACCTAAATGCACCAAAGACGCACTGCAACACACTTGTCCTAAGTGAAAAGAGGGGGGAAAAAATACTGGACTGCATCAAAAACGCGCATGCAGAAGAGCACCTGGAAAGCATCCAGACTACGTTTCTATGGTGTGAACTAGGGCCAGTTCACACCATAGAAACGCAATCCGGATGCGTTCCAGGTGCTTTTTTGCTTGCACGTTTTTAATGCGTTCCAGTGCATTTTTGGTACGTTTTTGATGCAGTCCAGTGCTTTTTTTTCACCCCTCTTTTTTATTAACCATAGATAAGGACAAGTTTGTTCCAGTGCGTTTTTGGTGCATTTATGTGTGTTCCTGTGCGTTCCAGTGCATTTATGATGCGTTTTGCTGCATTCCAGTACAGTCCAGTGCAGGTAAAATGCAGCATGTTCTACTTTTTTTGTGGAACTGGAACGCACTGGAACAAACACTGCCATTTAGAACCATATAACCAACTTTTCATGCATTTTTGATGCATAAAAAACGTAATGGACTGCATGTGGTGTGAAATGGCCCTTAAGCAATTTGGCATATTTAAAGGCACTTCTCCTTGTTTTATTTTTGGTGTTGTCCAAATTGGTGACATTGATACATGTCCCTTAGGATAAATAAAAATAACAGTGTACTAAGAAATAAACCGCCCCCTTTCCTTAACACACTCCACTGCGCCTTGGAGAAACGTCTGATAAATTCAGACTGAATTACCCTATCAGCTGCTACATTAAAAAATAAAAAGTGAAAAATTATTTTGAATAACCAAAATAGTAGCGCTCAGTGTCTTACAACACAAATTTAAATATAAACCATATACACTCCGTGAGATAGTGCATAAATGCGAATGTTCATAAATATACACCCTGTAAAGAAATGTGCATACAATAAACTCATCAAGTGTCCATAACGTTCATGACAGTGATTTAAAACAATTGATATAAAGTGTTTAACTGAAAATGAGTCCATAAAAAAGTGCACAAAATAAGTCCATAAAAAGTGCATCCAAAAGTGACTTCAAATTAAGATGATGACAAATAAAACTTTCTTGTGTTTTCTTCAAACCTTCACCACACCAATGTGCTCAGTGATTCCACTCCCTAAGGACTTGCACTCACCACAAGAATATGCCTCGCACTCTACTCTCATGCTTGGCTAATCAGCTTGATTACCCCCCAGGGTATCACAAACGATTCCAAAATGATGAAATTAGGTCAGTCAAGTCTCCCACATGAAAAAACAAATGCTTCCAATAGTGAAGTATATCAAAACTTTTAATTAAAATAACACAGCACAAGTGACCATCAATGGTTACACTCACATTTAGACAGATCAAATTGGGCACTTCAAAGCAAACATTTCCAAACGCCAGGCAAGTTTATAGTAGGCTGCCGCGATGTATTGCGGTCTCGGCGGACCATATAAGCATGTATGTCTCACCCTCCTTCATGTACGCTTGCCTCTCCACTGCAATCGAATCACCGCAGACTCCCGCCCAAACACCAAACTGTATATTCGACGAGTGGTCGAAAGATCCGAACGCTGCACACCAGGTGACTGTCGTGTAGCTCCTCCCAGACTAGTTTCGTCGTAAGACTTCTTCCAATGGGGTGAGCTACACACACTTACACCTCCCTCTTTATACTCTGACCATGATTGGTTACGGTCGTATTTCCTGCTGCGCATGTGCGTATTTCCCGTCCCCATGTGCGCAATACATCGGGCATGACCCCCACAATCACAAACATGGAGGACAAGTATAAATAACATACTGTGATCTGCATCTAATCTCTAATTTATATTCGCTGCAGGTACTATTCAGTTTAAATGTTGTGTATATCAAACACCAATAAGTGTCACTTCTATAATAAACAATAAAAAAACGTCCGGCCGATAAAGGGGGGGGGGGTGTTGTGTTAATGGAAAAGTCCTTTTATCACAACCAATTAATGGAACTTCTAAATGATCAAAACACATATAGAAAGTTACCTCGAGATCCTACGGATGAATATAAAAATCAGTTGAATCTGTTGGTTGAATGGGGATTTAAGAAGGGTGCTATTAATGGAAAAGAAAATCAATACCTGAATCCAAGCTCATGTCGAATTCCGGTAATTTATCCTTTGCCCAAGATTCATAAAAATGTTGAGAACCCCCCAGCGCGCCCAATTGTAAATGGGATAGGCTCCATTACTGCAAGGTTGGGAGAATACCTTGACCGGTTTCTCCAGCCAAGTGTTAAAATCACGAGAGCTTATCTGAAAGACACTAGTGATCTTTTACGATTGCTTGATGGGGTGGAGCTTAAATCAGATGTTTCCACTTTTTTGGTGACCGCTGATGTGAGCTCGTTGTATACCATTATACAGCATGATGACGCCTTATTGGCGCTGAATTGGGCTCTTTGTAAACGGGAAGACATATCACATCTACAAAAATCTTTTTTGGGCAAGGTTTTGGATTTCTGTATGGCCCACAATTATTTTTGGTTTTATAATCAGTTTTTTTCCCAGCAAGTTGGCGTGGCTATGGGAGCCAAGATTGCCCCCAGCCTCGCCAACCTATTTATGGCGGAATGGGAGGACAGACATGTCTTCAATGTGCTTAGACCAGAGTTGAAACTCTACAGAAGATTTATTGATGATCTCCTGTTTGTCTGGGAAGGTTCCAGACAGTCAGTTGAAGAATTCATAAGACATCTGAACAATAACACTAATAATATAGTTTTAGACTATGTTATTAGTGAGGAGGAGGTTAATTTTCTGGATCTTACGATTATGAAATCCGATAGCAGGATCAGTACCAAGGCTTACTTTAAGCCGACTGATCGGAATAGCTATTTGGCCATTGGTAGTGGACATCATCCATCTTGGATTAAAAATATTCCGAAAGGTCAAATGCTAAGGATTCGTCGTAACTGCACATCAACAGATGATTATTATGTACAGGCCAATATTCTGGGAGATAAATTTGTGGAGAAAGGATATAAGGATGATACAATTAAGAATATCATTAGTGAGGTAGCACAAATTCCTAGGACACAATGTTTGAAGAAGAAGGAGGATGGTGCCACTAATAAATCATTTCAGCTAGGTTTTATTTCTGATTTTCATTATCAGTATAAAGAGGTAGAGGAGATTTTTCGCAAATATTGGCACATTGTGTGCAGAGACAGACATCTATGCGAAATTTTATCAGAAAACCCCAAGTTCATCTATAGGAGGGCACCAAATTTTGGCGATCGGGTGGTACAAAAAATTCTTGATCCACCCAAACGCCTAGATCTAAATAAAAACTTTAAAGGTTTTTATTCATGTCGTAAATGCATCTGTTGTAGGACAGTGAAAACGGACAACAGAGGAACCACTAGTTTTACAAATAAGGATGGTGATGTTTTTGAGATTGAACAGTTCATCACATGCAATTCATCCTTTGTGGTTTATTTACTATGGTGCCCATGTGGGTTGTATTATGTGGGGAGAACTAAACGACTCTTGCGAGTGCGTATATCGGAACACCTGGCTAACATTAAAAAAGGATTTCGATATCATAGTGTCTCCCTACACTTCAAAGAAAAGCATAGTCAGGACCCTACCCTTTTACAGTTTTGTGGTATTGACTGCACACACCCTGCTTGGAGAGGTTCGAAACGAGTTAGGGAGCTCTCTCAGAGAGAAACCAAATGGATTTTCCTTTTAAGGAGCCTCCATCCGAGAGGGCTAAATATCGAACTCGATTTAAACTGTTTTATCAGTAATTTTTAGATTTTTTTTAGAAACATTTTCTCTTATACAATGATGTATGTCCATAGTGTGCATTTATGAGGATGCATGTAATGTGTCTATGCATGCACACACATGTAAATTGAGACAAGGTGGACATTGATCTATTATAGTCTATATAATAGACTAGTTTTAGTCGTACAGATATATATTTTACTATACATGTAAATTAATTTTCATTATATACATGTATTTTTAGTTGGGATTTTAGTTAACCTTCATATCTTGATCAGCCTCGCACTAACATGTGAGGTTGTTATATTAGTCTACTTTGTGACTTAATTCTCTGATATCTGGTGAACAATAGTTATAATTGATCTTTCCGCATATATTATTCAAATTTTTCCGCATATATTATTCTAATATAATATTCTCCTGTTTTAATTCCATATATATTCAAAGGTGCTGAGTACTCTGGCGCCAATTTGAGTATAAAAAGTTTTTTTATTGTTTATTATAGAAGTGACACTTATTGGTGTTTGATATACACAACATTTAAACTGAATAGTACCTGCAGCGAATATAAATTAGAGATTAGATGCAGATCACAGTATGTTATTTATACTTGTCCTCCATGTTTGTGATTGTGGGGGTCATGCCCGATGTATTGCGCTCATGGGGACTGGAAATACGCACATGCGCAGCAGGAAATACGACCGTAACCAATCATGGTCAGAGTATAAAGAGGGAGGTGTAAGTGTGTGTAGCTCACCCCATTGGAAGAAGTCTTACGACGAAACTAGTCTGGGAGGAGCTACACGACAGTCACCTGGTGTGCAGCGTTCGGATCTTTCGACCACTCGTCGAATATACAGTTTGGTGTTTGGGCGGGAGTCTGCGGTGATTCGATTGCAGTGGAGAGGCAAGCGTACATGAAGGAGGGTGAGACATACATGCTTATATGGTCCGCCGAGACCGCAATACATCGCGGCAGCCTACTATAAACTTGCCTGGGGTTTGGAAATGTTTGCTTTGAAGTGCCCAATTTGATCTGTCTAAATGTGAGTGTAACCATTGATGGTCACTTGTGCTGTGTTATTTTAATTATAAGTTTTGATATACTTCACTA
Organism: Rana muscosa; assembly: GCA_029206835.1. Lineage (NCBI taxonomy): Eukaryota > Metazoa > Chordata > Amphibia > Anura > Ranidae > Rana > Rana muscosa. The sequence goes on from JARGYO010005603.1 coordinate 9,303,777, forward strand.
TTGGAAGCATTTGTTTTTTCATGTGGGAGACTTGACTGACCTAATTTCATCATTTTGGAATCGTTTGTGATACCCTGGGGGGTAATCAAGCTGATTAGCCAAGCATGAGAGTGCGAGGCATATTCTTGTGGTGAGTGCAAGTCCTTAGGGAGTGGAATCACTGAGCACATTGGTGTGGTGAAGGTTTGAAGAAAACACAAGAAAGTTTTATTTGTCATCATCTTCATTTGAAGTCACTTTTGGATGCACTTTTTTGGACTTATTTTGTGCACTTTTTTATGGACTCATTTTCAGTTAAACACTTTATATCAATTGTTTTAAATCACTGTCATGAACGTTATGGACACTTGAGTTTATTGTATGCACATTTCTTTACAGGGTGTATATTTATGAACATTCGCATTTATGCACTATCTCACGGAGTGTATATGGTTTATATTTAGATTCATGTCCCTTAGGATGTCCCCATTTTAAGGCCACTAACTAGAAGAAAAGCCAGCCAAGTAGGGACTAGCAAAATTAACAAGTCAGTTCCCATAGACTGCAATGGTATTTGTTGGTATTGGGGGGGGGGGGGGTGATTGTCCCATCTCTAATTTTGTAGCATGCTGGATGATGTGCTTAATTTTGGATGGGAGGGGGGGCGGAGGGGGTTTCTGCAAGCTGCAGTTGTGTTGTTCTGAGCATGCGCAGGCTGTTAGATTTTTTTTGGTGCTTTTTGTGTGTGAACAGCACCAGGATATTTCTGGGCATGCTCACTGAGTGTTTTTATGGGTTAGTAATTGAAGGACATCCTTAACAGGTGTACCCACTTTGAAGTTCAGTCTCTACATTGGGTGAACTTGCATTTTGGGTGTTTCATGGACTGTGCATGTGTTTTCAATTGCCTCATTAGCTCACAAACCTATGTTATATAAAGCTCGCAGATAGCATCCTCTCCCTTGCCCTGAAAAGAGGCAAGTGTGTGTGCGCGTGTGCCTGGCAAAAAGTACATTTTGGTGTCCTTATCGAGTTGGTGACACATGTATTTTATTTGTTATGTCTTTGCAAAACAGGTGTTTGTTTTAATTTTGCGGATTGTATTTTTTTGTGTGGGGGAAATGTTCCCCTGAAATAATTTTGATGTTGTTAATGTGTGTCGTTTGTTCACTTTGATTTAATTGTCTGTGCTGCATTATTTTGCCAATTTTTTCTCAAGATGTTGAGTCTGTAACGGTTTCAAATTGACCCTGTTTTTTATTTTGGCTTCCCTTTGTTTTGTTGATTAATAAAATTTGATGCAAAGTTTTGAGGTTTGTTTTGCGTTTTCTTTGCAACAAATGTGACAGCTGATTGGCATGTCAAAACAAAACAGGTGTGATTTGTCTACCCTGGTGCCTTCATGCTAGCATATGCATGTATTGTGTGCTGCCATGGATAATCGCCAGGAAATGAAAAATACAGAGCGGTAAGTATTCAATTTTCCTTTTTACTGCAGTGGTTCTCAGCCTCAGTCCTCAAGTACCCCCAACAGCACATGTTCTGTGAATTTATCTTATCAAGAATTGCTGTCCAAAATTCAAAACCATTGACTGTGATTTAAAGCACATGTGCAAGATGAAGGAAAACCTGCAAACATAGCCTGTTGGGGGTACTTGAGAAGCACTGATTTAGAGCACTGCACTTAAAAATAGCTCAAGGCAATACGATTCTAATTGTGGGCATTTTTAAGGGAAACCAAGTAAGTGTTAGAACCCCTGCTTGTTTTTTTTTTTAGGTTGGGCTTTGTGTCCCCTTTTAGTAAAATTTGCTTCACTTCCTGTCACACAGCTAAACAGGAAGTGAAGGTAAAACCCTACCGATGTCTTTTCTTGGGGACACACAGATCAATTTAACTAGTGTCCCCATTAAGCCCCCTCGGATATCCAGCAATTGCACTTCTAGTGCAAAGTAGATTTGCCTTTAGTAAATAAACCCCAAAGTCCAAAATACCTAATAATTTAGGGTGTACCCCGCAAAATGCTGGAGTGCAATGTACATAATGGGGAAAGTATTTAGATTGACCTGTGTGTCCCCAAGGAAAGACATTGGTAGGGATTTACCCTCACTTCCTGTGTGGCTATGTGACAGGAAGTGAATTATTTGGAAGGATAAAGTGGCCAAATTTAGGAGTTGTCTTCACCCTATCAGGGGTGCAGACATCCCCAAAAACTGTCTAGACTTGTAATCCCTCTGCACTCTATCCCCAAGCAAAAATAAGAAAGGATTTCATTTAGTTTAACTTTGCAAAGACACATTCCTAAGTCGAATTGTGATGCATGTCAATGGCCCATTTAGACCCTCTTTAATCACTTGAGATCAGCGCTATAACTGATCGACGGCCACAGCGCGGTCCTCAATTGCCGGGAGTCCGTCAATAGACGTCCTCCCCTTCGCGCGCACGCTGTGGTCACCGAGTCACTGAGACTCGGGTGATGACAGATCCGAGTAAGGGGCCGATCCCTGCCCTTTACCATGTGATCAGCTGTCAGCCAATGACAGCTGATTACGTGATGTAAACAAAAGCTGGGTAATGGTTTTTGTTTTCTCCTTGTGCTGACAGCGTGAGCATAAAAAAAGGCAATCACCGGCTTATGTGCAAGGGACATCGGGCCCGAAGAGGAAGAGGCAATTCTGTGACAATCAGTAGCCCCTGCCAGTGCCACCTATCAATGCCCACCACTGGTGCCAATCAGTGCCACCTAGCAGTGATGCCTATCAGTGCCCATCACTGCCAACTATCATTGCCACCTAGCAGTGCCACTTAATGCCCACCAGTGCCAACTAGCAATGCCACCTCTCAGTGCCCACCCTTGCCACCTTATCGGTGCCCATCAGTGCAATCTCATCAGTGTACATCAATGAAGGAGAAAAATAACCTTTTTTAAAAATTTTCGAAATATTAACCACTTTCCTACCGCCCACCGTCAAATGACGTCCTTGGCTTTGTGCGGTGACATCTGAATGATGCCTGCAGTTGCAGGCATCATTCAGATATTCTTTTCAGCCAGCGATTCTGTGCACGATAAAAATGATCATAGCGGCAGTTCCGCCGCTTGATCGTTCTTATAGGTGGCGGGAGGGGACGTCGTCCCCCCCTCCACCCGCTGAAGCCGTCCCTGTATTACGTCACAGTCCCGGGGACTGTCCCGGGCCCCATGTTGAGGGCATGTAGCCTGGTACGGTTCAGGAGGGAGGGGGGCGCTCTCGTCCCCCCCCCTCTTTTCCTGGGGCCTGCCAGGTTGCGTGCTCAGATAAGAGTCTGGTTTGGATTTTGGGGGGACCCCCACGCTGTTTTTTCAGCTTAGGGGGTTCCCCTTAAAATCCATACCAGACCTAAGGGGCCTGGTATGCTCCTTGAGGGGAACCCATGCCGTTTTTTTTATTAAAATTTGGCGTGGAGTTCCCCTTCATGATTCATACCAAACACGGGACAGCGAGCGCGAGGCTGCCGAGAACCAGCGCGAGACATTCTCGGCCAGGTAGTCGCCTCTAGGACACGACTTGTGCGGCTGCTTCACGCTCAGGTCGTGTCCAAGTTGCCTCGCAAAGTCGCGCCGCGAGTCGGATCGGCTTCATCCGACTTCCCGGGCGACCTCTATTCAAATCAATGGGCTCCCATAGGGAACCATTCATTTTCAATAGAGCGCCGCTGACATTTTTATTAACTATAACAGTGCGCCGCTGGTTCCTGCGCTCAGTGAAGGATTTATCCGGCGCAGCTATTAAGGTATCAACCAGCGCAGCGCACTGTTATTAGTAAATCACCCCCTATATCTTTTGCAGCAACCCTCCCTATGAGCGAGTTATTTACCATGTATATGTTGCCATGGAGGCACCAGGAAAACTGAAAATGTAATACTTGCCTTTCCATAATTTTCCTTTCCTGGTGCCTATCCATGGCATCCCTTACTGTAATCTGCATTTTTTTTTGAGAGTAGTTACAAGAATGACGGGGGGGGGGGGGTCAACTCTTCCTTTTGTAGAGTTAATGTGGTCCTGTGGGTTGGTTGTGGGCAGAACAACCAACAATGTATATGCTGCCATGAACAGGCACCAGGAAAAGAAAATTACGGAAAGGCAAGTATTCAATTTTCAGCTTTTACTGCAAGGTCTGTGACCCGATTACGACAGCAGCTCTTTTTTTCCCCGAACTGCTGCAAGTATTTGACCATCGGATTACTTAAATAATTGCTCTACCATGCTGTGGCTCCTCTCATTAGTTCATATGCCCTGTAGCGACTTACAAAAGCTCTCAGGAGGAACAGGTATTACAGAACTGACAATTTACATATTATACATTCCCTGCCCTCAGGAAGCTTACAACCCAAGATCCCTATCTCACACGTATACATATAACTACTAGGACCAGTTTAGCAAGATCCAATAAAGCAACCAGATTTTCTTTGAAGTGTCGGAGGAAACCAGAGTACCCGGAGGAAACCCACGCAAACACAGGGAGAACATGTAATAGTGTCCTGAGTGCTAACCAATGAGCTGTAAAAGGGGGTATGTGATTCCACGCAAAGGAAAAGGAGAGTGCTGAACAGGAGAGAAGAACTGCTGCCCCTACAGAATACTGCCACTTAGGTGGAGTATAGAAATGAATGTAAAAAGTGTAAGTGTGGCGCTGTTCTGATTGTATCAAGGTGCTAGAAATAAATAACACAATCCTTCTTGTACCAAGTGTAAAAATATTTATATAAAGTGCTACACCCTCTGCTGGGCGTAGCCTTTATAATGTGCAAAACCGATGTGAACCGATGCTAGTTTCAGTTTCCTTGTGGTGTGCGTGACTATCCGTGCTCGTTCTATATATGCACTCACCAGAGTTTTCTGGGGTATAGTGTGGATCCACATCATTCAGGCTGGATGTCAAGACTTTGTGCTCCTCAAATTCACTTTTATTAAACTCAAGGAACGCCAAACACAGCATGTCTTTGAAGTGTCGGAGGAAACCAGAGTACCCGGAGCTGACTACCTTCCAGGTTGCTACACAGTGGCAAATACTGTGACCGCGCTATACCCCAGAAAACTCTGGCGAGTGCATATATAGAACGAGCACGGATAGTCACGCACACTGCAAGGAAACTGAAACTAGCATCTGTTCACCAAGCACTGGACTTTATTTATGAGCAAAAGTCACTATTTGTCATTAAATGTGTCACTGCATTTATGCCGGTTTATTTATAAATTGGTTTCTTGTAGATGAGATTTTAATTCATGTAATTTATTGATTTGTACTATAATGTGTCACATAAATTAAGGAAGCACTTTTTTGCACATTATTATTATTAAGGTAACACCCGGCCGAGAGTGTAATACACCACCAGCACTTTATATACATTCTTTTATATATTTATTTTGTGCACACTAAAATAAGGTAAACACCCAGCCGAGGGTGTAATACACCACCAGCATTTTACATTTCTACACATCAAAATAAGGCAAACACCTGCATACAGTTATTTATTTATTTGGTCAGCAGTAGTGCCACCTGCTGCTGTCCAAGCAGGGAAAAATGTTAGGTGGTTATGCTAGGCATATTTTAAGCCTCAAACCTGTGCATGGGGTCTATGGGCTCATTTACATGGGTGCTCAGCCCCGTACAGAATGCAGAGACATGTGTTTATGTTTTTTTTACTAGCACTAAGCGGTGTGTGTGCAGGCAGCATACCGTATATAGGTTCATGCACATGCCTAAAGAAAGCCCCCGTAGCTAACTGGAACAGGATCAGTGGAGGGGGGACATGACAGGGTGATAAGGGTATCCAGGAGAGATAGGGTTAAATCTTTTGGTAGTTCAGATGGGGTTTTCAATCTGATTGGGCAATTAGGGGGTGTGTGGGGGGGGAGCCTTGCTGATATTAGGCCTGGGAAGGGGGTGGGGCCCTAACAGTTATCCGGGCAGCCAGGGCAGAACATCAGGACTTCTGTCTCACTGCGGTTGTGCAGAGTTTGGCTATAGAATGAGCGAGCTGGAGAGTCATCTCCCAGCTCAGGGCTGCAGCTGATGTCCGCGGCGCAGCGTGGGTGCAGAGCCAGATCGTGGCTTCCCTGCATGGGGTCCAGCAGAGCCCCCCCCTACGGGACCTGTGCCACCGCGTGCTCAGCGGTCTAGGCCGCCGGAGCGCTTCAGTCCTGACAGGACCCCTTGGGCTCGGCGCTGCAATGGGAGCCCGCCTTCGGACCCTTCAGGCCCCCCCGCCAAGCGTACGCTAGCTTCGGCGGGGGGTTCGCCTGGTAGGAATCCCCATCTTAGGCGGAGCCCGTGGGGGATGGGGTCATCCCGGCGAGTCTTGCCGAGCCCAACCTCCGCCGTCTGGATACCGGAGCGAGCGGCTGGCGTGTGACTGGCGAGGTACCGGTCGGCACATCTGCCCAGCACGGGAGAGTGGGAGCTGCGGGCTCCGGCCAGTATCCTGGTGCGGCCGGTAGCTCATCCTGGAGATCGGTGGAGCGGCGAGGGAGGGCGGGCACGTTTGCCTGCGGAGGTTCCAAGATGGCGGCGCACACCACCGGGTCTGGAGCGGTGCCCGGGAGTTTGGGTCTGGCCGGGGCGCCTGTCGAGGACGTCGGCTGCGGCGGCAGGGGGCCGCGAACTGGACGGAGGAGGCCGGGAAGCGAGTCGGCGGTGCGGAGCTCAACTGCGGCAGGCGGGGGGAGAGGACGGCCTGCGGAGCGGAGGTCGGTGGAGCCCGTGGTGCCTGGGGAACAGTCGGGAGCGGAGTTCAGCAGCGCAGAGGATGGCGAGCTGGAAGAGGATGTCGGTGTTGCTGCGGGGGATGTCTGTCCGGCGGCTGGCGGGGTTCCCAGCCCCATGCAGCCTGGTGAGTGTGTCTCTTCTATCTATCCTTTCTTATCTCCCTCTATGTGGGCTGGGGGGCAGGCCCAGGGTGGGGGGGGCTGGGGCCCAGGATGCGGGGGTGCTCACCCGGGAGGTGCTGGTGGGATTGAGGGAGCTGCTGCAGAAATTGGACAAAGGGGGGGTGCAGGTAGGTGCAGTTGTGATGCCGAGGGATGCCACAGGAACTCTGGGGGAGTCGGCGCCGGGAACCCTTTCCTCTTCTGCGGTGCAGGCTGGAGGGAAGTTACCGCAGGTGCACGGTGCTGCTGCCTCTGGGGAGAAGTCCAAAGAGGACAGGGAGACGGACAAGGTGAAGTTGGCAGACTCGGCGAAATGCGAGGTCTATGTGTGCTTTGAGGGGCCCCTTGGGGCGCACCTAAAAGCTGAGGTGAGGGAAAAAATTTGGAAAGGGGAGTATATAGAAATGTTTTCCCTGCTCCCGCTGGAAAAATTTAACCTTGATCGCGTGAAGCCGGAGGAGAGCAAGAAAGAGGACGAGGAGAAGCGTAGGTATCGCCTTATTCCTCGCACGTTTGCCAACTGGTTGCAAGCGTTTGCGATTTTAGCAAGCGTGGTTGGCGAGAAGGAACCGGACAATTGTTCGGCCTTGTTTTGCTATTTGGACGCGATAGGGGAGGCGAATCAAAGTTTATGAGGGAGTGGCCTGGCTTCGCTACGACGATCAGTTCCGGCAATGGAAAGCGGTGCGCCCGGCTATTCGCTGGGATCACAGGGACATTGACCTCTGGATGAAGCTGATGACCCCGGCCAGGGTGGGGAGCCAGTCTTTTCCAGGGGGGGCTGGCGGAGCCTCCACCTCAGGATCGTCGGCCGTTAGAAAGAAGGGGGTGTGCTGGCAATTCAATGACAGCTCTTGCCGTTTTGGGGGCACCTGTCGCTTTAAGCACGAATGTTCCCGGGTGTGGCGGGAACCATTCGCTCGCACGGTGCTTTAAAGCCGGTAAAGGTCGGACAGGTGATGCGACTGGAAAAAGGGACGACTCCGGTGAGGGTGGGAAGGATGCCTCCCTTCCTAAGTAGGTACCCGGATCGAGAGTCGGCTCGACTCTTGGGGGAGGGTTTTGAGGTGGGTTTCCGTATCCCGTGCACGTTGACAGATATTCCTCCGTTGGCGCCGAATTTGAGGTCGGCTCTCCAGTTCCCTGAAGTGGTGGTGGAAAGCTTGCTAAGGACGTTTCGTTGAGTAGGATGAGCGGACCGTTTTCCTCTCCTCCACTTCTGGGCCTGGTGGATTCTCGTTTGGGAGTTGTTCCCAAGAAGGAGCCGGGCAAGTTCCGGTTAATCCATCATCTTTCCTACCCAAAAGGGGGCTCGGTTAACAATGGTATTGATCCGCTAGCCTGTGCGGTCACCTATACATCGTTTGACGCAGCGGTGGCCTGGGTTCGTAGGTACGGACGGGGGTCTCTGCTGGCCAAGACGGACGTGGAAGCAGCGTTTCGCCTGCTTCCGGTTCATCCGGACAGTGTGCACCTTCTGGGTTGTAGGTGGAACGATTCCTATTATGTCGATCGTTGTCTGCCTATGGGGTATTCCATTTCTTGCGCACTGTTCGAGACATTCAGCTCGTTTGTTGAATGGGTAGTGCAGGACGTGTCCGGCCTGAACTCCATCATCCACTATCTGGATGATTTCCTGTGTATCGGGCCGCTGGACTCTAACGTGTGCACAGTGTTGCTTGGGACGCTTCAGCACATTGCGGCTTGTTTCGGGATTCCTTTGGCTCCAGGAAAAACGGAGGGCCCGGTGACTGAGCTGGTTTTTCTGGGCATTACGATAGATTCCGTGGCCATGGAGTGTCGTTTGCCCGTGGACAAACTGGTGGCCCTGCGACGGGAGGTGGTCTACATGTCGGGCATGTGAAAGGTCAGGTTGCGGGAGTTGCAGTTCCTGCTCGGGAAGCTGAATTTTGCTTGCAGGATAATTCCTATGGGCAGAATATTTTGCCGGTGGCTCTTGTTGGCTACGGCGAGCGTCAGCGCCCCACGGTACTTAGTTCGTTTGTCTAGAGATCTCAGGGCAGACCTTCGGGTGTGGGAGGAATTTGTCTACGTACAATGGACGATCGTTGTGGATGTCGGGACCTGTGAGCAATCCGGATTTGACGTTGTTTACGGACCTGGCGGGGTCTGGTGGCTACGAAGCATTCTTTCAGGGTAAGTGGAGTGCGGGTCGGTGGCCTGAGTCGTATTGGGAGGCTGGTTGGTTGAAGAACCTGGTACTTTTGGAATTGTTTCTGATTGTGCTGGCGGCTGAAATTTGGGGGGGGCTTTCCGAAACCGGAAGGTGCGCTTCAACTGCGACAACATGGGGGTGGTGACTGCTATCAATAACATGTCAGCTTCCTCTCTGCCGGTGGTGCGCCTATTGCGCCATTTGGTCTTGTTGTGCCTTCATTTGAATGCTTTTATCTACGCTGTTCATATCCCGGGGGTTACTAACAAGATTGCGGATGCCTTGTCTCGTTTGCAGTGGCAGGAGTTTCGCGTGTTAGCCCCGGAGGCGGAGCAGCAGGGAACGCCTTGTCCACCACGTCTATGGAAGATAGTGTTGGAGTCGCCGCAGGATTAATCCGGAATTCTTTGAGTGTGGTGACGTGGGAGGCGTATTCCAGAACGTGGAAGGATTGGAATGCGTTACTGGCTGAGGTAGGGGGTCTGGAACATGGGGGTGATGTCTATTCTGTGGTGGTTTATTTAATTGTACCTGATTTTGTGAGGGGGGTGTCTGCTTCTGCGGTTGACCGCGATCTGGCAGCCCTTGTGTTCTGGTTTCGGTTACATGGGATGGAGGATGCCACAAAATCTTTCATGGTGCGCCAGGCGATGAAGGGATACCGCAAGGGCCGTAGGTCCAGTGATTCCAGGCGTCCGGTGTCGATTGCCTTGTTGAGGGCGGTCCTGGAGCATTTGGGCTCGGTCTGTTCTGATGCCTACGAGCAGACTTTGTTTCGGGCCGCTTTTTTTCTGGCTTTCTTTGGGGCCCTTCGGCTGGGCGAACTGGCCAGCCCTTCTAGATCGGTCGCTGGTGGGGTCTTGTGGGAGGATGTGGTGTTCGCCGATGATTCGGTTCGTGTTGGGATACGTCATTCCAAGACTGACCAGTTGGGAAAGGGGGTGCATTTGGAATTGTTCTGGGGCACGGAGGCGGGCCTTTGTCCGGTGGTTGCGTTGACTCAATTTGCGGACATGCGTCCACTGATGGCGGGCCCGTTCTTGATTCACGCTGACGGTTCAGGCTTGTCACGATTCCAGTTCGTGGCGGTCTTCAGAAAGTGTCTGGGGCGGTGGGTTTGGATCCCAAGCAGTACGGGTCTCACTCTTTTCGCATCGGTGCGGCCACCGAGGCTTCTCGCTGGGGGTTGGATGATGCCGCGGTCCGGCGGATCGGCAGATGGGAGTCCAACAGGTACCGGCTGTACGTCAGGCCGCATTTACTGTAAGAGGTGGGAGTGTGACTCTTTGGTCATCTGGGCGCCCGGCTAGGGTATTGTTTGTTTGTTTTGTTGTTTCCACCCTTTGATTTCATTGTCATCTATGTTGTGTGTTGATGTGCTTACAAGTTTGTCGGTGGGTGGTACCGTGTTTGTTTTGTTTGCTTACAGGTCAGAGATGTCTCGTGTGGATCCTGGGGCACTCCTATGTGTACTGGGGAGCCAGGAGGGTGGAGGTCAGGCCGGAGTCCAGGCAGTTGGGTATTCCCCCGGGAGTGGGGCAGTGTGCGCTGGATAGGGGTCCGGGGCATGATGTGGAATCAGGTGGTAGCCGAAGTGAACAGGTTTGCCCGTTTAAACAGGCCCCCGGATATTCTGGTTTTGCACGCGGGGGGCAACGATCTGAGTGTCAGAGCTTCTAGAGAGCTTATTCGGGACATCCGTTTTGATTTTCTCCGGCTTAGTTGTGCCTTTCCGAAGACCCTGTTGGTTTGGTCGGATATAGTGGCGCGCACCGTGTGGCGTGGGGCCAGATCCATAGCGAAAGTTAACAAAGCGAGGGTAAAGGTTAATAAGGAGGTCGGGAAGTTTTTTGTTAGGAACGGGGGTCTGGCGGTCCTGCACTTGGACTTGGAAGAGGACACTTGGCGTTTCCTTCGGGGGGATGGCGTTCACCTTAACGCCGTTGGCACGGATTTGTGGTGGCTGGGTTTGGAGGACGGTGTTCAGAGGGCTTTTCGGGTGTGGCGGGGCGCGCAGGTGTAAGGTGTCACACCTGCGGCTCTGTGGCGTTTTGGGGTCCTTGGCGGTGGTATATAATTAGGTCCATTTGGGTAAGCGGTGGGGAACCATCTCAGGTATGGTATCCTCGAGTGGGAACGATTCACTGGCTAGTGAACGGAGAGGGGTAAGGACCCTGGGTGGCTGAGGTCAGCTGGGTTTAGGCCCTGAGTCCATGAGTAACGACTGGGGTGGCAACTCAGCTAGGTGGTGCCTCGGACGCAATAAAAAGGGGAGGGTTAGATTGGTACCGTCAAGGCTCTCAAAAATCAGTATGTCTGTTTCTTGTTTGGTCATTTAAAAAGGTTATGATGGTTAATTTAATTACAATAATTTGTTAATAAAAGGCCGGGCTCGGCCATTTTTCCCCAAAAAGAAAGTTGTGTGGTCTCTTACTCAATAGGAGGGGGGTGGGGATCTGGTACAGCAAGTAAGGGGTAAGTTCAAGTGTATGGTTAGCTCTTAGCTACCCTTGTCATGTAAATTTTCCATGCCCAGGGAGCCATATGCTATACATGGCCAATTTCTTGTAAACGATTATGCTACGTTGCATCAGTGTTTAACTGGCCATGCACATACAATGTATTTCACAAAAGCAAAACCGCCATTTTGGGAAATCCATTGTTTACAGTCATTAACCTGCAGCTCCACAGGCACAGAAAAGTGCTGGGAAATTCACATATAAAATGCCTACAAATGTCCATGTGCATGAACCCCTATAAGAGGCGCTCAGCCCTGTACAGTATGAAAAAGTGTTTACCTTTCTGCCCTAGCACTGAGCTATGTCCCTATTGGTGGATAGGCACAGGCAAGTCTGACAGTTACACAGGGATAGGTGCATGGCCCCGTAAAAAAAAAAGTTTATCACACTTGCGGCACCATTGTTAGGCCCCATTCACACTGCTGCATTACGTTTGTTGCAAGTTTTTGTCACGCAACAGCAGAGGACAGTCTATTCCTTGAAATATGTGCCCTATGTGCGCCAAATTAAGCTCCAAGACCTTTTCCTGTGTTGAGCTTTGTATGTTCTTTTACCGCACGTTTTGGCAAGTTTGTTGTGCATTTTTCCGCATAACAAAATTTGCATTTGGCGTGCCATTAACGGCACTGAAAGTGCAACACGTATTCCCTGAACACAGATGTAAATGGGACTTAAAGCAAAACTTTACCCAAAAGGGGAAATTCCGCATTTCCTCCTCCTCTCCCCTTCTATCCCATGTTTGGAATGTCCTTTTTTTTGGGGGGGGGGGAGCAGGTAACTGATGATAGATATCCACTTCCACTCTGACCGTCTAGGTGATCGGAGTAGAAGTTCGCCCCCCCAACTCTCCCCCACAGCCTCTCAGGACACATCGTGGCTGGACACACCTGGCTGCCCACAATTAAGATTCCCACACCAGGGATCAAAACATCAGCAAAGAGCTGGGTCGAGTGACTATATCTCTGGATCCTGGGACAGGTGAGTATGTTTTTTAAAAGTCAGTAGCTACAGCATTTGTAGCTGCTGACTTTTAAATTTTTGTTTACAAGGTGAAGATCCCCCTTAACCACTTCATGTTATACCAGGTTGATGCCTGCAGCTAAAAGCATCATCCTGGAATTTGCTTATTTTTTCAGCCAGCAATTCCCTTTTATGTAAAAGCTATCCTAGTAGCTGGATTGCTTTAATAGGCGGCAGGAGGGGACGTTAAACCCCCCCTTTGTCTACAGTCTCGGACCATCTCCTGTAGTATGCCTGCAGTCTCTGACCATCTCCTGTATCATGTCTGCTAGAGGTGCACCAAATGAAACTTTTGATAATTCTATTAGCAAAGTGTTTAAGAGATTGCAAGCATCCTTTTCATTGCTGATTGAGGGGGGGAGCAACAACAACATGGCGCCGTAGAACAGCCCACAGCAAGCATGCTCCAAGCTTTCCTCTTGAAACCAGACCAATAAGATATATGATGAAGGATGTATAGATCCCCCAAGTAACTGAACGCAGAAGCACTGAAGCTGATTTCCACCGGATCCTGCCAGATTGCACTCACCCTACCACGGGGGACTTCTCTACCTGACTCTCCAGAGAGATAGTGTGGAGGCGGGGCTGCGAGAGACACGAGTCGCCAGTGTCAAATCCGGGGGCTGAGCTGCTGTCGCGCTGGGTACGGCGGACTGAGTGGAGACGGGAGCGGAGGCTGGCTACAACCGAGTTCAGAGGACATGGAGGAGAATACGCGGCCCCCACGTGACACCCCAGGTGACACCACGTTGGAATCCGAGCTTCGGCAGTATCGGAGCGAGGGTCCGGACGGGAGCTGCCGGGAGTAGAGGAGAGTGGAGGGGGGCTCGTAACCAACGAATCCAATGCAACCATAGCCGGTGGATGTAAAGGCATTTGAGAGGTGCATTTAAAGGCTGGAGACGAATCGGATCAACGAGGGGTAAGTCAAATAAGAACTTTGATCACCCTCTTCCTTAGTTCTCCCAGCCCTCGCTGGCCCTCCAGCCGCAGAGTACGATTTTGCAGCAATACAGTGATATTAAGGAAGGATTCATCAGGACTCAGGATACATAAGGACTCATATGAATTTATAAGATCTACATTTAAGTAAGGTAGAGTCCAGATTTGTAAGAACTGTAATAGTGCAACACTGGGTCCTTGTTCCGTTAGTGGTATGAAATACTCTGCATTCACATATACCAATTGACTTTATTTTTCTGGCTATCTAGCTTGGATTGAACTGTGTATCAAAACTCAATCATTTTGGATGGGACACGGTGAACCCTGCTATATGTATGACTAGGGGGTGTGGAAGAAAAAGAAACTGTGATACTGGGCTCATATGAATTATCTGCCGCCAATCTGATATAAATAAGCTGATATTGGTATATGGTATATGTATGAAAACAAGAGCAGGTAGCCCATAAATTTGTTTTGGTACAGAGTGGACCATAGAGAAAGAGGTCTTATATCATTTAAATCCATACATATACGGCCGCTTGAAATACATTAAAAAACAAAAGGAGCTTGTTTCTGGCCTTGAGCTGGAGTTAAGGGCCTCTGGTAAGGAGAAGATGGGAACAAAGGGTCCCAAAAGTAAATCAGGGGGAGGGAACCAGCCGTAGCACAATAAAGTCCTACTTGATCGTAGATGGGTCGGACCAAATGGCTGAGAGTCCCAGGAAGAAAACAGAGTCAGCCCCAGGAACCCCTGCAAAAAATAAAGGACACCCAGAGACGGTCCAGATGAGTGAGGGGACCCCTGGAAAAAATATAACCAATAAGGCCCAATCTCCAGAAACCAAATGCAAGAAAACTCCGGAGAGACAACAACAATCTGAAACATCTCTGGAAGGCCTACAGGACCCCCCAACAAAGCAAGATATGACAGACATGATAGAAATGATATCACGCTTAGAGCGAACAATTAAAGGCGAAATGGGTGCAACGAGAAAAGACATACAGAGCGTTCTACAAAAAGTGGAGGGAATAGAAGATCAGTTAGAGGAACATAAAAGTGCTATAAAAGAACTTAGAGATAGAGCTGATATGGACTGGATAGAGATAAGGAATGCCTAATATAAACTTGAGGACCAAGAGAAGCGTAGCAGGAGGAAAAACCTCCGGGTTAGAGGTCTCCCGGAAGAGGTTAAAGATATAGAATTGGGAGATGTGCTGCGAGAGATATTTAACATGGCTCTAAAGCGCGAGAAATCTGCGACAATGCAATTTGAAAGGGTTCACAGAATACAAAGGTCATATAGCGATCAAAGAGACTCACCAAGAGATATTATATAAAAAATAAAAAACTTCCGCGCCAAAAAAACGAATCAATATTTACCCTACGTGTGCAATATATAATAATAGTAATAATAATAATGATAAGCTGCTCCCCTGAAAACAACGGAGTAAGTGACTCCTATTGGATAGTGATATATATGAGGAATAGGGGGGCGCTAGTGATTAGCAATAAAGTGGATAACTATAAATAATCAAACAATTTTGGACCAATACACAAACACTAGTGACAGTACAACAATATACAAAACTTATATAGTGGATATCTAAAAAAAAATATTAAATTAAATACATATATATATTATTGAAGTCCCAATTTGTGGAAAAAATGTTGAATGGATGTCTCAGTCCAATCCAAAAATCAATCACCAAACAGAAACAATCAAATCTTGCTGTGATGATAAATATAAATCTTCAAACAAAGTGCATTCCAAATCCTCCACCACAGAGAAATTAGAAACTTGCAACACCAAAAGTGCTCAGGTAAAGTAGTAAGCTTACCAGAATGTGTAGACTTCTTTAATTAAAAAGAAAGTCACACTAGCTTTGACAGGTTAGTGCCTGTACACATAAAAGATTAGCTGGATGGAAATGTGTTCCCTCTCTCCTCCAATGCTCAAGGACAGGACATGAAATATAAGCAAAGACTTCTCATAGTGCAACCCATTTATTAAAATTGGAAAATTAAAACAGCAACGCCAAATGGCTTCTTACATTATCCTGTGCCTCTCCCGGCACTGGGGCTGCATGCATGTAATGGATACTCCAGGCTCGAACCACCTCCACAGCGGCGTGCGTTCTAATACAGCGTGTAGACAACCAGGATATCCGGGTGGGGAGTGGATAGGTGGATCACGTGACTAGGCTCGCCGCCGACGTACGTTTCGTTTGGATTAACGTCTTCAGGGGGCGTGCCTAGTCACCAACGTCACGCGCTTATAAGGATCATGAATAGGGAGGGGTAAATGTGATAGATGGAAGCCAACTATCTAATGCTTTTTGCTCCTAAGGTGCCAGTAATGTATATATTACACAAAATACATAAAAATAAAGAGTCCCCTCCGGGGCGACCGATAAGCGGAATTGAATCATTATTTTCCAGGTTGGGAGAATATCTAGATGGTTATTTCAAACCATTAGTTTCTTTAAGCCCCTCCTACCTCAAAGACAGAAGGGACTTAATAGCACTCCAATTATGCAAAGCTACAGCCACGACAATATTGGTTACAGTAGATATCGAATCTCTGTACACCAATATTAGGCATTCAGATGCACTCAAGGCACTGAAGTGGGCCCTTATGAGCCAATCTAAAATCTAATCTAAAAATACAGATCCAGTTTTTGATCCACGGTTTAGAATTAGCCATGAGCAACAACTTTTTTTGGGCTAACAACCAGTTCTACAACCAAACTGGCGGCGTAACTATGGGAGCTCGTTATGCCCCTAGCGTGGCTAATGTAGTGCTTAATAAATGGGAACACAAAACCATTTACAACAACAGAAACCAATCACTTATTTTTTACCGAAGATATATAGACGATGTTATTTTATTTTGGGAAGGCACCGAGTCAACTTTAAAAGCTTTTTTGATGCAGATGAATGAAAATGAATATGGTCTGAAATTTTCAGCGGAGTATAGCCTTTCTACTGTGAATTATCTAGATCTTATCATCACTAAGAAAGACAAAGTGTTTGAGACCAAAACTTATTTTAAAACAACAGATCGGAATGGGTTTGTACCGACTAAAAGCTGCCATCACCCCCAGTGGATAGGAGCTGTACCCAAAGGGCAGTATATGCGGCTCAGGCGCAACTGTGCAAACAGTGAAGATTTTGCCACCCAGGCCGATCTGTTGACAAAATTTTTTGGGGAAAAAGGCTATCCATTGGACACACTGGGTAACGTGCTGGCCCAAGTGTCCTCTATGGATAGAAAGTCACTATTGACAACCAAGCCAAAAAAGAACTTTGGAGGTGAAGTAGCCTTTGTGTCAGGTTTCCATAAACAGTATAAACAAGTGGAAACCATTTTTTAAAAAATACTGGCCAATTCTCCTTAAAGATAAAGATTTATTATCTACTTTATCGTCCAAGCCTAAATTCATTTATAGGAGGGCCCCAGGTCTGAGGAATCGTATAGCTCCTAATGTACCAGATCCTCCCAAGAAACAAGTTACTTTTCTGGATGGTTCAGGATTCCATTATTGCACTCGCTGCAAAGCATGTAAAACTCCAAGAAAGTCTGGAGAACCTAAAAAAAATCACAAACTTCCAGTCTAATGTAACCAGGGAGAAATTCAAAATTAAACCTCTGATCACGTGCAATTCGGACCATGTAACCTACGTCCTGGAATGTCCCTATTCACTCCAGTATGTGGGTCGAACTACAAGAAAATTGAGAGTGAAGCCTCGTACACACGACCGAGTTTCTCGTCATTAAAAACACATCGTTTTTCTCGACGAGATTCTTGTTAACCTTGACGAGTTTCTCGTCAAGCTTTCCATGCGTACACACTGACAATTCCAAATCTCGTCGTTCTGCGTGGTCACGTCCAGCACGTACGACGGCAGTATAAAGGGGAAGATCGATTTCCCTGGCGCCACCCCTTGGGCTGCTTTTGCTGATCTCGTGTTACTGCGTGTGAAGTAAAAGTTTGGGAAGAGACGATTCGCGCTTTTCAGTCTTCGTGCTTTCAGTTCGTTTTCTGCGGTTCAGTTTGTGCTTGTGGGTTCGTATCTTGTCTTTCAGGGCATGTAGGCAGGTCGTATCTGTTTTACAGTGCGTTCTTGCCCGTTCGTTTCTGAATTTCAGTTCGTTCTTCATAGGCCTTGCTGTTCTAAAGTGCGTTCTGTTTAGTACGTTCTGATCAGACGACCGTTTCCTAGCCATGTCGCGGGTACGTTCTCGTCGTCGAGTTCGTGCTGTGCGGGCGCTTGGTGTTGGTCTGCTTGTTTTGGACCAAGACGAGTCCATGAACGGGGTGAGGAGGAGTTCATGGACCAAGAATTGGTTGCTCCAGCGGGACCAATTCTGCCATATGCCTCTGCTGCGGGAGATCGTGGAGAATAATCCTGAGGACTACAGGAATTTTCTGCGTATGTCTGACCCCGTTTTTCAGCATCTTTTGGCTTTGGTGTCCCCCTATATTACCAGGCAGGACACCGTTATGCGGGAAGCCATCAGTGCTGAGCAGAGGCTCATCGCCACGTTACGCTACCTGGCGACAGGGAGAAGTCTGCAGGACTTGAAGTTGATGACAGGCATCTCCCCCCAGGCTCTGGGCCTCATAATCCCAGACACCTGTTCTGCCATTATACAAGTCCTGCAGGAGGACTATATTAGGGTAAGTTTTCTCCATTAACATCACATTTTATGTATTTCATGTATGCTATTGTATTTATTTCTTTCATCCTTCCCTAATTACCATGATTGTAATATGCTGAGAATGTCCCCTTTGTCCTCATGCATGCTGGAAGCTTTTAAATGCCCCTTTTTTCTCCTCCATGCATATTTCCCTTCACTAACCTCTCCATCAGTGGCGGCTGTTGCTCCAAATGTTTGGGGGGCCACCCCCAAATTTTATATCTAAACTTCCTCCATTTTTGCGACTGTGCCTATTAAACGCCACCAGTTGCCCCCTCCAATGCAGCCAGTTTGCCCCCTCCAATGCAGCCAGTTCCCCCCCAGCCCTGCACTTACCTTCTTCTGGTCAGCGCCATCCTTCTTCTGTCCTTGATGTCTTCTCCTGCCCTCGATGTTGCATCAGCCAATCAGGTTACCGGTAAACAGACTTGGTGAACATGATTGGCAGAGGAGCCTGTCAGTGTTTACCCAAGGAATGCCCCCCCCCCCGCGTCCCCTGGTTAACTTTTATAAAGCCAATTACATCCCTCTGGCTGTAATCGCCAAGGCTATGTGCCCCCTGGCTCTGATAGGCAATTTTCACCTTAAAAATGCTGCTGTTATTCATATGGCCGTCGCTCAACAGGGGGCCATCCACCTGAATAGTGGGCGGCATTGACAATACATAGGTTAATGCAAGGCATGAACCTATGTATTGTTCTGAGTGACGGGCGCAGGAGAGAGGGGGCAGCGCTCCAGCGCCCACTCTGGACGCACCGCCACTGCAATGCTATCCTGTGGCCAAACACATCTAGCCCCCCCCCAAATTTGTTTATAATGGACCATCAGAGGGGGTGATGAATATGATACTTGAGCCTTCCATTATACTTTTTAAAAACTCATTAAAAACGGAAATTTTAAATGATGTTGGGCTCGAATGTATTTTATTATAATCTGCTTGCAATGTTATGTGCAAAAGTACTAATATATTTTTATCTTGTGTGACAGCAGGAAGGTAAAGTCACCTGGTTGCATCCAGGGGGGTAGATATATTTCGCCCAGATTCAGGCTTTACGCCGACTTATACAACTAGGTGGAAAGTTGTATAAGCCCAGCTGAGGCTAGTGGGCTCATGGATGACTCATACCTCTAGGGAGAGTGTGGGGCGTCGTGCAGACAGGGAGTTGATGAGACCAGCTGAAGCTTGTCAGCTCATTTAGGCCTCTATAAGAACTCCCAGCTTCATTAGATGTTAGCTCATGCCTGGACCCAGACCTGTGTGGACTGTCTAGGGAGAGTGAACCCCTGTGCGGTGAGACAAAGCCTGTGTGGCTATTTGCTTGGACATTTAAAACCAGGGACTTAGGGACTAGGACAGCACTAGGCTGATCCCAGTTGTTAGTTAGGAAACCTGTATGTTTAGTCAGAGGTCAAGTTGACCAGGATTTATTTTGTTTATGTTTCTTTTGCTTTGCTGTGTTTTGTCACTGTAAATAGAAAATAAACCGCACCTTTTTGATTTTGAAAACCACAACCTCCGTTTGCTGGGCCTGTTTTTGTGTGGGGAGCCCATCTCGGGGGTCACACACACCCGCTGCCGAGCTAACCCCCTCACACTTGTTTGACTCCACAGCTTCCTTCCACGCCACAGGAATGGCAGACTGTGGCATCGGAGTTTGCCACGCGGTGGGACTTCCCCAACTGCGGTGGAGCCATTGACGGGAAGCATGTCCGCATCGTGCCGCCACCCCGTTCTGGGTCCTACTACTACAACTACAATGGGTTTCATAGCATTGTCTCGATGGCGGTGGTGTCAGCACGGTATGAATTCCTCTATGTGGATGTGGGGAAGAATGGCCGGATGTCCGATGGGGGATCCTTCATCCAGACGGAGTTTGCCCTCCGTCTCCAGAGTGACGACCTTGCATTGCCACCGGATGCAGGGAATGTTGAAAGACTCCCCTTTGTTTTTTTGGCTTTCGGACTCGGACCGCACCTCATGAGGCCATTTCCTCAAAGGACCCTGACCCCAGAGAAGAGGGTGTTCCAACTACCGGCTGGCCAGGGCCCGAAGAGTCGTAGAAAATGCCTTTGGGATAATGGCCAGCCGGTTCCGCCTTTTTATGACTTCTATTCACTTGGCGGAGTACAAGATTAACTATGTGGTTTTATGCTGCTGTGTGCTCCATAACTTTCTGAGCCGAAAATCAACAAATTATATGGCCTCAATATTGCCCGAGGCAGGACTTTCATATGGCAATACCCTGCCGGGCCTAGAATCTGCCCGTCCTGGCTTGCCCCCCCAAAATGCCTGTGAGGTTCGTGAGAAATATCTGGAATATTTCACGGGTAGGGGGGCAATTCCTATGCCAGGCCATGTCTAAGTCTTCTTGGAGAAAGAACTAAATAAAAATCGGATTAAATCTTTTAACTTTTGTTTATTCCTGTCTCCTAGTTTGTCTTAGTGCATTTGTAGTGCCAAGTGTATTTTCCTTTAGTAAATACCAACCATTTCATTATGAACCACAAAAATATACACAAATAAGGTTAGAGCGTATTTGAAAAAGAAGCTATACTTTGTTGTTGTTCAAAAATTTTACTCTGTGCACATTCACACACATGGTAAATAGAACAGTATGTATAATTTTTTTTTGGCTGGCCACAAACTGGCAATTTTTTTTTTTTTTAAGAAAAGACAAAACCATCAGTAGCATTCAACAAACTACAACATTGGATACCTCTTGGCAATATGAGACATTCAATTACACAAAATATGTCTCTATCTGGCCGTCTAATATGGGCTATTGGCACCCCTGGCCAAGATAAAATTTGAATATGCACACAATTTGAAGTCATTTCCAATAGGGATTTTAGACTCCTGATCCCTATTGTCAACATGTGCTATCTGCCATCAGGGGTGATCAATGGACGTGTTTTGGGGGTGCAACCCCTTCTTCAGTTCACCTACTTGAGATACGAGGAAGGGGTTGCACCCCCAAAACACGTACATGGATATCCCCTGATGGCAGATGGCACATGTTGACACACTGTGTGCATATTCAAATGTTGGCTTGATTGATTGTCTAAAAGCTTAAAAAATGGGGAAGAACAATCTCAAACAAAAAATGGGGGTTTTGATGCCTTATTCAATTCTCCCCAAAACATCTAGGATGTCTTTAAAGGTTTGATCCATCACATGAATTCTTTGCTTAATTCTGTCCAGTTCTGTGCTACATTCCATCACTTGCTGTATGATTCGTAGGGCACTGTCAGCAGAGAAACACGTACTTTCTTTCACCACAACATTTTCATCCCCTATAAAAATAAATAAAAAGTAATTATAACTCTGCAGGCCTACATCTCTTACCTGAAGCTGTGGTGACAGATACTGACCTGTTGTGGTGACCAGTTCCACCACGTCATCCACCTCTCCTTCCTCCACTTCTTCAACTTCCTCAACACCCTCAGGTTGTGGGTCTAGATGAGGTTGGGGTTGTTTAGAAGGTGTGGGTTTCCTGTGCTCCCTGGAGTGTTCTCCTCCCAGTCTTCTCTCCCCTATGAGAATCAAACAAAAGGTATAGTTATCACACAGAAATTTTGTCTTAAAAATAAAAACATGATACATTGGTTGGAAGTGGGGTACAAGTGTCTGTTTGGGCGGGATTTCAAGATGAAGACATTATTTTTAAAAACTATATTCTTTAATATTCACCTTTGGCGGTCAATTTTTATACATGGAGGCACCACAAAAATTCACTGATGCACCTGTGTGGGACACCCAAAAAAGGCGGTTCTGGTGGCCCACACTATAGTGCTCAAAAGTACAGATGTGGAACCAGCTGCTGAGTGTCCTCTCCTTTACACTGATTAAAGTCTGCATTTCATTCTCTTTACAAACACATCATCTAGCCAACAATGTTATAACAACTATTGAATAAAAACAGGCAGCTGTGTAAATTATTTTAACCCTGTTAAATCTATAAAAATCGTGCATAGTGCATTACTATGCCAAACCAAGTTCAAACTATGACATTTTGTAAGGTACAATAGAAAAATGCAATAACATGGAGCAACATGCAAGTTGTGAAATACAATAATAGGAAAACAGGGGAAAAAGTACTTACTTTTTCAAGCATTCTCTTAATGCTCCTTAACTGCTCCGGCTCCCTCAGTTTGAGGTCAGACCACCTCTTTCTGAGCTGCTCATTTGATCGTTTCACCCCGAAATTCTTCTTCAGACTCTTCACGACTTTCTTCATGATTTTGGCCTTCCTTCGATTAGGTTTGCTATACGGCCCATGCTTTGCGTCATAATCCGACTTTAGCAATATGTCCACCATCTCCGCGTAAGACATATTAGATGCCTTGAATCTCCTCCCTGATCGTGAGGTTTCCTCAGTCTCCGGGCTTGTCTCCTCCTCGTTATTTGAGGAATTAGCAGACACCTGCTGTGAATCCGCCATATCTGTCTGCACGCCGAAAGAGAAGGGGCGGGGAAAAGATGTTACTTAAAACGTCATGGGCGGGCGACGTGTGCGGAGCGACGTGTGAGTAGTTTTACGCATGCGTGGTGTATATATAGCAAACACACATGTGACTAGACTACGTTCGGTGTGCGGAGAGAGGAGTAAAAGTGACGGACGTGCGAACGAAGGTATGTGATTTTGAGACTTGGGGAAATTGGTGGCCTTTACTGTCTAGAGAATGTTGGAGGATATATATGGTGAATAAGATTTACAGGAGGTTAGACTGTGTGACTGACATTACTTTTTGGTGTTTTTTTTTGGCTTGCAGACCCAAAATGAATGTCTTTATCAGTGATAAGGAATTCCTTGCGGAATTTATAGACCGGGTAAGGGAGCTGCCCGCTCTGTGGGAAACAAAAAACCCCATACATCGAAAAAAAGGTGTAAGAAAAGCAGCGTTGGAGACCCTGCTCCCATTTGTGCATACCAAGATGCCCACAGCAACAGGAAAACATGTGGACACTAAAATCGGGAGCTTGAGAGGCACATACAGGACTGAACGCTCTAAGGTCCTGGCTTCTCAGAGGTCAGGAGCAGCAGCAGATGATGTGTATGTCCCGAATTTGTGGTACTACAGCAGGATGTCCTTTCTGGATGACCACATTGAGGCAAGGCCATCACTGTCCACTCTTCCCCCCAGACTTCCCTGCAGCCAACCTGAGCCTTCTCTGGAGCAAGAGGAGGAAGCCATCCTGGAAGAAGCTGATTTGGACATCTGGAGCCAGGTATAGTATTTAATGAAAATGTAGTGTCAGAAAATTAATGCCGGAAAAATAAGCCAATTTGTAAATCCAAAAATAAATTGGGATACAAAAGTGAAATCAATATCTATAGACATTAGTCTGCCATAAATTGGGGGGAAAAAAAGGAAATCTGATGTGTTCCTAAAATTATTTGTCTTTTCTCTTGATTTACATTCAAATTTCTACATTCATGATCTCAAATTTGTGTGAAAATAATAAACCAAAATATTAAACTGTGTCCCTTTTTCATACACAGGATAAAATCAGCCAGGAGGAGGGTCTGAAAACTGTCAGGCAGGAGGATGCAGGGCCCACTGTGAGCCAGGAGGTGGCAGGGCCCACTGTGAGCCAGGAGGTGCCTGGGCCCAGTGGCAGACAGGAGGTGGCCGGCATGAGTAGCAGCACAAGATCTCAGGTGCCTCCCATCCGCCTTCCTAAAAGAAGCAGGAGGGACAGGACCACAAGTGAGGCAGCAATGGCCCTTATTAGAGAGGCACATGCCACCCTCCAGGAGCCCACATCCCCTGAAGAGGCCATTGCCGGCCTAGTTGAGGCCAAGTTCAAGGTGATGAGCATGGAGCAACGCCTCCTATGCGAGCCCCTGCTCATCACCTTGCTGAACAAGGGGGTGATGGAGAGAATTACCCCCAATACGGCCATATGTGAGGTCGCCCAGCTTTCACAACCTCAACCTCCTCCTCCTCCACCTTCTTCTTCTCCGCCACCCCCTTCTCCTCCACCTCCTTCTCCTCCTCCTGACAGGAGTACCCCTCCAGTGGCCCAGCCTCCAGCCACACGCAGAAGGAAGGCTGCAGAGAAGGCTTCAGGGAAGGCTGCCAAGAAGACCAGGAAGTGATGGCCTTGCTTCATTGTGGTCGGACAGAAGGCAGCCTGTTGTAGTACCACAGACTTGGGACATGTATATCACCTGCTGCTGTTCCTGACCTCTGGGAGGCCAGCATCAGATTGTGCTCACAACTGTTGTGCTTCTCAAGCTCCCAATTTTAGTGTCCACACAGGGTTGATGTGTGCTCTGGGGTCCCATAGATGCACAAATGGCAGCAGGTTCTCCAGCGCTGCCTTCTATTTATTTTGTTCTATACATGAATAAATGTTTTTTTTTTTTAAAGTTCATACTTGACTATGTGTTTTTATAATAATTATTTATTTCCCTTTGGAGTAAGCAGATATATTTGAACCCAAAAAATAAAAAAGGGACAGATAACACAAAAAAATCATTAAAGGTGTTCTTTAAAAAAAATAGGGGGTAAACTTGACACAACAAAATGTTAAAAAATTATTTGGAGATCACTATCAAAACATAGACAAATTAAAATTAACATCTGTCTAAAAAAATGTAAAAAAACATTAAAATATTCAGAAGATCTTGCACGATATAATACAGCTAAATCTTCTTAACAGCAGCATGAAAAAGGTTTAAAATAGATAGTCAGAACTCTGTGTGAATATCAGCAGCAAAACAAGTTCATTAGTTTTAAATATTGAAACATTCTAAAGAAAATTTAAATGCACAACATTTAAATGATGCAATAATTTACAGCGGGACGAATGTGCGATCTCCATTACGAAGGCTTGTTTTACCAGAAGATGCGCTCCCGTCTCATACTTGGTTCTGAGCATGCGCGCTTTTTGAAGAGTCGTAAAAGCATACACACGAACCATTTTCTCGTCGCAAAACAGGCCGACGAGAAACACGACGAGAAAATCTAGAATCCGGACGAGAAAATAGAGAGCAGGTTCTCTATTTTTCTCGTCGAGATTCACGGCAGTTTTCTCGTCGTAAAACCATACACACGAACGGTTTTCTCGACAATAAAGCTCTCTCTGCACTTTTGTCGGTTTTGGATGAGAAACTCGGTCGTGTGTACGAGTCTTGAGAATTAACGAACATCTTGCTAATATTAAAAAAAGCTTTCCGAACCACAGTGTGTCGAGACACTTTAAAAGTCATCATCAAAGTGACCCCAGTCAATGCTAATTTTTTGGAATAGATAAAATCACTAGTCACTGGAGAGGGACACACATGAAACGAGCCATCTCACAAAATGAAACAAAATGGTTATATAAATTACAGAGTATGCAACCAGATGGCATGAATATAGAAATAGACTTAAATTGCTTCCTATCAAATGATTGAATTGTTGAGCTTTTTGAATCAATTTAATATCGACCATCAAAAAGAATTACTGCCTTGTTTTTCTCTCCTCCTGTTCTGCATGAACAAGACGTATTGCTCATGAGTGGTCCTTCCCCTCCTCTCCCCTTTCTCCTTTCCCCTCCCCTTTTTGTCCAATATATACTGCTTCCAATATTCATGTGTGTATTGGTTGATAATGCATGGGCCTGCCATTCAATCCAATATGCATATGTAGCGGATATATGCTTTCCTATTTTTGAATCTGGTGGGGAAACTGTGATGTGTGGTTCCCTGGGGCCCACCAGGTGGTGCTGTCACTTTGGGCCCGGGGTTGAGCCATCGTTGCGGTGGCGTACCTCTTTTGGCCTCTCTCAGCGGTTGTATGGTGGGGCGGGGAACACGCCATGTTTGCTGGGAGGGGGTATAAAGGGGGCGGCCATTTTTGGTGGTGGGATTCGAGTTCCGGGCACCTTCAGCCTGAGTGTGGTGGTTCGTGTCGGTCCCCTAGGCGGCCTAGGCCTAGAGGAAGTTCAGAGGTCGTGTTCCATCCCAGGCACCTTTAGCCTGGGGTGAGGTACTCGGATGGAGGTCTGGAGCTCAGTGCCCACCACTGAGTTCCGCGAGGGAAGGAGGTCCTAGGGAACCCCGGGAGTGGGTACCCGAATCCAGAAGGCGTAATGGACCGGTGGGAGATACTTGCTTGAAAACCCGGTGCAGCATATTGCCAGTGACAGGCGAACCTCCCATCGGAGACCGCCTGGAAGGAAATCCCCCCTCGCTCGGAGACCGCAACCCACTTTCAGGAAGGAAAGTGGAGAGTTCATTGTGTCTGGGCCTACTCGCATCCACACCTCCTTGTCTGTTCTGTTCTCTAAGGGAGTCCAACTGATTTTGTTCACTTTTGCATGGAGAAGAATAAAGGAGTGTTGGACTTTAATGGTGTGGGGATCATTTTCTGGCAGACATTGTTCAAGGTAACTCTCTTTGGAGGCTCCAGGTGCAGAACACTGACCCGAAGGTAAAACAAGAACTTTTCTTACACCACACAAACATCTGCGGTGAAGGCTTGGCGTGGTGACCCTGTACTCTCTCCTCTAAGGTACCCCTAGACAACAGACAGACGAGCTGATAAAGAGAGGGGAGAGAGGAGGCCGCTACACATAGATTGATCTATTATTGGAAGTCCACCTGTCCAGTTTCTTATCACTGCTTTGTCCTATTGGATAGGATTATTGCAGTGAATAGTGTGCTTTATACAGGTGGTCCTAGGACTTATTATGTGTTTTCAATTAGAGATATAGCTTTCCCCTATAGGTGATATATCTTGCTATATGGTTTGGTTAAATATTTTCTTTATATAGTTAATTTAATCCGTATGGGCCTCCATCTAGTGGCTGTTTGAGAACGCATTCCCAATTTCATATATAGGCCCATTATATCCAAGGGAGCTGCCAATTCTTATGGGGTCCAAGTTGTCCACCAATGAGACTTTATTACTAATATATTATTTCCCCATTATATACAAGTGAATTTAGAAATATGTTCCAAATTTTTATTTATTTTTATTATCCAAGAGCAATACTGTTTTCCCGCTGTGCGAGGGAACACAGCTGCTCTTTTTAATTGTCAATGTGGTTGGTTCGTCCTGCATGGCACTGTGGCTGCACTGTGATTGGTACAGGCCTCCATCTATCACATTTACCCCTCCCTATTCATGATCCTTATACGTTGACGTTGGTGACTAGGCACGCCTCCTGAAGACGTTAATCCAAACGAAACGTACGTCGACGGCGAGCCTAGTCACGTGATCCACCTATCCACGCCCCATCCGGATATCCTGGTTGTCTACTCGCTGTATTGGAACGCACACCGCTGTGGAGGTGGTTCGAGCCTGGAGTATCCATTACATGCATGCAGCCCCAGTGCCGGGAGAGGCACAGGATAATGTAAGAAGCCATTTGGCGTTGCTGTTTTAATTTTCCAATTTTAATAAATGGGTTGCACTATGAGAAGTCTTTGCTTATGTAGCGATACCTTCAGTTAAGAGGGCCGCAGATTTGGTTTGGGCCCTGAAGACAGCTCCGCCAACCCCCGGCAATTTACTCGACCCCCTTCTGGCACAGTTAGTCTAGGGTAATATATATATCTATCTATATCTTATGCTCTATGATTAGATTCAGACACCAATGCAGTGATCGAAGAATAACGAGTTTACTTCTACTGGCAATAAAATCAACAGTTATACCAAATCACAGGAATATATATATCTGCAGAGCCCTGCAGCTATAAACACACTATAACAGTCAGATATGGCGCACACGCGCCACGTGTAACAGTACTACACTATGCGCCCTATAGCGCAGCAACTAAATAAACTATCTAGATGGCCGGGCCTGACCATATAACTCAGTCTCTAGGGGGGGTAAAATTCTTCGCATGCAAGTCTTTAAACGGTGGTGCACATTTCAGGAACGCATTTGTAATCCAAGGGGGGGGGGGTAAAAATGCCAACACAGTACACTCCACTAGAGATCCGGTTGACTCAGTTCTGCTATGGATCTCCAGTGGGGAAAAAGAACTGAAATAGGAACTGGTGGGCCACGGCAGTCTGTAGGCCTAACAATGGTATACAGTATTTGTGGATTGAGCATGTGCTCGCTCACCCCTCCGGACGCGATCCCAGTCCGGGAACTTCCACCTGCTGTGTCTCCACACACAGCCTCTGCAGCGGTCGGGTCTCCGGCTCAGCAGCGGTTGAAGAAACCGAGTCAGATGCCACCCAGGCTCGAGATGGGGTGGAAGGCTCTTTGGTAACTGCGCAAGGCCCCAGGCTTCAGGCCTTGCACAGCAGCAGGTCCACACAGGAGGATCTCTCCACTGAAGTCGTGTGTCCCAAAGAGGCCGAGCCTAGCCTCGCCTCCTCCTTATAAAGCTCCATCCATGAGTCTCTGCGGTGACAACATTGCACCCTGGGTGCCAAACAGGGTTCTGGGTAACGAAGTCTCTCTCCTCTGCTTTCACTTCCAGTAAAGTCTCTTCTCTACTCCCTCCCGACTCACCTCTCACCCAGAAAGTCCTGTCTCTCTGTATTAAAAGGGGAATACCCCGCTACACACTCCCCCCACTTAAACTCTTTGGTCCCCAAAGATAATTCTAGCATACATCGCCTACAACACTAGACAACATTGCGTAAGATGTTGGCATAGGGAATTCCCACCAAAACCGAAGGGTTGAATTCCCTTGCCCACAGGTCTCACTAGCATGAGTGGCCTGCCTAACTGTGCCAGAGAGTGAGTTGGGGTTGCCCTCCACCAAATGAACAGTGGAGGGATCCGGATTCTCTGCACTCCTCCTGGCAGTAGCCACAGAATCTTCTGAGCTCTTCCCCATTTGTGGGTAGGTCAGCTTCTTTGGAGGCCTTATGACTCTTCGAGCCCTTTGCTCTCTTGAGGTTTCTGGCTCTGGCGCCACAGGCTCTTCTTCCGTAGCAGGTTTGGGCAACACAGCGGGCTCTGGAATATCGGCTTCAGGAGCCGAAGGATACACAAAGTCTCTAGGGTTCTCTTCTGAGCAAGTGTCACCGGCATCTTCCCAGTAATCTGATGAAGGACTAGATGGGATGAACTCGGGGGCTTCTGCATTCAGTTCTCCATCTAAAGTGCCTCCAGGGGTTGGAAGATCTATAGCAGAAGTCCCTGGGGTTGGGGAAGGCCACAGCCAGTCAAGTTCTCTTCCTTCATCTCCACTAAGTTCAGAGGCCTCTCCCTCTCCAGCCCGAGAGGTCTGGGACCGAGTGTTTGGCCTGGGAGTATCCAAAATAGAGACTGGTTCAGGGGAGTCCCTCACTGGAGGTATCCTGACTGCTTCAGCAAGTGGGAGCAGGTGGTTTCGATGCCACGTCTTCAGTGGTCCTACCTTCCCTTCTGGCTTCAACTTGTAGACAGGTAGGCCTGGCAACTTCTTACAAATGACATAGGGTTCAGGTCTCCATCTGTCGGCAAGTTTGTGTTTTCCAGGGACCCCCAGATTGCATAACAGTACCCGGTCCCTGGGCTGCAGGTCTTGCACCCGGACCTTCAGGTCGAAGTTTCTTTTGTTTCGAGCTCCCCTTTGATCCGAAGCCGCTTGAGCTTGTTCATAGGCTACTTTCAGGCTGTGTCTAAGCCTGTCCACATATCCTTTGTGGGAGGTGGCTGAGGAATGGTCTAAAGAGGTGCCAAAGGCCAGGTCTACAGGCAACCTTGCTTCTCTCCCAAACATGAGTCGATAGGGGGAGTAACCTGTAGCATCACTGGTGCAGTTGTAAGCGTGTACTATAGCTGCTATGTGTTTGCTCCAATGTTGTTTCTTCTCACTATCCAGAGTTCCCCACATGTTGAGCAGGGTCCGGTTAAACCTCTCCGGCTGAGCATCTCCCTGTGGGTGGTAAGGTGTGGTTCGGGTTTTCTTGATTCCTAACGAATCCAGGAGTTTCCGGATCAGCCGACTCTCAAAGTCCCTTCCTTGGTCTGAATGAGGTCGCTGTGGCAGCCCATAATGGACAAAGTACTTCTCCATAAGTACCTTGGCTACGGTGGAGGCCTTCTGGTCTTTGGTTGGGAAAGCTTGGGCATACCGGGTGAAATGATCGGTTATCACCAGAACATTTCCTAGTCCACTCAGATCAGGTTCGAGGCAGAGAAAATCAATGCATACCAGATCCATTGGGCCTTGACTTTGTAGATGGCCCATTGGGGCAGCTTGATGGGGTAAAGTCTTCCTCTGGATGCAGCGTGCACATGAATGGCAGTACTCTTCCACTTCTGCCCTCATGCAGGGCCAATAGAACCGACTTCTGACGTGTTGAAAGGTCCTTTCCGCCCCTAGGTGACCGTAATTGTCATGTAGGGCAATCAGAACAGTCTCTCGATGTTTTTCCAGAAGGAACAATTGCCATTCATCTTCCAGGTCATCAGAGGGGCCCCTTCGGTAGACCACTCCCTGATGCACCTGCAACCTGTCCCACTCTTTCCTCAACAGGCGAGCTTCCTTTGAGGAGTGGCACAGGAGTCTATTTGGATCCTGATTCTCCAGGGTTTTCCCCATGGGGTCTTCTAATTGGTCGCATCTCAGTTCCTTCTTGGACAGTTTTGGCAGATGGTCTTCCTCCAGTTGGGTTACTCCACAGTATTGTTTGGGGACTCCTACCATGGTAACCCCTATCTCTTCCGCCCTTGAGCCTCCTCTGGCTTGTAATTCAGCTCCTTGACAAAGGGCCCGCACCCCGTCAGGTGCCACTTGAGTCCAGTCTTCTGTGTCACTGGTGGGGCCATGAGATCTCCTGGACAGAGCGTCTGCTTCTCGATTTCCAGCCCCTGGCCTGTACTTTAGGCTGAAATTGAATCCAGACAGTGCAGCCAGCCATCTGTGTCCAGTGGCGTCCAGCTTTGCCGTGGTGAAAAGGTAGGTGAGGGGGTTGTTGTTGGTCTTCACAGTGAACTCCGCCCCATACAGGTAGTCTTTTGAGCTTGTCTACTACCGCCCACTTAAGGGCCAGGAACTCCAGCTTGTGAGTAGGGTAGTTCTTCTCAGAGGGGGTCAGGCTCCTGCTCATGTAGGCAACAGGCCGCAGTTGTCCTTCGTGTTCTTGGTAAAGTACTCCTCCCAGACCGTCATGACTAGCATCTACATGTAGTTCATAGGGTTTGGTTGGGTCTGCGTAGGCCAAGACTGGGGCAGTGGTTAGGCTCTTCTTCAACGCCTGGAAGGCCTCTTCACACTTCTGGTTCCACTGGTCTCTGACTGACTCTCCCGGCTTCCTGGGCCCTGAGTCGTCCTCTTCCCCCTCGGTCTTGAGTAGTTCATTCAGTGGTCTGGCAATTCGGGCGAATCCTTCCACAAACCTCCTGTAATAGGAGCAGAACCCCAAGAAGGATCTGAGTTCTGTTACTGTGGTGGGTCGTGGCCAGGAGGTAACTGCCTCCAATTTCTCAGGGTCTGTGGCCACCCCTTCTTCAGACACTATGTGCCCCAGATAGTTCACAGAAGACTGGTAGAACCGACACTTCTCAGGCGAAATCTTGAGTCCCTCCTCACTGAGTCTTCTCAACACTTTTTCTACCCTCTCTTCGTGTTCTTCCAAGGTTCTCCCAAAGACAATGACATCGTCCAGGTATACAAGGACTTCAATAAGGTTCATGTCTCCTACAGTCTTCTCCATGAGACGTTGGAAGGTAGCAGGAGCTCCAGACAGTCCCTGAGGCATTCGATCAAACTCGAAGAACCCCACTGGGGTTATGAAGGCTGTCTTTTTCCTGTCTTCCGGATGCATAGGGATCTGGTAGTATCCACTCTTGAGATCCATAACGCTGAACCACTTGGCTCCAGACAGACTCTGTAAAGCGTCCTCTATCCTCGGAGTGGTGTACTGGTCGGGGATGGTTCTCCTGTTGAGAGTCCTGTAGTCAATACATAGCCTCAGCGACCCATTCTTCTTCCGGACCACCACTATCGGGGAGGCATAGGGGCTTCTAGACTCCCGGATCACACCAGTCCTCTTGAGTTCTGCGAGTTGCTCCCTTAGATCCTCCAGATCTGCTAGTGGGACCCGCTTGACTCTCTCTCTGAAGGGCCTGTCTTCTTGTAGGCGGATTCGATGGGTGGCACTCCTTGCACACCCCACATCGAACTCATCTTTGGAGAATATCTTCTCCCATCTGGTCAACTGGGCCTTGGCTCTCTCCTTCCAAGCCCGGGGTAGATTCGGGTTCTCCATAGAGAGCTTCTCCCAAACATCTCCTCCTTCACCCGTCCTCTTGACTTCTGACAGGGCAACCGGGGCAGCAGGGCTCACCTGGCCCAGCAGCATTCTGGCGGGAATCTCCATGGGGCCACCTGTAGTGTTCCTGACACTCACCGGGACTCTACAATGGGCCTTCTTCAGGGCCTTCAGCGGAACCACTTCTGGGATCACTTCCAAACCCGAGTGTTCTTCCCTTGGGTCGGGCTCCAGCATGACAAAGGTCCAGGTTGTTCCCAAGTAAGCTTCACAGTGGCTCTGAGACAGGTTACTTCGCCGGGCTGCAACACTACCCCTTTTCTTCCAAGTCTCCACACCTTCCCTATTCCCTCTTCAGTGGTCTTCTGCTCTAGGACCAGCCGTTGGTAGGCCGTCTTCAGCATGGGATAGATCTTGGTGGCTGCTTGCCCCTTTTCTTTCACTAGAGGGGTCAGGAGTCTTCGGACCAGGTCCGTGTTTGTCCCTATTATAAGGGAACTCTTGTTGGCTCCAGGCGGCCGAGGGCACACAACTGCCAGGGTGTCAAACACTTCGGCCTTCCCAGCCACGGATGGGTCAAAGGTCATCTTGATGGGCAAATAGCCATCATAGGGGAAGCTCTGGGTTCCGATTCCCCATATTTCCAGTTCCTCTATCTTTTGGATGGGCAGATGACTCAAGTGCTTATCGTAGAAATCCCGGTATAATAGGGTCACTTGTGCCCCAGTATCCAAGATGGCTCCGGTGTAGACTCCCTCCACTTGAATGGGCACTATAGGAGATGGGCCTACCAGCTTCTCCGGTTATGGCCTGGCAGGGGTCGCCTTCTTCTGGTCCTTTCCCTTCGGACTCTCTCTCGTCCAACTCCCTTTGGACTTTAGTCTTTCTTGAGCCTAGTATGCATTGATTTCCCTCCTTTTAATGGGTGTACAGACCCGCTGAGGGATGTTGTGCTTCTTTGGAGGGGTTTCTCCCGCCGGCTTGTGATTATTTACTTTCCTTTTCTTGGGACTGGCACATGTTTTTGGGATATGGCCAATCCCTCCGCAGTTAGAACAGATCGCATCCCGCCAATCTTGAAGGGAAGCTGGCACTGAGGTATCTGGGAACAACTTCTTCGGCCCCCCTCCTTTTGGGGTCCTTGAGTCCTTTGTCATTAAAGAGGTCAGTAGCTCCAATACCTGAGCCATCTGTGACTTCAGGGTATCCACTTCCGAGTCTCGTTCAGGGGTCATGGCTGATCTGACCAGTACAGGTATAGAAGATGTGTGCGTCTTGATCGCTTGCATATCTTTCTGTAGAGCCTCCTCATCTCTGATGATTTTTACCAGCTCAAGGTAGGTCAGTGGCATACCTCCTCCAGACTTTTTCAGGTGAAGCCAGACTGGATCCGAGCGCAACGCTCCCTTCAGGACTTGCTTCATTCTTGCCGCATCTGTATCTTCGGGCATCATTCCCTTCTTTAATACAATCTTGCACAGCAACCTGTTCAGTCTTCTAACGTACTCTGACAATTTCTCTCCCGGTTGCTGGAAAGTGTGTTCGAATTGGTATACTAATTCTGTCACCTTTTCCAACGGACCGAACTCTTCTTGCAACATAGCTAAGCAGTCTTGAGCCGTGCAGTCTGTATTTCCAAACCGGAAACTTTTCACCGCTTCTGCTGCTGCGCCTTTAAGGCTTTCTATCACTCGTTGCCTCTTCTGCGCTTCAGGCACCTCCCATGCCTCCACTGCTTGTAATGCCTGTTCCACCCAAGTATCGAAGTCTTCCTCCCTTGCAGGGACAGGGAGCTTCCCTGAAAATATTCCTAGCTTCCGGTAACTAGCCTCTATGTGTACCGTGGTGGTGTTCTGACACTTCGCGAGCAGATCCCCTAAGGCATTTAAAAGTTCTGGTCCTATGACAGTAATGGGTGTCACTGGAGGTGTCATCCCTTTCTCTTTTTGTGATACATGGGATGTCCCTGGCGGTGACCCCGGTGGAAATGGTGGGGGTGACTTCTTCTGCGCTTTCATTGCGTGCGCCAAACCATAAGTTTTGTTATCTGGCGTCTGCACACTTTGGCCTTTAAAGTTCTCTGGTATTTCCTCCCACCATTCTATCAGCGCATACTGAAATGAGGTGTCTGGGTCTGATTTTATGTCCATCACCCATGGTACAAGATCTGGGGATAGCGGCATTACAAGTCGCTCCACTGTCTCTATTGACCATTCCTCTCCTGGGAGGCTGATGACCACTGACTTGTCTGGCTCTGTCTCGGCTGCTTCGCACCATACTTTAACCTCTAGCGGGTCCATGCCGGTACTTTTGGCGTGTTCACCTGCTGTATCAGGATCCCGGACAAGCCCCCACGTGTAGCGATACCTTTAGTTAAGAGGGCCGCAGATTTGGTTTGGGCCCTGAAGACAGCTCTGCCAACCCCCGGCAATTTACTCGACCCCCTTCTGGCACAGTTAGTCTAGGGTAATATATATATCTATCTATATCTTATGCTCTATGATTAGATTCAGACACCAATGCAGTGATAGAAGAATAACGAGTTTACTTCTACTGGCAATAAAATCAACAGTTATACCAAATCACAGGAATATATATCTGCAGAGCCCTGCAGCAATAAACACACTATAACAGTCCGATATGGCGCACACGCGCCACGTGTAACAGTACTACACTATGCGCCCTATGGCGCAGCAACTAAATAAACTATCTAGATGGCCAGGCCTGACCATATAACTCAGTCTCTAGGGGGGGTAAAATTCTTTGCATGCAAGTCTTTAAACGGTGGTGCACATTTCAGGAACACATTTGTAATCCAGGGGGGGGGGTAAAAATGCCAACACAGTACACTCCACTAGAGATCCAGTTGACTCAGTTCTGCTATGGATCTCCAGTGGGGAAAAAGAACTGAAATAGGAACTGGTGGGCCACGGCAGTCTGTAGGCCTAACAATGGTATACAGTATTTGTGGATTGAGCATGTGCTCGCTCACCCCTCCGGACGCGATCCCAGTCCGGGAACTTCCACCTGCTGTGTCTCCACACACAGCCTCTGCAGCGGTCGGGTCTCCGGCTCAGCAGCGGTTGAAGAAACCGAGTCAGATGCCACCCAGGCTCGAGATGGGGTGGAAGGCTCTTTGGTAACTGCGCAAGGCCCCAGGCTTCAGGCCTTGCACAGCAGCAGGTCCACACAGGAGGATCTCTCCACTGAAGTCTTGTGTCCCAAAGAGGCCGTGCCTAGCCTCGCCTCCACCTTATAAAGCTCCACCCATGAGTCTCTGCGGTGACAACATTGCACCCTGGGTGCCAAACGGGGTTCTGGGTAACGTAGTCTCTCTCCTCTGCTTTCACTTCCAGTAAAGTCTCTTCTCTACTCCCTCCCGACTCACCTCGCACCCGGAAAGTCCTGTCTCTCTGTATTAAAGGGGAATACCCCGCTACACTTATATTTCATGTCCTGTCCTTGAGCATCGGATGAGAGAGAGAACACATTTCCATCTAGCTAATCTTATGTGTACAGGCACTAACCTGTCAAAGCTAGTGCGACTTTCTGTTTAATTTAAGAAGTCTACACATTCTGGTAAGCTTACTACTTTACCTGAGCACTTTGGGTGTTGCAAGTTTCTCATTTCTCTGTGGTGGAGGATTTGGAATGCACTTTGTTTGAAGATTTATATTTATCATCACAGCAAGATTTGATTGTTTCTGTTTGGTGATTGATTTTTGGATTGGACCGAGACATCCATTCAACATTTTTTCCACAAATTGGGACTTCAATAATATATATATATATATGTATTTAATTTAATATTTTTTTTTTAGATACCCACTATATAGGTTTTATATATTGTTGCACTGTCACTAGTGTTTGTGTATTGGTCCAAAATTGTTTGATTATTTATAGTTATCCACTTTATTGCTAATCACTAGCGCCCCCTATTCCTCATATATAAGAGATATTATAATAAGATTTTACGAGTACGGACAAAAAGATCTAGTCTCCCAAAGCACAAGGAACTCTATTCCGATGGAATATAAAGGAATTAAATTGTCTATTTTCTCAGATTTAGCACCAGAGACCTTAGCACGGAAAAGAGCATTGAAGCCTTTAAAGTGGTTGTAAACCCACTTTTTCAACTTGCACCTACAGGTAAGCCTAGATTAAGGCTTACCTGTAGGTGCAAGAAATATCTCCTAAACCTACACGGTTTAGGAGATATTTACTAAAATGACAAGCGCCGCTGTCTACGGCGCATGCGCGCCGTAGACAACGGCGCATTCATGGGGTTAATCCCATTCACAAACTCGGCTACTTCCCAGCAATCGCTGGGCGTAGCCGAGTGGGACACCTCCCGCGCGCATGCGCAGAGTGACGTCTCTGCCGCTCCGGCCAATCACAGCGCCGGAGCGGCGCTGTGATTGGCTGGTGCGGCGATATCCGGAAGTAACATTCCGGCTATCGCCGCAGTGATGTCTGCGGCTGAACAGAGGGACGAGGATGGCTTCGGGGGCCCCGATCTAAGGTAAGTGGAACATAATGAGCTATTATGCTAGTCATAATAGCTCATTATGCCCTTCTTTTACAGGTTGTAAAAAGAAAAAAAAAATATGTGGGTTTACAACCACTTTAACAAGCCATCTGCAGGCAAATAACATTCCTTATAGGTGGGGGTTCCCAGCATGTCTGGCGGTGAAAAATCAGGGGGTATCAGCATACGTTCGATTCCCAGAAGATATAAAAGAATTCTGTAAAAGACTGAATATACAATGTATACAAGTAGAAAACTGAGAAAAGAGACCTCCAGCTTGGAGAAGGTGGAAGGATCAGGGTTGGAATAGAGCTTAGTCCATTAGACGCAAGTTATTCAGGAAAGAAGGGGGGAAGTTAACAGTTAACCACTTCCCTACTGTGCACGAAAACACCCTTCCTGCCCAAGCCATTTTTCAGCTTTCAGCGCTGTCACACTTTGAATGACAATTGTGCGGTCGTGCGATGTGGCTCCCAAATGAAATTTGCGTCCTTTTTTTTCCCATAAATAAAGCTTTCTTTTGGTGGTATTTGATCACCTCTGCGGTTTTTATTTTTTGCGCTATAAACAAAAGAAGAGCGTCTAGTTTGGAAAAAAAAAACACAATATTTTTTACTTTTTGCTATAATAAATACCCATTTTTTTTCAATTAAAATTTTCCTCAGTTTAGGCGATACGTATTCTTCTACATATTTTTGTTAAAAAAAAAAAAATCGCAATAAGCGCGTATTGATTGGTTTGCGCAAAAGTTATAGCATCTACAAAATAGGGGATAGATTTATAACATTTTTTTAAATTTATTTTTTTATTAGTAATGGCGGCGATCTGCGATTTTTATTGTGACTGCGATATTGGGGCGGACACATCGGACACTTCTGACACATTTTTGGGACCATTCACATTTATACAGCGATCCGTGCTATAAAAATGCATTGATTACTGTATAAATGTGACTGGCAGGGAAGGGGTTAACCACTAGGGGGCGGGAAGGGGTTAAATATGTTCCCTCAATGTGTTCTAACTGTGGGGGGGAGGTGACTGACTGGGGGAGGTGACCGATGGTTGTCCCTATGTACAAGGGACACACCATCGGTCCCCTCTCCCTCACAGGACGTGGATCTGTGTGTTTACACACACAGATCCACATTCCTGCTCGGTTCCCGGGCAATTGCGGGTGCCCGGCGGCAATCGCGGCCGCCGGGCACGCACATCGGTTCCTTGGGAACGCGGCGGGCGCGCGCGCCCCCTGGCTCGTTTTAAAGGCAGGACGTCATATGACGTCCTGTCAGAACGAGAGTGTCCTCCGCCCGCCGTCAATTGACGGTGGGAGGGGGACAAGTGGTTAATAAGAAATAGAAGAAAGAGAATAAAAGGAAATGGTTAAAAGTTGATTATACCTGGAGAGGGAGGTTTGGAGCAGTAATGCCCGCCTGCGCTCTGGGGGCCAACCCTACTTTTTGGGATAGGCCCCCAGGGAATAGGTGGACAGATGAGGTATCCTGAGGCTGAGCCCGCCTGGCAGAGTGCCGGGGGGGGCCCCAAGCCAAAGGACGCACAACATTGATTTGCAATGTGAATGGGAAAGGGAGGGGTGGGGGGGAGGAGGTATATGTGTTCTCAACTTTGCCTATTACTGATGTTGAAGTATAACAGAGAGGATATTGCTCAGACAGTAAGTCTGGACCGAGATTCCATGAGGATAAGCCTCATGAAGTCATGGTCTGATGAAATGTCCATGATGGAATTAGAGTTTTCGATGACCCTCCTATCACGCATGTCTGATTTACCGCTATTTGGATACTATAAAGGAATTAAATTATATAACATGGCAGTATAAAGTGCGAGGCCTAAACAGCCCTAATAAGCGATATCAGATACTGCAGGAGATGAGGAGACTGTCGGCAAACAGTGTTTCTGCAAGAAACGCATTTAACCACTTAAGCCCCGGACCATTATGCAGGTTAAGGACCAGAGGTGTTTTCAGAATTTGGCACTGCGCTGCTTTAACTGGAAATTGTGCGGACATGCAATGTTGTACCCAAACTAAATTTGCATCCTTTTCTTCCCACAAATAGAGCTTTCTTTTAATGGTAGTTGATTGCCTCTGCTTTTTTTTTTTTTTGCGATATAAACGGAAAAAGACCGAAAATTTTGAAAAAAAATTATATTTTCTACTTTTTGTTATAAGAAAAATCGAATAAACTCAATTTTAGTCATACATTTAGGCCAAAATGTATTCAGCCACATGTCTTTATTAAAAAAAATGTCAATAAGCGTATATTTATTGGTTTGCGCAAAAGTTATAGCGTCTACAAACTAGGGTACATTTTCTGAAATTTACACAGCTTTTAATTTATGACTGCCTATCTCATTTCTTGAGGTGCTAAAATGGCAGGGCAGTACAAAACCCCCCCAAATGACCCAATTTTTGAAAGAAGA
The DNA here is from genome assembly GCA_029206835.1 of Rana muscosa. NCBI lineage: Eukaryota > Metazoa > Chordata > Amphibia > Anura > Ranidae > Rana > Rana muscosa. The sequence continues at coordinate 9,343,152 of JARGYO010005603.1, forward strand.
CACCCCAAGGAAACTGCTGAGAGGCATGTTGAGCCCATTGAATATTTGTTTTTGTTTTTTGTCCCAAGTGATTGAATAATGACTAAAAAAAAAAAAAAAAATTACAAAAAGTTGTCACTAAATGATATATTGCTCACACATGCCATGGTTATATGTGGAATTGCACCCCAAAATACATTTTGCTGCTTCTCCTGAGTACGGGGATACCACATGTGTGGGACTTTTTAGGAGCCTAGCCGCGTACGGGACCCCGAAATCCAAGCACCGCCTTAAGGATTGATAAGGGCACAAATTTTTGATTTCACTCCTCACTACCTATCACAGTTTCGAAGGCCATGAAATGCCAAAATAGCACAAAACCCCCCCAAATGACCCCATTTTGGAAAGTAGACACCCAAGCTATTTGCTGAGAGGCATGGTGAGTATTTTACAGCTCTCATTTGTTTTTGAAAATGAAGAAAGAAAATATTTTTTTTTTTTCAATTTTCAAAACTTTGTGACAAAAAGCGAGATCTGCAAAATACTCACCATACCTGTCAGCAAATAGCTTGGGGTGTCTACTTTCCAAAATGGGGTCATTGGGGGGGGGGGGGGGGTTGTGCCATCTGGGCATTCCATGGCCTCCGAAACTGTGATAGGCAGTGAGGAGTGAAATCAAAAATTTACACCCTTAGAAAGCCTGAAGGCGGTGCTTTATTTTTGGGGTCCCGTACGCGGCTAGGCTCCCAAAAAGTCTCACACATGTGGTATCCCCGTACTCAGGAGAAGCAACAGAATGTATTTTGGGGTGTAATTCCACATATGCCCATGATATGTTTGAGCAATATATCATTTAGTGACAACTTTGTGCAAAAAAAAAAAAAAAAATGTTTTCTTTTTTCTGCAACTTTGTGTCAACATATAAAATATTCCATGGACTCGACATGCCTCTCAGTATATAGCTTGGAGTGTCTGCTTTCCAAAATGGGGTCATTTGGGGGGGGGGGGGGGTTTGAACTGTCCTGGCATTTTATACACAACATTAGGAAGCTTACATCCACTCTTCTAACCACTTGAAGACAAAGCCCTTTCTGACACTTTTTGTTTACATGAAAACATTTTTTTTTTTGCAAGAAAATTATATTGAACCCCCAAACATTATATATTTTTTTAAAGCAAAGGCCCTACAGATTAAAATGGTGGGTGTTGTATTTTTTTTTTCCCACACAGTATTTGGGTAGCGATTTTTCAAACGCATTTTTTGGGGAAAAAATACACTTTTTTTTACATTTTAATGCACTAAAACACACTATATTGCCCAAACGTTTGATGAAATAAAAAAGATGATCTTAGGCCGAGTACATAGATACCAAACACGACATGCTTTAAAATTTAGCACAAACGCGCAGTGGCGACAAACTACATACATTTTTAAAAGCCTTTAAAAGCCTTTACAGGGTACCACGTTAGATTTACAGAGGAGGTCTACTGCTAAAATGACTGCCCTCGATCTGACCTTAGCGGTGATACCTCACATGCATGATGCAATTGCTGTTTACATATGACGCCAGACCGACACTTGCGTTCGCCATTGCGCAAGAGCAGGGCGGGACAGGGGTGCTTTTTTTTTTTTATTATTAATTTTGCTTTTTTATTTTATTTTTAAACTGTTCTTTCCATATTTTTTTTTTTTTTATCATTTTTATTGTTATCTCAGGGAATGTAAATATCCCCTATGATAGCAATAGGTAGTGACAGGTACTCTTTTTTTGAAAAAACTGGGGTCTATTGGACCCTAGAGGTTTCCTCTGCCCTCAAAGCATCTGACCACACCAAGATCGGTGTGATAAAATGCTTTCCCAATTTCCCAATGGCGCTTTTTATATCCGGGGGGGGGGAAATTCCCTCCCACTGCTTGTAAAAGCAGTCCAGAGGCCAATTAGCCGCTAGGATTGCTTTTACATGAAAGTCGGCCGCTGGCTGAAAATGATACCAAGACGATACCTAACCCCGCAGGCATCAATCTGGTATAACCAAAGTCCAGCACTATACCAGTACGTTGCTGGTCCTTGTTGGACATGTATTGTAATCTTTTTTTTCATGCAGCCTGTTGGCTGAACGAAAAAAAGATTGATCGGTGGGTATGCCCACCATTAGAATACCTCCCTTCATTCACTCACTTCTAATGATGGGCATACATGCACCATTTATATATGCTGAAGCATGGGGGCATCCTCCCGCAAAAGTTATGCCGCACACACATGGTCGGACTTTTCCACGGGCATGCCTCCGTCGGAATTTTGACCGTATATAGGCGGCATTGGAGCAAAATCGCTCCTCCGCCCCTGCTGCCCCCATGCTTCGGCATATATGCTCTTTTTATTTTAACTGTGGTGGTGAAATCACCTCCTACAGCACTGGAGTCGCAGGGATCAGGCCTGTCTCTGAACGCTGCAGTTATGTGTGTTGTGTTTTGTAAGTGACAGTGATCGATCGATACTGCACTTGGGTGGCCTGGGCTGGACAGAGGGGCAAAACGCAGGTGCTAGCAGGTATCTGGGCTGATCCCGCTAACACTGCGTTTTTGGAAACCCTAAACTGCTGGGGACGCTAGTATAGATCTGATCAGATATTGATCTGTTCAGATACTATACCACTAAGGGAGGTGTATGCTTCACGCGTGGGCGTTAGCGTTACTGGCACTAACCTGACGCTGCCTGGGGCGACGCAGACCCTCTCTGCCGCTAAAACCTAATTGATATCACCCGCCGGGCGATCAGGGGGTTAAACCTTTATTGGGTTTATATACGGCGGGTGCCCTGATGCTATAAAAAGCAAACTAACCAGCGTCACCCGTAACACTTATATGGTGATCACTGGTGAAAGGGTTAACTAGAGGCAATCAGGGGGTTAAACCTTTATTAGACAATATATGGGGGTACCTGACGCTATATAAAAACCTGACGGGGAACCTAAATAACAAACTAACTAACTGGCTAACCAGTGTCACCAGTAACACTTATACGGTGATCACTGGTGAAAGGGTTAACTAGGGGCAATTAGGGGGTTAAAACCTTTATTAAATATATGGGGGTACCTGACGCTATAAAAACCTGCGGCGAACCTAAAAAAAATAACTGGCTACCTATCGGCATCACTGACACTAAGACAGCGATCAGAAAAACGATCGCTTAGCGACACTGGCAAAAGGGGGTGAAAGGGTTAGCTGGGGGGGCGATCAAGGGGATAAACCTTTATTAGGTAATTTATGGGGGTACCCGACACTATAAAAACCTGCGGCGACCTAAAAAAAAAATAACTGGCTACCTATCGGCATCACCGACACTAGGACAGTGATCAGAAAAACGATCGCTTAGTGACAGCGGTGCTAGGGGGTGAAAGGGTTACCTGGGGGGCGATCAAGGGGTTAAACCTTTATTAGGGGGGTTAGGGGGCTACACTGGACCTAAAACTAACACTTTTACAGTCACAAATGTCACTGATAGCAGTGATCAGTAAATAAATGGTCACTGCAATGACACTGTGACTGGGGGCTGGGGGGTGATCTGGGGGTGTCTGGGGGGCGATCGTGTGCTTATGTGTGTGGTGTCAGTGTAGTGTTTGTGCACTAACCTGTGTCTTCTCTCATGTGGCGCTCGGTATATGTGAGCGCCGCAGGAGAGATGACATCACTTCCTCCTGCCTGTGTAAACATTACACAGGCAGAGGAAGCTTTTCATTCGCTGGGAGCGATCGCGGGGGGGTGGCCAGAATCGAATGGCGGCCCCCTCATCACGGATCGCTCCCGAAGCGATCCCGGCCGCTCACTGTACTGGAGGGGGGTCCGATTGGACCCCCCACCCATACGAAGGCAGGCACGTACAGGTACGTGATTGTGCCTGTCCGTGCCATTCTGCCGACGTATATATACAGTGAGCGGTCATTAAGTGGTTAAAGTGGACTTCGAAGACTAGATTGAATTCAAAAGATTACCCCACTTGAATACACAGTTACTCCCCTAATAAAAGATCAAAGAGAACTGCTATTGGGTTCGATAGGAATACATGCTTTATATTAGAAGCTATGTAATCAGATCCTGAGGGAAGATATATTTTTATTAAGGGCTCCTTATTTAATGTGAAATTTACTTTAGCAAATGTATATTGTCCGAATGTACGGCCCTCAATGTACTTGAAGAAAATCTTGAATAGATTGGAGGTCTTTAAAGAGGGAAAGGTGATATTAGCGGGCGACTTCAACTTTGTTTTTGACCCAGTCTTAGACACCCAACCTATATCATTAAGGTCTGAAGGTAAAATATCTGAGAGCTGAAAAACATAAATTATATCAAATGCACCTGGTGGAGGCTTGGAGAATTTTACATCCAAGAGATAAGGATTTCACATACTACTCATCCGTACACAGGTCATACTCAAGAATTTACCATATCCTAATAGATCATCGGTTATTGTAAGGTTTAAGAAGAGTAGAAATAAAGACAACAACGCTCTCTGACCATGCGCCGGTTGAGTTGACCCTTGCTCTGTGGGAGATCCCGGCCAGTCAGAGACTGTGGAGATTGGATGAATCCCTGTTAAATAACAATAAGATTGCGGATGATCTAGAGAAGGATATGGCTCTCTTCTTTAAAGAGAATGACACAGAAAATGTTGTCTCATCGACTCTATGGGAAACACAAAAAGTGTACATGAGAGGCAGGATGATAGTAGAAAAGGTTAAGAGGAAAAAAATAAGACAGGCCCAGAGACAAACCCTATTAAAGGAAATCCAGGATCTTGAACAAAAGCATAAAGAAAGACGGGATGAAAAAGTTCAAATATTATTGACCGGGAAAAGAGAAAAATTAAAGGAGTTATTAGAGCAAGAAACTAAATGGGTATTTAACAACACGAGTAAGAAATTCGACGCCATGGGGAATAAACCAGATAAATTATTAGCAAGGATAATCAAACCCAGAAATACACAGAATTTCATATCAAAGATGAAAGACAATAAAGGTGAAGTGAGGCATTCAACGAAGGAGATAATAAAAAATTTCCAAGAATATTACCAAAATCTATACAACGTAAATAAAGAGCAGGGCCCATTAGAATATCAGAATAGGAGTAGGAAAATGAAAGAATACTTAAAAAAGGTTAAATTCCCGGAAATATCAGAAGAAGTAATTAACCACTTAACGACCGCTCACTGTATATGTACGTCGGCAGAATGGCACCGACAGGCACAATCACGTACAGTGTACGTGATTGCCTTTGTACAGTTGGGGGGTCCAATCGGACCCCCCCTTCTATACAGTGAGCGGCCGTTAATCGTTGGGGAGCGATCCGAGATGAGGGGACGGCCGTTCGATTCCGGCCACCCCCTCGCGATTGCTCCCGGCGAATGAAAATGCTTCCTCTGCTCGTGTAATGTAAACACAGGCAGAGGAAGTGATGTCATCTCTCCTCGTGTCGGTCTTTTCGTTCCCGGCGCCGAGGAGAGAAGACAGAGGTTAGTGCACCAACAGTCCAATCACGTACAGTGTACGTGATTGCCTTTGTACAGTTGGGGGGTCCAATCGGACCCCCCCTTCTATACAGTGAGCGGCCGTTAATCGTTGGGGAGCGATCCGAGATGAGGGGACGGCCGTTCGATTCCGGCCACCCCCTCGCGATTGCTCCCGGCGAATGAAAATGCTTCCTCTGCTCGTGTAATGTAAACACAGGCAGAGGAAGTGATGTCATCTCTCCTCGTGTCGGTCTTTTCGTTCCCGGCGCCGAGGAGAGAAGACAGAGGTTAGTGCACCAACAGTCCACTGACACATAGGTACACATTAGACATGTGCACACTGAAATATTTTGTTTCGGAATTTTGTTTTCGTCCGAAAAATAAATTTATTTAGTTACTCCCGAAATTCATTTTTATTTACCCACCCGCACCCTGTACCCACCTACACTCTGCACCCTGTACCCACCTACACTCTGCACCCTGCACCCACCTGAACGCTGCACCCTGCACTCTGCACTCTGTATGTAGCACCCTCATTTAATGACCCTTTAGGACCCTCCCACACCCAGTTGCTGTGGCACGTTCAACACCCCACCCCCTACTTTGGGGAAAGGTGTGGAGCGTGGTTGAGTTCCTGCACCTTTTCCCTGAGAAGAAGGCCCTGGTGACACTATCAATTAGCACTGCGGCAGTCTGGGGGGACGGAGACGTGAGAGGCGCGTAATGCCCTACTGCTTGTCCTGCTGGGGGGGGTAACACAATTTTTCACCACACCAGGTGACACCAACCCTAGTGACGCCACTGGAACCGTGCATCTCAGCTGTTTTGCGTTTGGCTAAATTGTAAGCAAGCCCCTGCATGAGGACCTTGTGGAGGTTCATCATCTCCTTTGTAGAGATGGATGGACTGGGAAAGGTACAAGAAGCCTACGGGAATTTAAGAAAAAACCCAAGTAGGAGACAGACTTCGGCCGCCTAGGCTGAGGGTAAGTTATACGCAGCATGAATCTCTGTAAAAGATTACAGCTACAACTCCAGAGCTTGTGAGGCCTCTGATACCTCTGCCTCGTCAGATTGCACCTGTTCCCTGTCCCCTTATGGTGATCTTTCATCATCAGATTGTTGATCCTCTTGATTAAGGATTTAGGACAGGGGGGAAAGGAACTACCCCAATTCCTGCCCTCTTTTGAAGATGCTGCGATTAAGCAGCTAACTTCTCCTGTATACCACACACTGCAAATTAGACATATGCACACTGAAATATTTTGTTTCGGAATTTCGTTTTCGTTAGAAAAATTTATTTATTTAGTTACTCCCGAAATTAGTTTTTATTTATTTTGTTTTTCGTTAGAAATTGCATTAGTCTGAAAATCTGAATGAATTAAGGTCCAATCTGTCATTGAAGGCTTATGGTGTCTGTCGAATGTTCAAAGAAGATTCGATGGAGCAGCGAAACTGTAAGACGCTGCAATCATACATTTCCGGTCAAATGTTCCGCCTACAAGCTATAGTAGAATCCTAATGTTGTATGACTAGTAATAATTATATTTATTATTTACTATTACTAGTCAACCAACATTAGAATTCTTCTATAGCCTATGGGCGGATGCATTTGACCGGAAATGTACGATTGCAGCGTCGTACAGTTTAGCTGCACCGTCGAATCTTCTAACTTTCGACAGACACCATAAGCCTTCAATGACAGATTCGACGTTTGTATGTTTTTCGATGCTTTGTCGAATCTTCGTCGTTCTAGCTATTTTACTGCTCCTCCTATTTGGTTACAATCAGCCAATAACATTCATCATCATCATAATTTTTATTTTACTTCCCCCACCCAATTCCAGCAGTGATCTTTTCTCTCTATGTCGAATCTTTTCTCTCTATAATGTTGAATCTTTTCTCTCTATGTCGAATCTTTTCTCTCTATGTCGAATAATCTTGGACTAAGAGTTAAGGTTAGGCCACATTCGACCACAGGTTCGATAGACACAGATTGTTATTGTCAGCGTCACATCGAATCTCCTATCTATATCGAACTGTTGTCACAACGAAAACGAAAATAAAGCATTTGTTTATGTCGGATCTTTCGGTTTTCGGATTCTGTGCTTTCGTTTTCGTTTGTTAAAACAATAACGAAAATACCTGAAATACGGACGAAAATGCATTCGGACGAAAACGAATGCACATGTCTAGTACACATAGGCACACATTTCACCCCTCAGTCACCCCCCAGCCCCCAATCACAGTGTCACTGATTGCAGTGATAATTTATTTTACTGATCACTGCATTTAGTGTCATCTGTGACAGTAAAAAGTTGCAGGGCAGTTAGGTTTAGGCCCCTTTAGGTCCAGGGTAGCCCCCTAACCCCCCCTAATAAAGGTTTAACCCCTTGATCGCCCCCCAGGTAACCCTTTCACCCCCTAACTCCAGCGTCACTAAGCGGTTGTTTTTTCCGATCGCTGTATTTGTGTCGCTGGTGTCCTAGATAGCCAGTTATTTATTTTTAGGGTCGCCGCAGGTTTTTATAGCGTCAGGTACCCCCATATATTATTTTAACCCCCTGATTGCCCCTAGAGTTAACCCTTTCAAAGTTTTATGGGTGACGCTGGTTGGTTAGTTTGCTTTTTATAGCATCAGGGCACCCGCCGTATATAACCCAATAAAGGTTTAACCCCCTGATTGCCCGGCGGGTAAGATCAATTAGGTTTTAGCACCAGAGAGGGTCTGCGTCGCCCCAGGCAGCGTTAGGTTAGTGCCAGTAACGCTAACACCCACGCACAAAGCATACACCTCCCTTAGTGGTATAGTATCTGAACAGATCAATATCTGATCTGATCAGATCTATACTAGCGTCCCCAGCGGTTTAGGGTTCCCAAAAACGCAGTGTTAGCGGGATCAGCCCAGATACCTGCTAGCACCTGCGTTTAGCCCCTCCGCCCAGCCCAGCCCAGCCCAGCCCAGCCCACCCAAGTGCAGTATTGATCGATCACTGTCACTTACCAAACACAAAACACATAACTGCAGCGTTCGCAGAGACAGGCCTTTTTTACCTGTGAATCTTACTAGTGTACCCCTAAATTTAGAGCCCAAAATGGCAAATCGAAGGTACACTAGTAAAGAGGCCTACGAGATTCTGAGCATGACAGATAGTGAAGAGGAGGTCACGTATCTGCCAGATTCAGGCTCAGAATATCTTCCCGTAGAAGACAGTGAAGTCAGCGGCCCCACGTCAGATAGCTCTGACGACGAAAGTTGAGGTCCCTGCTAAGGTCAGGCGTACCCGATCCCGATCTTCTGAGGTTGTTAAGGAGTAAGAACCGCAGGGCTCTCGTATCATGGAGCAGAGGAGTACTAGCGCCGCTATTCCTTCTGGTGAATTGGCAAGCACCAGCGGCCTAGTACAGCCTAGGCGTACATCCAGCACTGCAGTATCACGTGGTGACGTGGCGAGTCCCATAAGTGCAGTTCAAGCTGGCGAGGTAGCAAGCACAAGTAGTGTCCCGCTGCCACCAATAAGAAAACAAAGGCAGGCCCGTCGTACCCATAGTGCCCTGCCTGCAGAATTCGCCTATCCTGATTGGGTCCCCACCACTTCTGCAGAACCCGTACTTCCCCCATTCACTGCCCAACCCAGTATTCAGGTGGAAACAGCTGATTTTAAGCCAATTGGTTATTATTCGCTGTTATTCACGGAAGATCTCTATAGATCTATTGTGGACCAGAGTAATTTATATGCTGGTCAATTCATCGTCGCTAACCCCCAGTTGCCTTCCATTGCCAAAGATTGGAAACCAATTACGGTTTCCGAATTTAAGACCTTTCTGGGCCTTTCCCTCAACATGGGCACACATAAATTCCCGTCATTGCGTGCTTATTGGTCCACGCACCCAATTGACCACATGCCCGTGTTCTCTGCCTCCATGCCCAGGAAACGATACGAGCAGATTTTGCGGTTCATGCACTTCAACGACAATGAACTTTGTCGTCCACGTGGAGACCCTGAATACGACCGGCTCTACAAAATTCGGCCCCTCATAAACCACTTCAACGAACGTTTTGCAGCCTTGTTTATTCCCGATCAAGTTGTCTGCGTTGATGAGTCCCTGATTAAATTTTCTGGCCGCTTGTCTTTCAAGCAGTACCTTCCCAGCAAGCGTGCCAGATACGGGGTCAAGCTCTATAAGTTCTGTGACAGGGCAACAGGCTATGTATGGAGCTTTATGGTTTATGAGGGAAAAGATAGTTAGGTTGAGCCGGTCAACTGCCCGGATTACATAGGAAGCGCTGGCAAGATAGTGTGGAAATTGGTGTCGCCCTTATTCAGAAAGGGGTACCACTTATATGTGGACAATTATAACACGAGCGTGCCACTGTTTAGTCACTTGTTTGATCATCAGATTGGAGCATGTGGCACCGTGCGACCTAATCGCCGGGGCTTTCCCCAGCGGCTTGTAGATGCCCGTCTTAGGCTGGGAGAGAGAGCCTGCGTGAAGTGTAATAACTTGCTCGCTATGAAGTGGTGGGATAATAAGAATGTTTTCCTTCTTACCTCCCTTCATGCAGACACGACAGTCCAAATTCCTACGGCGACTGGTGTTGTGGAGAAACCCCTCTGTGTCCACGAATATAACAAAAATATGGGAGGGGTGGACCTCAACGACCAGTTGTTGGCGCCGTATCTAATTGACCGTAAGGCGAGACGCTGGTACAAAAAAGTGTCTCTATCCTTATTCCAATTGGCTTTGCTGACTGCTCATGTGCTATACAGAGCTTCAGGCGGGACTTTATCTCTTCTAAAATTCCAGAATGAGATAGTCACAGAACTCCTGTATCCAGGTGGTTCTGCACCTCACCATCCCCTACCAATTGCAGTAAGCCGGCTGCATGAGAGGCATTATACGTATGTCCTCGAGAGTAGCCCTACCCAACGAGCCCCCCCAAAAAAGATGTCGTGTCTGTAGCAAGCGCGGATTTAGGCGTGACACCCGTCATTATTGTCCACGCTGTCCTGACAAACCTGGTCTTTGCCTTGGTGAATGTTTTGAACGCTACCACTCAAAAGTGAAGTTTTAGCGTAGGGTACAGCATTTCACAGACTAGGACACACTTACACAGGGTCTCCCAAGATGCCATTACATTTTGAGAGACCCGAACCATTACAGTTGTTAAAGTTACAAAAAAAAAACGTAAAAAACAAAACCAAAAAAATATAAAATAAAAAAACCAAAAATAGTTGTCGTTTTATTGTTCTCTCTCTCTATTTTCTCTCTATTGTTCTGTTTTTTTTTACTGTATTCTATTCTGCAATGTTTTATCATGCTTGCTTTTCAGGTATGTATTTTTTTGTTTTCAGGTGCGCCATTCAGCTGCAGCACGGAATTATTTATCTTGACAGCAACAGCGTTTGCTCCCACGATACATAAAGCCGTGACTCCAGTGCTGTAGGAGGTGATTTCACCACCACAGTTAAAAAAAAAGAGCATATATGCCGAAGCATGGGGGCAGCAGGGGCGGAGGAGCGATTTTGCTCCTAATGCCGCGTACATACGGTCGGAATTCCGACAGAGGCTTGCCCGTGGAAAAGTCTGACCGTGTGTACGTGGCATAACTTTTTTGCGGGAGGATGCCCCCATGCTTCGGCATATATATATATTTTAGGCACAGGTTGCATTAAAAAAAAGGTTTTATTTTTTACTAGGTTTTGCTTTGGTATTTGATTTGCAGGTATGGTATGGTCTTACTGTTATACTGTAATGTTACTTTGTTTTAATGTTAACCATCATTTGCTTAGCAGGTACGCCATTCAGTTGCAGCGCGGATCTATTTATCTTGACAGCAACAGCGTTTGCTCCCACGATACATAAAGCCGTGACTCCAACGCTGTAGGAGGTGATTTCACCACCACAGTTAAAAAAAAAGAGCATATATGCCGAAGCATGGGGGCAGCAGGGGCGGAGGAGCGATTTTGCTCCTAATGCCGCGTACATACGGTCGAAATTCCGACGGAGGCTTGCCCGTGGAAAAGTCAGAACGTGTGTACGCGGCATAACTTTTTTGCGGGAGGATGCCCCCATGCTTCGGCATATATGAATGGTGCATGTATGCCCATCATTAGAAGTGGGGGGATGAAGGGAGGTATTCTAATGGTGGGCATGCCCACCGATCAATCTCTTTTTTTTGTTCAGCCAACAGGCTGCATGAAAAAAAAGATTACAATACATGTCCAACAAGGACCAGCAACGTACTGGACTTTGAATGTTTATACCAGAATGATGCCTGCAGGTTTAGGTATCATCTTGGTATCATTCTTTTCAGCCAGCGGCCGGCTTTCATGTAAAAGCAATTCTAGCAGATAATTAGCCTCTAGACTGCTTTTACAAGCAGTGGGAGGGAATGCCCCCCCCCCGGATATAAACAGCGCCATTGGGAAAGCATTTTATCACACCGATCTTGGTGTGGTCAGATGCTTTGAGGGCAGAGGAAAGATCTAGGGTCTAACCCCCCAATTTTTTTCAAAAAAAAGAGTACCTGTCACTACCTATTGCTATCATAGGGGATATTTACATTCCCTGAGATAAGAATAAAAATGGTAAAAAAAAAATATGGAAGAAACAGTTTAAAAATAAAATAGCAAAATAAATAATAAAAAAATAAAAAAAAAGCACCGCTTTCCCCCCCTGCTCTTGCACAAAGGCGAACGCAAGCGCCGGTCTAGCGTCATATGTAAACAGCAATTGCACCATGCATGTGAGGTATCACCGCAAAGGTCAGATCGAGGGCAGTAATTTTAGCAGTAGACCTCCTCTGTAAATCTAACGTGGTAACCTGTAAAGGCTTTTAAAAACGAATGTAGTTTGTCGCCGCTGCGCGTTTGTGCGCAATTTTAAAGCATGTTGTGTTTGGTATCCATGTACTCGGCCTAAGATCATCTTTTTTATTTCATCAAACATTTGGGCAATATAGTGTGTTTTAGTGCATTAAAAAAATGGGTGTTTTTCCCCCAAAAAATGCGTTTGAAAAATCGCTGCGCAAATACTGTGTGGAAAAAAAAATGCAACACCCATTATTTTAATCTGTAGGGCCTTTGCTTTAAAAAAATATAATGTTTGGGGGTTCAACATAATTTTCTTGCAAAAAAAAAAAATGTTTTCATGTAAACAAAAAGTGTCAGAAAGGGCTTTGTCTTCAAGTGGTTAGAAGAGTGGATGATGTGTGACATAAGCTTCCTAATATTGTGCATAAAATGCCAGGACAGTTCAAACCCCCCCCCCCCCAAATGACCCCATTTTGGAAAGTAGACACCTCAAGCTATTTGCTGAGAGGCATGTTGAGCCCATTGAATATTTTATTTTTTTGTCCCAAGTGATTGAATAATGACAAAAAGAAAAAAAAAATGTACAAAAAGTTGTCACTAAATGATATATTGCTCACACATGCCATGGTTATATGTGGAATTACACCCCAAAATACATTCTGTTGCTTCTCCTGAGTACGGGGATACCACATGTGTGAGACATTTTGGGAGCCTAGCCGCGTACAGGACCCCGAAAACCAAGCACCGCCTTCAGGATTTCTAAGGGTGTAAATTTTTGATTTCACTCCTCACTGCCTATCACAGTTTCGGAGGCCATGGAATGCCCAGATGTCACAAACCCCCCCCCCCCCCCCAAATGACCCCATTTTGGAAAGTAGACACCCCAAGCTATTTGCTGAGAGGTATGTTGAGTATTTTGTAGATCTCGCTTTTTGTCACAAAGTTTTGAAATTTGAAAAAAAAAAATATGTCTTTCTTCATTTTCAAAAACAAATAAGAGCTGTAAAATACTCACCATGCCTCTCAGCAAATAGCTTGGGGTGTCTACTTTCCAAAATGGGGTCATTTGGGGGGGGGGGGGTTGTGCTATTTTGGCATTTTATGGCCTTCAAAACTGTGATAGGTAGTGAGGAGTGAAATCAAAAATGTATGCCCTTAGAAACCTTGAAGGCGGTGCTTGGTTTTTGGGGTCCCGTACGCGGCTAGGCACCCAAAAAGTCCCACACATGTGGTATCCCCGTACTCAGGAGAAGCAGCAGAATGTATTTTGGGGTGTAATTTCACATATGCCCATGGCATGTGTGAGCAATATATCATTTAGTGACAACTTTGTGCAAAAAAATAAAAAAGTTTGTCATATTCCCGCAACTTGTGGCAAAATATAAAATATTCCATGGACTCAACATGCCTCTCAGCAAATAGCTTGGGGTGTCTACTTTCCAAAATGGGGTCATTTGGGGGGGTTTTGTGCTATTTTGGCATTTTATGGCCTTCAAAACTGTGACAGGCAGTGAGGAGTGAAATCAAAAATTTGCGCCCTTAGAAATCCTGAAGGCGGTGCTTGGTTTCCGGGGTCCCGTAAGCGGCTAGGCTCCTAAAAAGTCCCACACATGTGGTATCCCCGTACTCAGGAGAAGGAGCAGAATGTATTTTGGGGTGCAATTCCACATATAACCATGGCATGTGTGAGCAATATATCATTTAGTGACAACTTTTTGTAATTTTTTATTTTTTTTTGTCATTATTCAATCACTTGGGACAAAAAAAAAAAAATGTTCAATGGGCTCAACATGCCTCTCAGCAATTTCCTTGGGGTGTCTACTTTCAAAAATGGGGTCATTTGGGGGGGATTTTGTACTGCCCTGCCATTTTAGCACCTCAAGAAATGAGATAGGCAGTCATAAATTTAAAGCTGTGTAAATTCCAGAAAATGTACCCTAGTTTGTAAACGCTATAACTTTTGCGCAAACCAATAAATATACGCTTATTGACTTTTTTTTACTAAAGACATGTGGCTGAATACATTTTGGCCTAAATGTATGACTAAAATTGAGTTTATTCGATTTTTCTTATAACAAAAAGTAGAAAATATAATTTTTTTTCAAAATTTTCGGTCTTTTTCCGTTTATATCGCAAAAAAAATAAATTGCAGAGGCAATCAAATACCATTAAAAGAAAGCTCTATTTGTGGGAAGAAAAGGACGCAAATTTCGTTTGGGTACAACATTGCATGTCCGCATAATTTACAGTTAAAGCAACGCAGTGCAAAATTCTGAAAACAGCTCTGGTCCTTTAGCTACAAAATGGTCCGGGGCTTAAGTGGTTAACTAGTTGGATAAAGAAATATCGAGGGGGGAAATAATTCAAACAATTAAAAATATTAAAATGGGTAAGAGTCCCGGCCCAGATGGGTACTCGTCGTTATACTATAAGAGGTTTGTGGATACCCTAATACCGTACTTCCAGAAGTACTGTATATGAACTCCATAGGTGGAGGAAGGACAATGCGTGAGGAAGCGTTGGGGGCCCACATAACTCTTATAGGAAAGGAAGGGAAAGACCTCTCAATGTGTGCCACTTACAGGCCCATATCCTTGATGTCGATATAAAGATTTATGCGAAGATACTGGCAGAAAGATTAAAACCTCTTATGTCTGGACTAATAGAGAATGATCAGGCGGGGTTTGTACCTGGGAGAGAAACAAGGGATAGTGTCCTTAGAACTGTTCTCCTGATACAAAAAGTAAAAAAAAACAAAAAAAAAACAAGATCCCAGCAGTGTTTCTGTCAGTAGATGCCGAAAAGGCTTTCGATAGACTCAACTGGAATTTTATGTTAGCAACTCTGAGACATATAGGATTAGGGCCTAAAAGGAGAAGACATTAATAAAGGAATTGTCAAAAACCGGCTATTGTCATTTTTTAAATTTTTGACCCTTTTTTTTGTGAAATGGTAGGGGTACATTTGTACCCCATTACCATTTCACACAGGGGGGGCGGGATCTGGGGGTCCCCTTTTTAAAGGGGTCTTCCAGATTCCGATAAGTCCCCCGCCCGCAGACCCCCACAACCACCAGCAAGGGTTGTGGGGATGAGGCCCTTGTCCCCTTCAACATGGGGACATGGTACTTTGGGGTCACAGACCCTCAAAGCATCCTCCCCATGTTGAGGGCATGTGGCCTGGTACGATTCAGGAGGGAGGGGGGGCCGCTCTCTCGTCCCCCCTCTTTTCCTGCGGCCTGCCAGGTTGCATGCTCGGATAAGGGTCTAGTGTGGATTTTTAGGGGGACCCCCCCACGCCATTTTTTTTTCAAGTTTGGCGCGGGGGTCCCCTTAAAATCCATACCAGATCTGAAGGGCCTGGTAATGGAATTTGGGGGAACTCCCACACATTTTTTTTTTTTCAAAGACTTTCAATAACTTTTATCTGTATTGACGGGAACCAGCAATTCATTACAGCCGCGAGTACTTTTAAATGACTATTATTTTACTTTAGAAATGTCATTTTGCTCTCGAACTGTTATAAACATGGAAAACATGCGCTACTTTACAGGCATACGATAGACACCCCCCAGGTATGATATTTAGGGCCAGTTCACACCGGATGCAGTGCAGTACGTTTTTTGGATGCATGAAAAACGCAAAGAAAGTTGATCACATTAATGCCAATGGCATAGTTCACACCACTGCAGTCCGTTCCAGTGCGTTTCAGAAAGGAAAAAAAAAAATTGGTCATGCCGCACTTTTTATGTACAGAACTGTACTGAACCACAGTAAAACACATCAAAAACGCTACGGAACGTACCAAAAACGGACTGGAATGCACCGGAACGCACCAAAGACGCACTGCAACACACGTGTCCTGAGTGAAAAGAGGGGGAAAAAATACTGGACTGCATCAAAAATGCACTGGAATGTGTCAAAAACACGCATGCAGAAAAGCACCTGGAACGCATCCAGACTGCGTTTCTATGGTGTGAACTAGGGCCAGTTCACACCATAGAAACGCAATCCGGATGCATTCTAGATGCTTTTATGTATGTAAGTTTTTGATGTGTTCCAGTGCATTTTTGGTACGTTTTTGATGCAGTCCAGTGCTTTTTTTTCACCCCTCTTTTTTATTAACCATAGATAAGGACAATTGTGTTCCAGTGCGTTTTTGGTGCATTTAGGTGTGTTCCGGTGCGTTCCATTGCGTTTTTGATGCGTTTTGCTGCGTTCCAGTACAGTCCAGTGCAGGTAAAATGCAGCATGTTCTACTTTTTTTGGAACTGGAACGCACAGGAACAAACACTGGCATTTAGAACCATATAACCAACTTTCCATGCTTTTTTGATGCATAAAAAAGCAATGGACTGCATGTGGTGTGAAATGGCCCTTAACCACTTGACCACTGGGCACTTAAACCCCCTTAATAACCAGACCAATTTTCAGCTTTCGGTGCTCTCACATTTTGAATGACAATTACTCAGTCATACAACACTGTACCCATATGAAATTTTTGTCCTTTTTTTCACACAAATAGAGCTTTCTTTTGGTGGTATTTAATCACTGTTGGGTTTTTTATTTTTTGCACTATAAGAGAAAAAAGACTGAAAATTTTGTAAAAAAAAAGATTTTTTTTTCGTTTCTGTTAAAAATTTTGCAAATTACTATTTTTTCTTCATAAATTTTGGCCAAAATTTATACTGCTACATATCTTTGGTAAAAATAAGTACAAATTGGTGTATATTATTTGGTCTTTGTGAAAGTTATAGAGTCCACAAGCTATGGTGCCAATATCTGAAAATTGATCACACCTGAAGTACTGACGGCCTATCTCAATTCTTGAGACCCTAACATGCCAGAAAAGTACAAATACCCCCCAAATGACCCCTTTTTGGAAAGAAGACATTCCAAGGTATTCAGAAAGAGGCATTGTGAGTTTTTTGAAGTTGTCATTTTTTCCCACAATTCTTTGCAAAATCAAGATTTTTTTTTTCTCTTTTTTTTTTTCCACAAAATTGTCATATTAGCAGGTTATTTCTCACACACAGCATATGCATTCCACAAATTACACCCCAAAACACACTCTGCTATTACTCCCGAGTATGGCGATACCACATGTGTGAGACTTTTACACAGCGTGGCCACATACAGAGGCCCGACATGCAGGGAGCACCTTCAGGCGTTCTGGAGCACCAAGGCCAATTCTGACATTTCTCTCCTACATGTAAAAATCATCATTTATTTGCTAGAAAATTACATAGAACCCCAAAACATTATATATGTTTTTTTAGCAAAGACCTTAGAGAATATAATGGTGGTTGTAGCAACTTTTTATCTCGCACGATATTTGCGCAGCAATTTTTTAACGCGTTTTTTACGGAAAAAAAATGTTTTGTGCTTAAAAAAAAAAAAAAAACAGTAAAGTTAGCCCAATGTTTTTGCATAATGTGAAAGATGAAGTTACGCCGAGTAAATAGATACCTAACATGTCGCCCTTAAAAATTGCACACACTCGTGGAATGGCGCCAAACTTCGCTACTTAAAAAATCCCCATAGGCGACGCTTTAAATATTTTTACTGGTTACATGTTTTGAGTTACAGAGGAGGTCTAGGGCCAAAATGATTGCTCTCGCTCTAACGTTCGCAGAGATACCTCACATGTGTGGTTTGAAAACCGTTTTCATATGTGGGCGGGACTTACGTATGCGTTCGCTTCTGTATGCGAGCTCACGGGGACAGGGGCGCTTTAAAAAAAAAAAAAAATTTTATTCTTCATTTTACTTTATTTATTTTAGTTTGACATGTTTTTCCGCCCTAAACATTTTTTTGATCACTTTTATACCTATTACAAGGAACGTAAACATCCCTTGTAATAGGAATATGGCATGACAGGTCCTCTTTACAGTGAGATATGGGGGGGGGGGGGGGTGTCAATAAGACCCCACATCTCACCTCTAGGCTGGGAAGCCTGAAAAAAATACAAAAAAAAAAACAACAATCCTGGCTTTGATCGTAGCGGTGAGTCGGTAGAAGCACCGGAGGGCGGCGGGGGGGGGGGGACATCCCCTCTCGCCTCCCGTAAGAATGATCAAGCGGCGGAACAGCCGCTATGATTGTTCTTATGGTGTAGGGAATCCCCGGCTGAAAAAGCCGATATCTGAATGATGCCTGTAGCTGCAGGCATCATTCAGATATCCCCGCACAAAGTCAAGGACGTCATATGACGGCCGGAGGGCGGGAAGTGGTTATTGCAGAGTATTGCCGGGCATTGCGGAGTATTGCCGGGCATTGCGGAGTATTGCCGGGCATTGCGGAGTATTGCCGGGCATTGCGGAGTATTGCGGTGTATGGCAGGGTATTGCGGTGTATGGCAGGGTATTGTGGAGGGTATTGCACAGGGTATTGCAGAGTATTGTGGAGGGTATTGCAGAGTATTGTGGCGGGTATTGCAGAGTATTGTGCAGGGTATTGCAGAGTATTGTGCAGGGTATTGCAGAGTATTGTGCAGGGTATTGCAGAGTATTGTGCAGGGTATTGCAGAGTATTGTGCAGGGTATTGCAGAGTATTGTGCAGAGTATTGCAGAGTATTGTGCAGGGTATTGTGCAGAGTATTGTGTAGGGTATTGTGCAGAGTATTGTGTAGGGTATTGCAGAGTATTGTGCAGGGTATTGCAGAGTATTGTGCAGGGTATTGCAGAGTATTGCACCAGGGTATTGCAGAGTATTTCGCAGGGTATTGCAGAGTATTTCGCAGGGTATTGCAGAGTATTTCGCAGGGTATTGCAGAGTATTGCAGCAGGGTATTGCAGAGTATTGCAGCAGGGTATTGCAGAGTATTGCAGCAGGGTATTGCAGAGTATTGCACCAGGGTATTGCAGAGTATTGCACCAGGGTATTGCAGAGTATTGCAGAGTATTGCACCAGGGTATTTTGCAGAGTATTGGCAGGGTGTATTGCAGAGTATTGGCAGGGTATAGCACAGGGATGGCTGAGCAGGGATGGATGGATGGATGGATCTGTGACTGCAATTGTCACAGATCCAGCCCACAGTGCTGCTGCTGCCATCCGCTCCCTCCCCCTCCCCTCTCACACTGTACCGATCGGTACAGAGAGGGGAGGGAGGAACCGGCGTCATCAAATGACGCCGGTCTGTTTACAAGTGATTGCTCCGTCATTTGACGGAGCGATCACGTGGTAAACGGCCGCTATCAGCGGCGATTTACCGCGATTCGTGATCCGCCGGGTCCTCTGTACCCGGCGGTCACTGAGTTTCCCGTGTGCGCGCCCCAGGGGGCGCGCGGGAGCGCGATTCTGGGAGGACGTTATATAACGTCCTCCCAGAGTTAAGCAACCACCCTGCCGCCGTTATTTGGCGGCAGGTGGTTGTTAAGTGGTTAAGCAATTTGGCATATTTAAAGGCACTTCTCCTTGTTTTGTTTTTGGTGTTGTGTAAATTGGTGAAATTGATATATGTCCCTTAGGGTGGGACCTGGGCCCCCATTTTAAGGCCAATAACTAGAAGAAAAGCCAGCCAAGTGGGGACTAGCAAAATAACAAGTCAGTTCCCATAGACTACAATGGTATTTGTTGGTGGGGGGGGGGGGGGGTGTTTGTCCCGTCTCTAATTTTGAAGCATGCTGGATGATGTGCTTCATTTTGGACAGGTGGGGGGGGGGGGGTTATTTTCTGCTAGCTGCATTTGTGTTGGTCTGAGCATGCCCAGGGACTTAGTTTTTTTTCTTTGCCACTTCTCAATGCCCACCAGTGCCAACTAGCAATGCCACCTCTCAGTGCCCACCCTTGTCACCTTATTGGTGCGCATCAGTGCAGCCCATCAGTGCACATCAATGAAGGAGAAAAATTACCTTTTTTCTAAATTTTCAAACTAAATACTAACCACTTCCCTACCGCCCACCGTCAAATGACGTCCTTGGTTTTGTGCGGTGACATCTGAATGATGCCTGCAGTTGCAGGCATCATTCAGATATCATTCTTTTCAGCCGGCGATTCTGTGCACGATAAAAACGATCATAGCGGCAGTTCCACCGATTGATCGTTCTTATAGGCGGCGGGAGGGGACGTCCGTTCTCCTCCCGCCGCCATCCGGTGCTTCTCCGGGCTCTTCCATGCCATCTGGGGCTCGGAGAACGAATTGGCCCGGCACCGGATGGAAAGCATAGAGATGACTGGTGACCAGTCAAAGGCCCGGGGGCGACGTTATGATATCACGCCGGATTCCCGTATGTATACAAAGCCGTGATCTCGGCTGTCAGCATGAGATCGGTGAATTTTTTGACCGATCTCATGCTTTCCAGCCTGGAGGAGAGATGTGGGGTCTATTGACCCTGCATCTCTCCATAAAGAGGACCTGTCACAATAGATTCCTATTACAAGGGATGTTTACATTTCTTGTAATAGGAATAAAAGTGATCAAAAAAGAGTAAAAAAAAAAAAAAAAAAAAAAAGTAGTAAAAAACAAACAAAAAAAACGAATAAAAAAAAAACCCGCCCTGGTACCCGGTAGCTCGCGCTCAGAAGCGAACACACACGCAAGTCCCGCCCACATATGTAAACGCCGTTCAAACCACACGTGAGGTATTGCTGCGTGCGTTAGAGCGAGTGCAACAATTCTAGCAATAGACCTCCTCTGTAATGCGAAAATGGTAACGTTTAAAAAAATTTAAAGCATCGCCTATGGAGATTTTTAAGTACTGAAGTTTGGTGTCATTCCATGAGTGTGCGCAATTTTAAAGCGTGACATGTTAGGTACCATATTTATCGGCGTATAACACGCACTTTTTTTCCCCTTAAAATCAGGGGAAAATCGTGGGTGCGTGTTATACGCCGATACTCAGTCGAATTCCCCTGCTGAAAACGAGCGAGAGGAGCGAGCGGAGCCGAAGTACACTCAGCTTTACTCGGCTCCTCTCGCAGTCCCGCCCATCTCTGACTGCGCCGCTGACATAGAGAAAGCCGAGTGTACTTCGGCTAGTCTCGGCTCCTCTCGCAGTCCTGCCCCTGACTGTGAGAAGAGCCGAGTCTAGCCGAAGTACACTCGGCTTTCTCCGTCAGCGGCGCAGTCAGTGGAGATGGGCGGGACTGCGAGAGGAGCCGAGTCTAGCCGAAGTACACTTGGCTTTCTCCGTCAGCGGCGCAGTCAGTGGAGATGGGCGGGACTGCGAGAGGAGTCTAGCCGAAGTACACTCGGCCCCGCTCGCTCCTCTCCACAGAAATCGGCGCCAAATTTAAAAAAACGCCGAGACTGACAAGATCGCAAAGGCACTGGGCAAGGCTGCAGATGGACAGATGGACACTGGGCAAGGCTGCAGATGGACAGATGGACACTGGGCAAGGCTGCAGATGGACAGATATACACTGGGCAAGGCTGCAGATGGACAGATGGACACTGGGCAAGGCTGCAGATGGACAGATGGACACTGGGCAAGGCTGCAGATGGACACTGGGCAAGGCTGCATGCTGCATTTAAATGTAAGTTTTTTTTCCTTGAATTTCCCTCCTAAAAGTTTTTTTCCTTAAAATTCCCTCCTAAACATGGGGTGCGTGTTATACGCCGATAAATACGGTATCTATTTACTCAGCATAACAACGTCTTTCACATTATACAAAAAAATTGGGCTAACTTTACGGTTTTGTAATTTTTTTAAATTCATTAAACCATTATTTTTTCCCAAAAAAAGGCGTTTGAAAATGTATTACGCAAATACCGAGCGAGATAAAAATTTGCAATGACCGCCATTTTATTCCCTAGGGTGTCTGCTAAAAAAAATATATAATGTTTGGGGTTTCGAAGTAATTTTATAGCCATAAAATGATTTTTACATGAAGGAGAGAAGTGCCAGAATAGGCCCGGTGCTGAAGTGGTTAAAATATCCTATTTTTTTTTTCGGTCTTTTGTATTTATAGAAAAAAAAAACGAACAGGTGATCAAATAGCACCAAAAGAAAGCTCTATTTGTGTGCAAAGAAATAATACATTTTCATTGGGTTACAGTGTTGTATGAGCGCGCAATTGTCATTCAAAGTGCATCAGCGCTGAAATTTGAACTGGGCAGGAAGGGGGTTTAAGTGGCCAGTAAGCAAGTGGTTAATATAAGGCTACATGCACACGGACGTTTTTCCAGCCGCTTGTTTGAGCGTTTTTTGCAGCTTAAAAACGGTTCTCCATGTTAGCCTATGGCCTCATGGCCAACATGGCGTATTTGAGCTGTAAATGGCATAGGCGTTTTAGGCCCCATGTACACGGGACGCTGGTGCAAAGTCTTCAGAACTAAGGTTGAAAGCAGCGTTTAGAAAGGCGCGCTTTGTCGCGTTTGCATGCCACGTTTTACCACATTTGCGTTTAGTTAGGAAACATCATAAGGAGCCGCCCTAAGCTCCAAAAACAGTATTATTAACCATTTCAGCTATTTTGTGAGACCAGCGTGCGTAGCAGCAGCTGAGAGAGCAGAAGTGTACTTGTATTTAGCGTGTCACTTTCCACATCACTTGCCACAAGTTGTAGATTGTCAACTTGCCACGTCAGCTGCCCCAAGTTGTGGATTGTCAACTTGCCACGTCACCTGCCACAAGTTGTGGATTGTCCACAATGCAATGGAAGCAATTACATTTTAATTTTGATATATATGTATTTAATGGTTTTTCCTCATTTGCCATAATTTTTGAGTTGATCAATGTAAAAAAAATAGGTCACCTTTAAAAATGCGTCTGAAACGTGGAAATCTTTGGCGTCTTGCAGATTTTTTTTTTCCAGGCCAAAAACAGTGTTTTGGATGTAATAGAATTCAATGGACCCGCATCCAAAACGCAAGTACCGCAATTTTGCGGCGATTTGTTTTTTTTTTTTAAACCTGTTTATAGCTGGTTGTTAAAGGAAATAAAAAAAATATAAACATTGCCTGCTCTAAAAAAAAAAAAAAAATCTAGAAAAAAATAAATAAAACCAGCGTGGGTTCCCCCCCACCCCAGGTCCATAACAGGCCCTTGGGTCTAGTATGGATTCAAAACGGACCCCCCCCCCCCCACCAAAAATTAAAAAATGGCGTGCGGTCCCCCAAAAATCCATACCAGACCCTTATCCGAGCACGCATCCCGGCAGGTCAGGAAAGGGGGGCCGAGCGAGCGCGCCCCCCTCCTGAACCGTACCAGGCCGCATGCCCTCAACATGGGGGGGTGGGTGCTTTGGGGCAGGGGGTGCCCTGCGCTCCCCCACCCCAAAGCACCTGCCCCCATGTTGATGGGGACAAGGGCCTCTTCCCGACAACCCTGGCCGTTGGTTGTCGGGGTCTGCGGGCGGGGGGCTTATCGGAATCCGGGAGCCCCCTTTAATAAGGGGGGCCCCCAGATCCCGGCCCCCACCCTATGTGAATGACCCAGCTGACCCCGCATGACGTCACAGTCCCATCATTCCCCGGGACTGTGACGTCATACGGGGGCGGGGTCAGCGGGTGGCATCACCCGGTGACCATGCCCCATGCCAATATAAGTGGTTACGCTCCGCGGACACAGCATTGTAGCGGCAGATAGCGACGAGGCAACATCGGGCGGAGAGAAGAGGGAAGAAGACGACGATGAAGACCGGGACCCGCTAGCAAAAGAGCTGGAAGAAGATAGCGGGGCGCCTGGCAGAAGGCAGAAAGAACCGGAGATCGTGGAGAAGGCACTGGAGAGCAGGAGAAGAACCTGAGAGCGCGGAGACGACACCGGAGAACAGAACAAGAGACCCCCGAAGTTGGAAGAAGACGACGAAGACCGGGACCCCGCTAGCAAAAGAGCTGGAAGAAGATAGCGGGGCGCCCGGCAGAAAGAAGCGGAGAGCAGAACAAGAGACCCCCGAAGTTGGAAGAAGACCCCCGAAGTTGGAAGAAGACCCCCGAAGCTGCCTAATAAATTACTTTAAAAACCTGTTTTTTATTGACATTTTTTTGCCACCAGGTGAATGGGTAGGGGTACGATGTACCCCATACTTATTCACATAGGGTGGGGGGGGCGGGATCTGGGGGCCCTCTCTTATTAAAGGGGGCTCCCGGATTCCGAAAAGCCCCCCACCCGCAGACCCCGACAACCAACGGCCAGGGTTGTCGGGAAGAGGCCCTTGTCCCCATCAACATGGGGGCAGGTGCTTTGGGGTGGGGGAGCGCAGGGCGCCCCCTGCCCCAAAGCACCCACCCCCCCATGTTGAGGGCATGTGGCCTGGTACGGTTCAGTGGGGGGGGGCGTGCTCGCTCGCCCCCCCTTTCCTAAACCTGCCGTGCTGCGTGCTCGGATAAGGGTCTGGTATGGATTTTGGGGGGACCCCCCACGCCGTTTTTTGGCGTAGGGGGTTTCGCTTAAAATCCATACCAGACCTAAGGGCCTGGTATGCTCCTGGATGGGAACCCATGCCGTTTTTTTATTTAAAATTTGGCGTGGAGTTCCCCTTCATGATTCATACCAAACACAGGGGACAGCGAGCGCGAGGCTTGCAGTACCCTGTCGCCGAGATCCAGCGCGATGGCATCGCACTGGAGACATTCTCGGGCAGGCAGTCGCCTCTAGGACACGACTTGAGCGGCTGCTTCACGCTCAAGTCGTGTCCAAGTTGCCTCGCAAAGTCGCGCTGTCCCTCTGTCAACCGGCACACGAGTCACCCCGCAAGTCGGATCGTCTTCATCCGACTTCCCGGGCGACCTCTTTTCAAATCAATGGGCTCCCATAGGGAACCATTCATTTTCAATAGAGCGCCGCTGACATTTTTATTTACTATAGCAGTGCACCGCCGGTTCATGCACCCAATTAAGGATTTATCTGGCGCACCAATTAAGGAATGAACCGGCGCAGCGCACTGTTGATAGTAAATCACCCCCTTTGTCTCCTGGTTTCCCTTCTTTTTTTTTGTGTGATCCACTATTTAGGCTAGTAGGGCTAGCCTTTCTGATTGTTCTACATATTTTTTTTTTTTGTTGTTGAGAATAAAAGAGAATACAGACACCTTAGGCACTAACACTAAAACTTTTTCTCCCTTTCCTTTTTCCCTTTTTATCTTCTTTCTCCTCTAGAAATACAAGAGAATATATCACTATTAGATTAATACTTTATCAGTGCACTTTAGACTAGGGCTGCAACTAACGATTATTTTCATAATCGCTTAGCTGGCCTATTATTGTTTCCATTAATCGATTAATAACCGTAAAGAAAAAAAATAAAAATAATTTTGCTGCATTTTTAGATTTTTTTTTGGCCAATTTGTTGTTGGGCTGACTAAAAAAACACAAATTGCTGCAAAAGAACATTATTACATGCTTTTCTGCAACTTCTCTATTGAAGTATATTGAACCAAAAAAACTAAATAGCACTGTTTTGCGTTAAAAAAAGTACTTGCCCTTTCAAAAATACGCAGCAGCTGAAAAAATCATGGATGTGAACGTGTCCCATAGGAAACCATGTAAATGACCTGTAGTGTGTTTCTGCAAAAAGCACCAAAAAAACAGAGGTGTGACCCAGGCCTGAGATGTTTAGTAACATACTGGTGTTAAAAAAACTAAAATTAGTACAAAAACAGCAAATAATCTCTGTAAGGGGTTCATTTTTTACCGTGGGACAGTGAAAGTAATATTTACAGTAGTGATTTGCTCTTTTTGTACTGTAAAGGGCTAATTTTTAGTTTTTTTTTTAACCCCATTATGTTACTGGCCGATTAATCGATTATGAAAATAGTAATCGATTAATTTCATAATCGATTAATCGATTAGTTGTTTCGGCCCTACTTTAGACACTAATAGCTTCTTTTTTTTTTCCCATATCGCCTCGTTTCCCCCCCCCTCTCCTTTCTTTTGTCTTACTCTCCCCCCTCCTCATCTATCTATACCATATTTCTATTTTTCTTATATCAGACCTCCCAAATCAGCAGACTAAGATCATATAATTAGACACATTCTACGCGGAAGGGTAAATCTACAGGATACGGACCAAATATACTACGAATATTTTTTTTTTTTTAAGGCGGGGTAAAAAAGTTGAGATCATATAAATGTTTTATGTGTATGTATGCAATTTTTATGTTTTTGCATTGAAAAGTATGTAAGTTTATGAGAAAAAGACTAATAAAGAAATTTAGAAAAAAAAAGGGAAGAGATTGCAGACATGATACAAGAGCTTGTTAGACTGAGGACATGATACAGGAGATGTTAGAGACTGCAAATTGCATTTTTCTTGAGCGTTTCTTGCACTAAAAAGGTGCCAATAATGGGCAACAATAAATTCATATTAATTTAAAGTGTAAGTTCACCTTACAGAAAATATGTAAGGTGAACACTGGACCCCCTTTCCATCACTCCTGGTCCTGCTAACCTGGAATCCGGTGATCTTGAGTTCTGACAGATCATATAGCCACTTTACCAGTCCAGGGATTTGAAATCCCAGCGGCTTTCTCTCCTGTTGCCTATAGTTCTACTTTAAGCACAAATTTCTGATAATTTTATAGAGAGGACTAAGAAGATATAACCATGGCAATGGTTATATCTTCTAAGTGTAGCGCAAGCCAGGGGGGACCCTTTCCGTGCTGCCCCCCTGCAAAGTGCTGCCCTAAGCCAGTATACAGCGTTGGGGGGGGGGGGGGAGTGCGGAGGGGGTCCAGTGTAAGTTCACCTTACAGAATTTACCCTCCTTACCCTTTAAATTGCTGATGTTAATTAAAAAGTTGAAAATATAAATATTTTTTAAAAACTAATTTTCGGCTAAGTGCATCCTGCATTTTCGGTAACATTTCCATTCAGTGCACCCCTAGTTTTAAAGTATCAGGTTTTGTCGCCATTCCACGAGCATGTGCAATTTTAAAGCATGACGTGTTAGGTATCCATCTGCTTGCCATAACATCTTTATTATTTTACAAAACATCGGGTTATATATATTGTTATTTTCATTAAACGTGTAGTTTTTCCAAGAGAATTGTGTTTGAAAAATCAATGCGCAAATATTGTGTGACATAAAAAAAAAATTGCAACACCCACTATTTTATTCTCTAGTGTAGTGCTTTCAAATATATAAAGTTTGGGGGTTATGAGTAATTTTTCAGAAAAAAATAATAATTTACATGTAGGAGAGAAATGTCAGAATTGACCTGGGCTGGAAGTAGTTAAAGGGGAAAATGTTATACTTACCCGACGGTAATTTTCCTTTCCTGATGCAAGCATGACAGAATATACGTATGGGAAGGCTCCGCCTCCCTGCCCAATTCAGGACCGGTTATACTATAAAAGTAGGTCTCCTCCCTTCCTGCAGTATTCTCGTAACAAAAGCCTCGTACACACGGCCGAGAATCTCGTCGTTAAAAACATGTCGTTTTTTACGACGAGATCCTTGGACAAGAAACTTGTCCCGGCCGAGTGTACACACGCTCATTTCAAAGAACCCGCGGTTCTTTGAATGGAGCGTACGCGGTGACGTCATCGAATACGACGAGCATGCGATGATTCACATTCGATGCCGTCGCCGCCATCTTGGTTCACCCTACCTATGCCTAGGAAGCTACCGCGCATGCGACGAAGTCATTTCGAGCATGCGCGGGCTTCCCGGCGAACAGGTAAGTGTACACACACACACACACACACAATTTTCTCGTCGAGAAACAGGCTGACGAGAATCTCGACGAGAAAATAGAGAGCAGGTTCTCTATTTTCTCGTCGAGACTCTTGTCGCTTTTCTTGACGAGAAACCATACACACGAACGAATTTCTCGGCAAGAAATCTCTGCCAGCAAGTTTCTTGCTGGTTTTTGCCGAGAAACTCGGTCGTGTGTACGAGGCTTTAGTATCACTGCGAAGGCCTTTATCATATTTTCGTAATTTTTATTTATTTATTTTTTTTGGGAGGGGACCTATATGCTGTCATGCTTGCATCAGGAAAGGAAAATTACCGTCAGGTAAGTATAAAATTTTTCCTTTTCCTGACACAGCATGACAGCATATACGTATGGGATGTACCAAATCACCAGACAAGAAGGGTGTGTAATGCTGTACTCTTTATTACTTCTATGTATCTATATCTCGTATCCGACATTGCTTCATGTCGATCCCTGTAACACCGCACGGCCAAATTGTACTGTCGTTAAAGCCGCCGGATCCACTTTATAGTGGTTTAAGAATGTATTGAAGGTCGCCCATGTTGCGGCTCTACATGAGAGTTTGGGGGTGACTCCCCGAAAGTTCGCCCACGATGCTGCCATTGCACGTGTGGAGTGAGCCTTAAGCCCTGTTGGAGGTTCTAGACCCTTTGTCGCATAATCCTGCCTTATGACCTTAACTAGCCACGATGCTAGTATCCATTTGGACGCTACTAGCCCCTTTCTGTGACCCTCAGGTATGACGAATAGATTTTCTGTCTTTCTAAATGGTGCCGTCATCTCTATGTAGGTTTTCAGGACAGATCCGACATCCAAGCTGTGGGGTGTCTCTGTTGTGTCCGCCTGGAATGTTGGAAGTACTATTTCCTGGTTCATATGAAATGGTGTGTTGACTTTAGGTGTGTAGTGTGGTAGAGCTCGTAACACTACTCTGTCGGTCAACTGGCAGAAATACGGTGGCTTGCAGCCTAGGGCCTGTATGTCCGACACCCTTCTGCCTGAGGTGATTGCTGTACGAAACACCGCTTTTGATGAGATGTTCCCTAATAACGTGGATTTTTCTGTGCTAAAAGGGATTTTGTGAAAGAAGATCTAATACCAGTTAAAGGTCCCACGGTGGGACATATGATCTTTCCGCAGGCCGGATTCTAGTACATGCTTTTAAGAATTGGCGGATTAAACACCGCGATGCCCATTTCACTCCTGACAATGCCGTTAGGGCTGAAATCTGTACCCTCAGTGTACGGACACTGAGACCTTTCTCTAAACCTGTTTGTAGAAAGCCTAGAACTTGTGGTTCTGGTGGTCTTTTGGGGTCAAATTGTTGGGTCTTGGCAAAGGACTTGAATCTTTCCCAGATTCTGGAATAAGTATGGTTAGTGGTAGATGCTCTTGCCTTCAGCAGTGTTTTTACGACTGCTGTGGTAAATCCTGCTTCTTCTAGCCTTCTCCCTTCAGCTTCCAAGCAGCTAAATGTAGGACTCCTGGATCCGTATGTACCACTTGACCTTGTTGCAACAGATCCGGTATGTTTGGGAGGGGTATGGGAGGTTCCACTGCCAATGATTGTAGTAGTGGGAACCATGGTCTGCGTGACCACATTGGGATTATCGCTATCACCACCCCCGAGTGTGTTCTTATTCTGTTGAGTAACCTGAAGATTATGGAAATCTGAGGGAATACATATGCTAGTTTGCAAACCCATCTGGCGTTGAGAGCATCCATTGCTTCTGCCTCTTGGAACCTTGCTTTCGCAAGGAAACGTCTGCACTCCGTTTTGGTTGTGGTCGCCATCAGATCCAGATCTGGATACCCCCACTGTCTGCATATCCAGTGAAACACTGACTGATTCAGTGACCATTCGTTGGGGTCTAATGTTCGTCTGCTCAATGTGTCCGCCACAAAGTTCTGTGGGGCTGGGATATAGACGGCTGATAGATGGGCTAGATTCTGCTGTGCCCACTCCATTACAGGTGTTACCTCTTTCAGCAGCGACTGGCTTCGTGTTCCACCTTGTCTCTTTATATAGGTGACTGCCGCTCTGTTGTCCATTTGTATTATTACAGTTTTTCCCTGGATTTGCGTTTGGAATGCTTTCAGCGCACATAAGGCCGCCCTCATCTCTATTACATTGGAGACCTCTTTCTGCCTGTATCTCCATTTGCCTTGGGCTAACAACCCTTCGTGGTGTGCTCCCCATCCTGATGCTGAGGCATCTGAAGTTATTATCTGAGGGGAATCTGCTACTAGTTGATGACATCTGCAGAGATTTACTGGGTTTCTCCACCATTCTAGGGACTTCTTCATTTCCCAAGTTAGATGGATTTTCTGTCTGACTGACTGTCTTCGCCACTGACTGAGGAAGCCTTTTTGAAATACCCTCATCCTCCAATGTGCCCACTTCACCATTGGGATTGTTGAGGAGAGTGTTCCCAGGAGACTGAGGCAGCCTGACGTCGAAATGTACTGCATTCTCGACACGCCCGCTAACTTTTTCATTAGAGTTACTATCTGCTGTTCGGGAAGTTCCACTGTGTTTCTGTGGGTGTCTAGGATCGCCCCTAAAAACAATATTCTTTGCGACGGTTCAAACTGGCTCTTTTCCCAATTGATAAGCCATCCCAACTCTTGTAGCGTGTCTATCAGTGATCTGACAATATCTGTGGGCTTTTTGCTGTGAGCATAATGTCGTCTAAGTAATGAAATGCTTGTAGCCATTTCCTGCGTAGGATTGCTATTACTGGGAGTAGAACTTTGGAAAAAGTTCTGGGTGAGGTTGCTAACCCAAAAGGTAGGCATACAAATTGAAAGTGTTGGTTTGCCACTGCAAATCTTAGGTACATGTGTAGTTGCGCATGTACTGGAACATGCAAATACGCATCTTTTAGATCGAGGGATAACATCCAATCGTTCTTCGTGATAGCTTGTGTTACTGACTGCAAGGATTCCATTTTGAAACCCTGGACCGATATTGACTTGTTCAGGTCTCTTAGGTCTAGTACAGGTCTTAGATCGCCTGTCTTTTTTTTTGAATTAAGAAAAGTGGAGAATAGAAACCTTGCCCTTGCTCTTGTAATGGCACTGGCTCTATCGCTCCCTTCTGGAGTAGCGTCTGTACATACTCGAATATTAATTGGCGTTTCCGTCTGTCTTGCGGTAAGCGTGTGGGAACAAAATGAGGGATTATGGGCATGGACAGGAATTTCCAATGATGTCCTGACTGGATCACCTGCGTCACCCAAGGATCCTTGATTTGATCCGTCCAGACACAAGCATAATTGCGCAGTCTGGTTCCCACTGTTCCTGTCTGGACGGAGAAACCTTCAAAAGGGTTTCTGTTGTTCCGACCCTGTGCCTGCCTTTGGAATTCGCGCCACCGCTGACTGGGGTGCCTTTCCGCCTTTCCTGTAATCCTTGAGGGGTCTAGAAGGTCTAAAATCTCTGATTTTATTGGGGTATTGCTTTCTCCTCT
This sequence comes from Rana muscosa, assembly GCA_029206835.1. NCBI lineage: Eukaryota > Metazoa > Chordata > Amphibia > Anura > Ranidae > Rana > Rana muscosa. The sequence goes on from JARGYO010005603.1 coordinate 9,374,531, forward strand.
GGAAGCGTCTTTGCCTTGTCTTTATATCCTGTGGGAGTAGCCCTGACTTGCCTCCCGTGACTTTTGATATTGCTGTGTCCATCCTGTTGCCGAACAGAGCAGTCCCGTTGAATGGGATGCGGCACCAATTAATCTTCGACGAGGTGTCAGCTGTCCATGGTTTTAGCCACAGAGCTCTTCTTGCCATAACCAAAAATTGCATGGCCCTAGCTGAACAGCGTAATGAATCAATCGCTGCTTCGCCAACAAAGTCGCCAGACTGTATAATATGGTCTATCAACTCGAGGGATGTAGTTGGTTCTGCACCTGACTGCATTTCTGTTTTTATATATTCTGCCCACGTCGTGATGGCCTTTGCTAGTGACGTGAGTGCTAATACTGGTCTGCATGCATTGCCTGCAGCTAAGTAGGTTCTTTTCATGTCTGCATCCATCCTCCTATCTAGAGGATCCTTAAACGTCACTGCATCGTCCATAGGGAGGGTTACGTGACGTGCCAGTCTCATGATTGCCGCATCCACCAGCGGAGGCGTCTCCAGATCATGAACATCTTCTGTTTTAAAGGGATACATATGATTAAATCTGTTGCTAAACGGTGACACCTTCCTGTCCACCTTATCCCACTCATCTTGAATCACCTCCCTTACTTCTTCTATGAGAGGAAATGACAATGTTGTCTTTTTCAACTGGGGATAATATTTTCTTGCTTTAGTGGGTTGAGATACCTCTTCCTCCCACTGAAGTGCCTCTCTTACAGCTTTTTATTAACGGTTGTACTGCAGAGTATCTGAAGCTTAGTTTTGTATCTTCCTGTTGGGAGTCTTCCTCTAAACCGGATCCTGAGGATGGGTCTCCTGCTCTTTGGGTCGCATCTCGACCCTCACTGGCTCTCTTTTTGCTAGTTGTCGGTTTTGAATCGTGTATGGATTCTTTGACCGTCTGTTTAATTATTCCGATCATTTCAGCCTTCTCGGCCTCCTTGTCCGTTGCTGCCTCTCGCAAACTAGCCTTACACAGAATTTTTCCCGCAAGGGCAATTCTTCCACATCCTACACAGAGATCTTCTTTGGGTTCATCTCCCTGATGTGTATCTTCTGCTCTGTGCTTGCTCCTATCGCGGGCCTTAGAGTGTGTTATTGACCTCTCAGAGCTTGAGGCATGTCTGTGATGTGTCTCCTTGCTCTTGGAGGGGTGATGTGGTAATTGCGGACTGAAATCAGATTTACAGCCAATCAGTATGTGCACTCTTTTAAAACATGTCATACAGACACACATACCTACCTGCCCTCACCTTAAGATACGTGGCTGGTCTCTAGGAGAGCTCATGATGACTCTGTAATTCACAGATAGTCTTGGTTCAATTCATATGCAATCACACTAACATATGACACTTTAATATGCGTGCTTCCTACCTTCACCTCGGGTCAGATGCTGTAGCGCTGAAAGTCTCTGCTGGTGTACTTCCCTTGGCTTGCCCACTGTAAGTTAGCATGCTCTGCTTATTTATTTTGTGAGCCTGTTGGTTTAGGACGCCCACTGCGTCCTCCACGACTGGAAATTCCTCGGTCGCCATCTTGCTTCACCCGGAAGTCTGCCTGTGAGCTTGTATGTCGCCGGAAGCTATGTTTCCGCCATCTTGCTTTACCCTGAAGTCCGCATGTAGTTTCGTATACCATCGGAAGTCCTGCTTCCGCCATATTGGTGTACCCGGAAGTCGTGCCGCCGCCATTTTGCGAGCGGGCAGCCCTTAGCATATTTGTTTGCTTGAGTTTGAATGGCTCTCCTAGACCAGATACCTGCACCCCTTCTTCTTGGATCTGTTTGTTGGGATGAGGTCTCCCCCATATAGGCGTTCATGTCTGCCTGTACAGCGGGGAGCTTCATCACAGGAGAGGCTTGAACCTGTGCGGCTTGGCGAGGGGAAAAATAAAAAATCCTGCTTTCTAGCAGTGAGGGGAAAAAAAAAGAGAATACTGCAGGAAGGGAGGAGACCTACTTTTATAGTATAACCGGTCCTGAATTGGGCAGGGAGGCGGAGCCTTCCCATACGTATATGCTCTCATGCTGTGTCAGGAAAGTGGTTGTAAACCCTCTCTGACAACTTGCACCTACAGGTAAGCCTAGATTAAGGCTTACCTGTAGGTGCAGGAAATATCTCCTTAACCTACACGGGTAAGGAGATATTTGCAGAAAGGACTGCACCGATGTCTACGGTGCATGCGCACTGAGCGTGTCGTTTTATCAATGGGATAATGCCGGTCCTGCGCGCATGCGCGGGAGTGACGTCATCGCCGCTCCTGCCAGTCCCAGCGCCGGAGCGGCGATACACGGAAGTAACTCATAGGCAACATGGCGGCGTAGGGGAACGAGGAGCGCTTCGATCTCAGGTAAGTCATTCATAATGAGCTAGTATGCTATGCATACTAGCTCATTATGCCTTTCTCTTGCAGGGTTTTTTTTTCAGAAAAAATAAATAAAAAAAAGAGGGTTTACTTCCTCTTTAATGGCATTCCAAAACACTGCTAACAAGCATGCAATTTCTAGTGGCAAAACGTGCGAGGCTCAATGCAGGAAAATGTCCCGGAGCTTCTTTTGTTGTGTATGTCGCACATAGGACAGCCTATTAAAATTAATGCCTTCTAACATTGGGCAAAAAAAAAAGCACCAACATACACGATGCAGCAGTGTGAACGGCTGTGGCCTTGTAAAGGTTGCCTGTTCACAACTCCAAAAGGATACGCAAACAGCTCTTCATGCTGTACGGGGGCTGTGTCAATGCCCCACTCCTCCTTGTACTTGAGCTATCTTATTGGTCCTTGAATGTAGTTGGCAGCCATCTTGACCAGTAGGATACTCTGGGATGGAATGACCCATCTCAAGCAGAAAACCATTCCCAACATACGCGGGAATGTACCTTACACTGAAGTGACGAATCACGTTGTGTCACATGACACACATATAAAGTTTATGAAACACCGCCCCCGTCCCTTATTCGATGACGAACGGTCACGTGCACGAGGAAACCGCCTCTAAAGCTTACCATCCTACCAATAGGAGCAACGGCTGGACGATGACGTGTGCCGAGACGGAAGTCGAGGGAGGAAGTGGATTTGTCTGGTACTAAGTGGCCGGTTACCGAATATAAACTGCCGTTGGTGTTCAGTAAAGGAGGCTGGCTAATGGCATTGTTTGGTATGAGGGGAAGGGGGAAGTCGGTTGTACGGGATTTTGTAGGAGCTTGACATGTGTACACCCCCCAGCTTCTCTGTCAGTGCACATTCATCCTATTAGTGCAATGCTTCGCGGTACAGACTGCTAGGCTCGATCAACTGCAGTAACTTACACTAGAAGGCAATCGAAACCAGAGGATCGGGGGTAGGGGAAGATGAATGGTGTAAAGTTCCAGCAGTGGCTGTGTGTTCAGTCAGTATAAGCAATGCTTCCACCTCATTTCTTTTATTTCAACAAACGATGCAGCAGTATATTTTATAATATATGCCTTTTATAGAGCGACTCCAGCTTCCACACTTTTTTGGGGTTCTTGATTGAACATGCTAAAACGTTTTACTTGCAGATGGTTGAATTGACCTTTTTCTATTTTTTAGCTCTCTTCCAGTGACTTGAATATTGCAGAAACCTAAATCTACAAGGGCTACCGTTTACCTGTTTTCCCTGACCTGCTGCTGCCGCCTTAAGGCAGAGATATCTGCAGTGCGATATGGAGGTTTGTATATGTGGAAATTGAAGACAGCCTCTGACCTCTCTTACAGCCCCAAGCATCCAAGGATTGGCTACATCTTGCTGCTTTATCCTCTGCAACATTTCCAGAAATCACCCCTTCTAACGACGCCTCAAAGCAACTTCTTCAATCCTTTAGTTATTTTCTGATTTGACGACTGCAACTCCCTCCTCGCTGACCTTACCTTTACACAGGCTATCCCCTCCTTCAGTCTGTTACGAATGCTGCTGCTAGAATAATACACCTCACTAACTGATCTGTAAATGTGGCTCCTCTGACAATCCCTTCACTGGCTTCCCTACCCCCATCGTATAACATTCAAAATACTAACCACAGCATACAAGGCTATCCACAACATTGCCCCCAGCTACATCTGCAGATATCACCCAACTCATCCTCTGCTTCCTAGCTCCCTTGTTACCTGCTCCCATGCTAGCCTCTAGGATGTCTCCAGAGCATCTTCCATCCTCTGGAACTCCCTGCCCCTACCCTGTCCGCCTTTTAGGTGATCCCTGAAAAGTCACCTATTCAGGGAAGCCTACCCGCACCTCTATCTGAGAACTGTACCCACGTCACCTCCATCAGATCATCCCCCCGCAGCTATTGCCTTTTTGTACCACCTCCCCTCTCCCTTTTTAGAATGTAAGCTCCATGAGCAGGGCCCTCCTATTCCTTTTTGTATTGTACTGACCCCCCTCTTCATTGTAAAGCACTGGGTAAACTGTTGGCGCAATATAAATTATTATAATAATGTAGTGTAAATGTGGCCATACCCTATACAATCTTGATTGTACAATCTCTTTGAGATCTACCACTAGCCCTCGTTCACACTGAACATAGGTTTGAACTCGCATGATTTCAAACCCGCATTTCAGTGCGAGTTCAGGGGCGGTTTGAAGGACATCTGTGCGAGTTGCAGAGATGTGTATTGAAGTCGCCAAAAGTACTACAGGAACTACTTTTGGAAATCGGTGCGGTGCCGCTAAGTCTGCGTCGCACCGATTAGGACAGTGTCATTGCTGGCAATCGGCTGCGATTTGACATGTCAAATCGCATGCCAAGTCACATAAACGTGAACCTAGGCTTAGTGTCCCTTTTTAAACATACCATTGAAAGAGTTTTATTATATCTGTTCAAAACATTTTGTTTTTATTATATTTGTTCAAAACCAAAGTGAACGAGGTCAAACTCATGTAGTGCAAGGGCCTGTCTGATTTTATACTAAAGTGGTTATAAAGGCTATTTTTCTAAAATAATAAACATGGTTTTACTTGCCTGCTTTGTGCAATGGTATTCCACTGAGCAGGCCTGGGCTCTCTGCTCCCCTTCTGCGTGTGCCTACATAGCAAACTGGCTGCTATGGGGCCACTTGTGCAGGCTCGCTTCCAAGCCAGGCTGTGTGCATCCATAAATGCACAGCATGGCTTGTCCCTTGCTCCCCCATCGCAGGATTTGATTGACAGCAGCAGGAACCAATAGCTCCTGCTGTTGCCTCAGTGTCCTGTGAGGAGAGGGGAGAGCACCACTGCAGGTGGGTCGAGAAAGGATTCGGGTAAGTCTTTAGGGAGGTGGGGGCACGATAAAACTACTGGCTTTTTTTTTTTTTTTTTTTTTTTTTACACACCTTGATGTTCCCCTTTAGTCAGAAAATAAAGTTCTGTTAGATCCTTTCAGACTTGACCCTTTTACAGGTATAGCTATGTAAAACATTATAAAATGGGGGGCCTTTTATTGTTCAAAACCCAGTAATACACGGTCTCCCTGCTCTGCACACACTCAGTTGCTCGGTTTGTTTTTTGGAAATATACAGACAATGTAAAGGTCGATCTGCTGACAGCCTAAAGATTTACTACTGCTCAGGGCTTCAGCAAAAATGGCAACCTCCAGCAAGAAGAAGCGAAAAAAGCTGGAAGCAATTTACAGCAGGGAATGCTGTAAGACCCCTTTCACACTGGGGCATTTTTCAGGCGCTTTTGGGCTAAAAACAGCCTGAAAAATGCCTCCCCTGCAGCCCCAGTCTGAGAGCCCAAGTGCTTTTACACTGGAGTGGTGCACTTGCAGGATGCCAGAAAAAGTCCTGCATTCAGCATCTTTCGGGCGGTGCGGGAACGGTGAATACACCGCCTCTGCCATTTGGAATCGATGGGCACCGCTGCCAAAGCGATTTGGCAGCAGTTCTTTTTGGGCGCTATTAACCCTTTATTCGGCTGCTAGCGGGGGTTAAAAGCACCCCGCTAGCGTCCTGAAAAGCGCCGCTAAGATTAGTGGCAATTTACGGCTAATGCCCCCCCGCCTCAGTGTGAAAGTACTCTGAGGTAAAAAAATGGCTTGACTTTAGAGCCACCTCATACTACATAATTGTGATGAATCTAAATGAGATTGTACCATTGGACTATATAGTGCAGGCATATGCAATTAGCGGACCTCCAGCTGTTGCCAAACTACAAGTCCCATGAGGCATAGCGAGACTCTGACAGCATCAAGCATGACACCCAGAGGCAGAGGCATGATGGGACTTGTAGTTTGGCAACAGCTGGAGGTCCGCTAATTGCATATCCCTGATATAGTGTGTGGTTGTAAAATCCTGTTCTGCTTTAACCAATTTGCAGTAATGTGCATTTATCAATAGCGGAACAGTGGCCCTGTGCTTACCAAGTGCCATTTATAAATGGCACTGGGAAAATAAGAGTTGCAGTTTATGAACGGCACTGGATCAACGGCTGTTAGGTGGCCAATCTGCCATGTGATCACTGTGTACTGAGCTGTCATTACATAGCTGGGCACACAGACACTGTACCCAGCCAATCCGAGTGGCTGGGTACCATGTAATTGCTGTGATTTATTCGTTTTGATCCCTTCCCTTCCCCCTACTACAAGGGAAGGACAAAAAATTTGCATTTATGAATGGCTTGGCTTGGCAGCTGCTGATCCTTTCATTCTGTTGCAGTGACCCAGAGATCTTTTGCGCCCCCCCACCTTTCCCTACACGTATAAGCAATAATGCTCTGTCCATATGACCTGTATATTAACCCCTTATCCTGCAAATCTGAACATTAACCCCTTCACCTCCATCCTGCCACTGTATGTGACCAGTACATTTAAGGCCTTCACTTCCGTATTCCTCTGTATATGGTGTAAACTTTTGGGGATTATAGCTCCAAGGGACCAAGTGCATAAATCGTTGAACTTGAACAAAAAGGCTTTTATTTGTAAATGAACCAAAAATAAAGTTTCATTCAGCACACAGGAAAAACATAAAAACAAAGTCCGCTGATCTCCAGCATAAAGTAAAGTCCTGCTTGTCTTCAGCACAAAACAAATTAAAGAAAAGGCACATACAGTTTTTGTAGAGGGGTCTTTGCCCCAGAACTTCCAGAGCCCTTACTGAATCCTTAACAGCTCCCAGCAGACACACAGGTCATCTTCACAGGTGCAATCCCCATACTCCTTTCACAACACCTCTTGCACCACTTCCTGTTTTATGTACTGTTTCCTGGAAGCCTTTAACCTCCTGTGTGCTAACTCCCAGTGGTCAGGCATAGAGGCTCTATCCCAGTGTTTCTCAACTCCAGTCCTCAAGGCGCCCCAACAGGTCATGTTTTCAGGCTCTCCATTGTTTTGCACAGGTTATTTGATCAGTTTAACTGCTTTAGTAATTCCCACAGCTGTTTCATCTGAGGGAAATCCTGAAAACATGACCTGTTGGGGCGCCTTGAGGACTGGAGTTGAGAAACACTGCTCTATCCCACCAGAATATCACTTTAGAGCCTCAAATTCCGGGCCCCAAATAACTCTCTATCAAGACAAAGAGGACTGCGAGCCAGTCCTCTCTGGACTACTTTTGCCGGGAATTCCTCACCCATTCTGGGTGACCTCCTGAACACCATCACCACTCCTTTTAAAGCAGTGTTTCTCAACTCCAGTCCTCAAGGCGCCCCAACAGGTCATGTTTTCAGGCTTTTGCACAGGGGATTTGATCAGTTTGACTGCCTTAGTAATTACCACAGCTGAAAGAAATCCTGAAAACATGACCTGTTGGGGCGCCTTGAGGACTGGAGTTGAGAAACACTGCTTTAAAGGGACCACAACCCAAATATTAGTGCTATATAGCACCCATCCAGGACCCAACCTTGGTGTCCTGTACATTAATGTATCTAGTTCACCAATCTCATGTTCCATGTGTAACCCCTCTTGGTACTGTTCCAAAAAAAAGTGTCAAATTCGATCATCTTTGTTTTACTTTCCAAAAAAGGCAAGAAGTATTACTTGTCAACAGCACACCAAGGATCTCCACAATGGGTCCAAAGCTATATTCGGCAGTCCTATCATGGTTACATTCTGGAGATCCTTGGTGTGCTGGTGACCTACTTCTTGACCTGCAATGGGTTTCCAGTCAATTGATCTCTACAGCGCCTATTTTCATTTACAGCCAACGTCAGGAACGTGTGTGTTGGGAATATTGTACTTTCCAAAAAAGGGTAATTTTGGGAGTTTTCGTACTATGTTGGCGTTTTTCTTTTTAACAGAAAGTAGAGGAAATGTGTGGGTTTTTTCTTTTTTTTTTTTTTTTTTTTTTTTTTTTCTTTTTTCTCCCTATTTTTATAGCAAACAAAAAAAAACCCCACCAGTTATTAAATATCACCAAAAGAAAGCTCTATTTGGGTACCGTGCTGCATGTTAGAGTGATTGTCCATCAAACTATCACAACTATAGACCCAGAAGTGTGTGTGGGTGTGGGTGTGGGTGTGGGTGTCTCCCTTTTGGCTTTGCAAATTCTGTTCAAGTTTTGTTTATAGAGGTGTGAGTTAATGTTTAAAGCAAAACTACACCGCCTCTGAGTGCCACAAACTGAAACCGCTATTTAATTCATAATATTCAAAAGAAACTCATTCATCCATGTCTCCGTGCTCCTATTTTGTTGAGAAATCATTTGGGGAAAAAACACTCCCTAGTATTTCTGGTCGTGGCTATCTTGAATAAGAGCAGATATGATTTCATATAGCATTTACTTCCCAAAATGCATTGGCGCCAAGAAAACCCCTCCTCCCTTTCTGAAGGCTCATTATGGCCTAGGCATGGAAACCAGAAAGTAACTGTAGAAATGTGTTTAAGAAATATATTTATATTTATTTTTTTAACAATTGAATATGATGCTTTTCTATCTATTTATAAATGGGGAGAGAGAGGAGAGATTCAGCTTTAATTGTTGATCCTGACAAATTCTGATCTCCCCAATTAGGGCTGTGCAAAAAATCGATTTGATTAAAAAATGGCGTTGTTAGGTCAAATTGTCCCCCAAAATTTTTTTTAGTTCGTTTTTATTTTTTTCCCCAGGACCGGCGATAAGTGCTGCGAGGCCGGCCCACGCGGACTAGGCCGAAGCCTCTCCTAAAGACTCCTGCCCGCAGCTCCTCAGGACCGGCACGGTGGGCCACGAGGCCTCGCCTAAAAACTCCTGCCCGCAGCTCCTCAGGACCGGCACGGTGGGCCGTGAGGCCGGATGCCGCGGACTAGGCCGGAGCCGTGGCCTCGCCTAAAAACTCCTGCCCACAGCTCCTCAGGACCGGCACAGTGTCCATCAAAAAAAAAATTTGAATCGTAAATCAAGGTTTTTTTTTTTTATAAAAAAATCGCAGATTTTTTTTATTGGAAAAAAATCGCCCAGCTCTATCTCCAATGCCCATTTTATTAAGATAACCACTACCTCCCAGTTCTACAGGATGTGGTGGTCATCCAATCCACTGCATTCAATGCCTGTTGCTGGTTAATTTACAGCTGCTCAGACCAGCAGCTGAGATATTGACTTACTATAAATGTCCTGTTACAGTTAGGGGAAAAATAACTGATCTACTGACAGGATGAACAGGTAACAAAATTGAGTTGCAAGGGGAAAATTCACTAAAACTGATGGGTTTTTGTTAAGGGTAGTCTTGTGAGTATGTCCTTTTGCCTATATTTACTTTGATTTGAACACTGACGGATTTCGTTTTAAGGGTGAACCTTAAGAATAAAGGCTAAGTTCACCTTTGCTAGAAAATGGCCTATGCGGTTAAGGGACCCCAGTAGGTATTAAAACTGTGCAGCTTTGTAAATTGTTCTTTCATTTTGCTGTTCTACCTGTAGGCCATTTGAACCTGACCTCCAGTTAGCTAACCCCATGTCCTGCCTTGTTGCTTGCTTGATGGTTTTAGTTCCTGTAATGTGCGTCCGAACAGGTTTCACATCCTAGCAACAAGGCCTGATATGGAGATTACTAAATGGAAGTTTTTCAGGGAGGCTTCACTGAAGGCTCCACTTATGACCATTTTACAAAGCTGGCCCCTTGACGGCAAAGGCTATTTTCTGGGAAAGGTGAACTTGGTCGTTAACATCTTGCCTAAGAGGAGAACAACACAAGATGCCTGTTTAATACCTTTTTTATAGCTGACAAAAAAGTGCTTTACTGTGTGAAATGCAGCCAGGCTCACTTTTTTCTGCTGCACGTCTGTGATTCATGTAACAATCATTGCAATAAAGAAGTTGGCTTTACTAGAGTGTGGTCATCTAAATAAATTTGTACATGGACAAAAAAAATGTCCATGGTCCATACAACTTGACCTGGATGTATGTTTATGCAGGTGAGACCACTAGGTTCTGGGTGCAGGCAGCCTATGTAACTCTATGTACAGTGGCTGTACAGTCACAAATCGGTCCTAACTTGACAGACGTGCAGTGGCAGGTAAGCGGCTCTAAATGCCAACTATGCGATCGTCTGTACAACTGCTATGCCCCCATAGAGTTGCATAGGCTGCCTGCATGTAGCTCCAGCCACATAAACAAACTGCTGATTCTTGTTGTATGGGCCACCGTGCCCATGTGAAGATGGCCTCGTTTTGTTACTGTGGCCTGACTTGCCCAGATTTGATGGCCAAGCTCCTCCAACTGCCAAACTGCCATTCACATGTCTATTTAGCGTGACTTTACTGGCTACTGAGGTAGTTGGCAAGGCTTGGACATGAAGCCAGAAGAATTCAGGCTCCAGTAACAAAGTGAAACCAAATTGCAGAGAGTGAACAAAGAAGCCTTTTTGGGCAATAAATTCAACAGCAGGCATCTTGTGGTATCTGCTCTTGGGCAACACTTGACACCTAAACTCTGCAATGCAACACAAGTTTATTTATTTAAAGAAGAACTTCACTAAGCACAATTTTTACATACGCTAACCCTGATTCAAGATCTGATAGGCAATGACCTTATGTGAAAAACCGGTTATGGTGACACCTTTCCTCAAGGCACTCTATACTTCTAGAAGAATGCAACAAAAATGTCAGCATAGCATGGCTATTGATGTTTGGGACAAGCCCAAATTTATCATATAACCCACTGACACGTGTTGATTAGCATTGTTAAAACTGCCTTTCTCTTTTCGTCCATGGACGGACACAGCTCCTTAAATCTTGACATGTGGGTTTTGTTCCTGTTCATAGGAGAGGACTAGGCAGAAAATGTTAATTATCTTTAAAACATGTAACTTTAACAGAGTTGAACTGCCCCGCCCAGGGGGCGGTCCCTCCGGTCATAACCCCTCACCCTGCAGCATGCAGCGCAGTTTTTTTTTCTGCCTAGCGGAGAAGGACGTGGCTCCCTTTTGGGCCCAGAGTCCTTAAGAAATTTTAAATTTTTATTTTTCGATTCTTCTATCAACTGCCAGCTGGGCGACAGGCTGGATGTTATAGATCCTTATAGTCTTGCTAGTCCTTGGCTACGCGCTGTTTGTGCCACAACATACCCCATGGCTCCAGGGGTGGCCGGTGAGCATATGCTCCGGGGTCCATATATGACTGGGCTGCTGTTGTATTACTCACAGTGGACCGGGCCGACAGCTACTCCGTACCATCGGTTGTGGGTCTGTCAGGGACGGGCCAGCAAGTCCTCGCAAGGACGGTTAAGTACAGTTCCTGCCTCGACAGGATGGAACAGCTGGTCATTCCCGGGATTAAGGGGTTCTCCTGTCCTCCCTTTCCCCTCATGCCCTATGGCTCGCTGCGACCGGGGTGTACCTGTGGGGCGCCGGGGTCCGCTTTCTGTGAGGGGGGGTCTGTCTCCTGGAAAAGTCCCTGCACGGCCTTCTCATCCACATCGTGGTGCTCAGGCGCCATTTCTTAAAGCGCCGACGCCATTTTCTGTGTACCTGCCTTTCTCCATTGAAAATTCCATTGGCGGCCATTTTGTCGTGGTCTGTATTGCGGGTGGCCATTTTCTTGTGGTCCTTTTATATGAGGCGTCTGGTGGCCATTTTGGAGTGGGTTTGGCCTCTAGCACTGGCTTTCTGAACGGTGGACAGCTTATTCTCAGTTTTTTATTTCCTCACAAACACGTGGTGTATACAAGGAAGGCGGGCAGTGGTGCTGAGCGGTCTCCCTGTGGGTGGTGAGTCCCCTGGGTAACCCCCTAGGTTGGTGCAGCAAAAGAGGTTGGACTTAAGTGTTTTTCACTTAGTCCCTGAGGGCTGTCAGTGGGTGATAATGGAGTCCGTATCTGGCCTTTCTTCCCCTGGAATCCTTTGTTGCCAGGGTAGAAGCGGTGTGCGGGCGTAAGGGGGGTAAAAAGGCGCCCCCCACCCCCGCCATCTTCTGGGGGATTGCTCTGACTCGGATTCGGGCCTGGCTGCGGCTCAGGACCCCGGTTTTGGTATGTCAGAGGATGCGGACCAGGTCCTCCCTGGTGGGGAGGACCCCTCGTCTGGGTCAGTGCTAGACAGAGCACGTTTGAGTGCACTTATTGATCACACTAATCTAACCGCTCTGAAAGTTTTTATTTTTTTGTTACTTTGATAAGGAATGGGCACGGCTGCAGAGGTCCCTTGTGGTCCCTCAGCACATGGCGGTCCGTTATCCTTTTGAGGAGAGCCTTTTGAAATAATGGGCCTCTCCACCGGTCGTGGACCACACCCCCCCCCCCCCGTCTCTCGGCTACATAAAGTAACCACTCTCCAGGTAGAGGGCACCCCTGCCTTTAAAGGCCCTAATGATGGGAGGTCTGGATCGGTGACCTGCTTCATGTTCGCCATGCTGGGGTCAGAGTTGCGAGCTATATTAGCTGCGGCTTTGGTGTCTCAGACACTCACTGAATGGGCATAGATTTTGCAACAGACAGTAGAGGAGCATCTGCTTCCTCCAGAGTGCTGGCTGACCAATGGTCCAGGGCCTTGTGTATGTCTGTGATGCCACTCTGGATTTCCAGAGCCTCTGTATCTGTGGTGGTACTGAGCCGCCTGTAAAATGCTGGTCCGCTGACCAAGCATCCCAAAAAAGCTCTGACAGATTTGCCTTTCAAAGGTGGGAGGCTTTTATTTTTATTTAATTTTTTTTTTTTTTTTTTTTTTTTTTTTTGGTACCTCGCTGGACGACATTAATAAAGATGTCACTGGAGGTAAGAGCACCCTTCTCCCACTGTCCTCTATGGGGAAGGAGCCGCGCCGTAAGCGGGGCCCTCCTATTCTGAGCAGAAGCTGTATTTTCGTCAGATCCTCCCTGACAAGGCTCCAGCTGGGGGACAGGAGTGTCCCTGGGTGTGTAAGCCGAACAAGACGGCTAACAAGCTTGCTACCACAAAGTTTTGCCCCTGCCCGACTCAGGGTGGGGGGACGGCTTCGCGAGTTGGCAGCTCGGTGGTCCTCCCTGCTCTCCGACCAGTGGGTCTGTGAGGTGGTCGCTTCGGGGTACAAGACAGAGTTTGTTTCTTGTCCGCCATACATATTCTTCCCTCGAATCTTCCTCTCCTTCCGGCTCATAGGTCTGCTTTAATAGGAGCAGTACGAGACTTGCTTAGGTGCGGAGTAATTTACCTGTGCCCCTGGAGAAAGGGTTTCAGGGATTCTATTTGAATCTGTTTATAGTCCCAAAGGAGAGGGTGTCCATCCAATATTGGACCTCATGGCCCTCAATGCCTTTGTGAGGGTGCAAAATCATCCAGGGGATTTTCTGGCATCCCTGGACATCAAGGACGCCTACTTGCATGTCCCCATATGTGACAGGCATCAGGTTTTCTGCGTTTTGCGATCGGCGAGGACCACTATCAATTTGTGGCTCTTCCCTTTGGCCTAGCGTCAGCACCAAGAGTTTTCACCAAGGTGCTCGCCCCGATTCTAGCTTTGCTAAGACAGCGAGGCATTGCCGTTGTAGGTTGCTTAGACTATCGTCTTCTGAGAGCTGCTTCCAGCCAAGAATTAGAGGAGGACGTGTCAATAGCCAGTCAGACTCTCCAAGAATTTGGATGGATACTGAACCTCCAGAAGTCGGTGTTCGTTCAGATTCAGCGCCTAGAATACCTAGGGCTGATTCTGGCCTCATCGGAGGCGAGAGTCTTCTCCCTCCAGAGAAGTTGCAGACACTCCAGGCTGCAGTGAGGTTGTTAACATCCCGCAATTGGTCGTCTTTGTTTCTGCATGAGAGTCCTGGACCTCATGTTTGCCTCCGAGGCAGTACCGTATGCCCAATCCCATACTCGGGTGCTGCAGAGGGTGATACTGTCCAAATGGGACAAATCCCCATTGTCTCTGGATCATCAGATTCAGGTAAGTCGCCTAGTCAGGGCCTCTCTGACTTGGTGGCTGACGTTCCCGGCACTTCAGTCCGGGAAGTCTTTTTCCTTCCCTTCCACTGGACTGTGATCACGGCAGACGCCAGCCTGACCGGTTGGGTGGAGTCTGGGGGGTTTGGTCGACCCAGGGACGCTGCACTCCGGAAGAATCTCTCCTATTGATCAATGTCCTCGAACTTCGAGCGATTAGACTGCCTCTCCAAGTGATCGCAGAGGCTTCAAGGGCGTCCGGTCAGGATCCAGTTGGGCAATGCCACGGAGGTGGCTTATGTCAACCATCAGGGTGGAACAAGGAGCTTGGCTGCAGCGTCGGAGGTCGTTCACATCCTGAGATGGGCCGAAAGGAGCGTATCGGCTGCTTACATTCCGGGCGTAATAACTGGCAGGCGGACTATCTGAAAAAACACCTCAAAAACCAGCGCACAATAGGCTTCAATGCAATTATGAAAATAGCAGATGGCCCTTTATTATATAAAAATCAAGTTAGTCAAGCAGGGGACTTTGCAAGTTCCTGTGTAAATGCACAACATACAAAAAAGTCAAAACTGAATGAGTATAAAAACAGGAGATAATATGTAAAAATGTATAAAATTGGGACCTGACATCCACTGACGAGAGGAGCTGAATCCAGGCTGCAGAAGATCAGCATATGTGCCTGCAGCGTGTGGGGGAAGGGAGAATGAGAACACAGCCACCTGGCTCACTGGAGCTCAAGTGAGCCTGTAGATGAAAGACCCACAGGAATACGGAAGGCACAGGGACTTGTAGTGCAACTGAGACGGCAGGTTGTCATCCGATGATATGGAAGCCGTGATGCAATCAAGCAGGGTGGCACAAGGTACATGAGAGCAGACAAGCTGAGGTCTGCAGGCTTCTGCGGGTGGACAATCCAAGAGAACACCCAGTGCGGTGTGTGGTGAACACAATCAGGCAGCACTTCCGCTGGTGAAAGCAGACCAGCTGCGTGGCCAGTGGGAGGAAGCAGGGGGGAGGGCTGGAAGCCGCAAATCCGTGACTCCGGAAGGGAGAAATCCACAAGGCAGG
Organism: Rana muscosa; assembly: GCA_029206835.1. Taxonomy (NCBI): domain Eukaryota; kingdom Metazoa; phylum Chordata; class Amphibia; order Anura; family Ranidae; genus Rana; species Rana muscosa. Next base: position 9,389,894 of record JARGYO010005603.1, read on the forward strand.
AAGACAAAGCACTGATGGTGAAAGGACAGTGTCACCCGGATAGTATCGTGTCCTGGGGGATGGTGGCTGGAGGAGCTTCTGGATAGCTCTAATGTCACGCTGCAAGCTGATGATGGCTACCACAACAGCAGGAAAAATAAATAATAAAATAATGCTCCGCTCGACTATCGACTATCTGAGTCGCCAGATGCTGGACCAAGGGGAATGGTCGTTCCACCCGGAGGTGTTTCAACTCCTTGTCAGAAGTGGGGCACATCAGATGTGGATCTCCTGGCCTCTCGACTCAATTGCATGGTGTCTGTTTGTGGCCAGGTCCAGGGATCCCTGGGCAGACGCGTTGGTGGCTCCATGGGGTCAGTATCGGCAAATTTATGCCTTTCCCCCCCCCCCCCCCCAAAGAAAATGCTTCCTCATCTGCTACGTGGAGTGGAGTGGAGGCCGAGGGGATTCTGGTGATTCTAATCGCCCCAGACTGGCCCCGGCGTCCCTGGTACGTCAACCTCGTGAGACTGGTAGCAGACGCTCCCTGGCATCTGCCAATGTGGGAGGACCTACTGTCTCAAGGTCCCATACTTCATCCTGCTTTGCAGTCGCTGGCTTTAACGGCATGCTATTAAAAGCCAGGTACTGAGGGACTGTGGTCTGTCAGATTTAGTAATCTCTACCATGTTGAGGGCCCGGAAATCTTCTTCCCGGAAGATCTACCATCACACTTGGAAGGCATACATCTCTGTGTGAAGAGATGTCTTGGCGCCCACGGGCATATTCGGTTTCTCGGATCCTGCTGTTCTTGCAGTGCGGAGTAGATCAAAAACCTGCCTTAAGCACTATTAAGGGGCAGATTTCAGTCTTGGCTAGGGGTGCAACGGATCAAAAAGCTCACGGATCGGATCATTTTTTTTGGATCAGCAAAAAAAAGACAATTTTGTTACACCCACCGGAGTTTTATATTTCAGTTATTTTCAACACAAAACTGAGCTTATTTGCTTAAATACAGGATTTGTAAATCCAAACGGACTGTTTACATGTTAAATTTTAAAAGCGGCAGCAAACCTTACATGGTTGCTAATGTGACAGAACACCTCTGATTTTCACATTTAACTAAATGTGAAAATCAGAGGTGTTCCGTCACATTAGCAAGCATGTAAGGTTTGCTGCTGCTTTTAAATTTAACATGTAAACAGTCCGATGGATTTCCAAATAATGTATTAAAGCTGATAAGCTCCGTTTTTTGTGTTGAAATGAACTGAAATCTAAAACTCCGTTGGGTGTAACAAGATGTCTGCTTGGCCCCTTCTCTATCATTACTGTGTGGGGTGGAGCAAGATAGCAGCGAAACGTCACTACAGTGGCCACCGCCGGGTGTACCAAGATGGCCACCACTCTGGAGCTAGGCCGAAGCCGCGGCCTTTCCTACGGCCGAGGCTCCGGATCGCGTGGTGATCCGATCCGAACAGGGGGACCCGTTCGGATCAAGGATCACCACCGATCCGTTGCACCACTAGTCTTGGCTGTCTTCTTCTAACCACCCCTAGCGGCTCGCTCACTGGTAAGTACGTTTGTACAGGGGGTCTGACACGTGATTCCCCTGATTGGGCCATTGATTCCCTTGATTGGGACTTGAATCTGGTTCTCTCTGTACTTCTGGAACCTTCTTTTTGAGAACACCAGGGAGTATTCCTCTCAACGCTTTCTCAGGAAATTGCTTTTCTAGTTGCCATTACATCGGTCAGAAGGGTTTCTGAATTGGCGGTGTTTTCTTGCAAGTCTCCTTACTTGGTCCTCCATAACGATAAGCGGTGCTGCGCCTGCAGCCCTCAATCCTTCCTAAGGTAGTTTTGGCTTTTCACCTAAACGAGGACATTGTACTTCCATCCTTGTGTTCTCGGCCTTCGCATCCCATGGAGGTTGCGCTACATACTTTGGACTGGGTACGTGCCCTACGGATGTACCTGTTTGCTACGGCTGCGTTCCGGAGCTCTGGCTCACTGTTGGTGTCGGTGTCTGGCCCACAGTAGGGCCTGGCGGTTTTCGTCGGCCACCTTTCTAGGTGCATCAGGCAGACCGTCATCCAGGCCTATGCCCTTAAGGGGCGGGCGCCTCCCTTTCCTGTCACGGCGCATTCAACCAGGGCAATTGGTGTCTCCAGGGCTTTCCGACCATCAAGTCTGTCTCACAGGTGTGTAAGGCGGCGACCTGGTCGTCTGTTCACACTTTTCTAAGATTAATGTGAGTGCATCTTTGGCCGCAAGGTTTTGCAGGTGGCTGTTTGAGGTTGCAACTCCTCCATTGAGGGGTGTTTGGGGTGAAGTTAAGTCTTCTTTTGATTGCTGTTCCCACCCCTCGTTTTTTCTGACACTGCTTGGGGACGTCCCACATGTCAAGATTTTAAGGAGCTGTGTCCGTCCATGGATGAAAAGAGAAAATAGGATTTTTTTTTTTTTTTATACTCCCTGTAAAATCCTTTTCTCTGTCGTCCATGGACGGACACAGCACCCACCCCTCAAGTTTTTTGTACTGCTTTTTGATTAACTGAGCTGCATGCTGCATGTTGAGGGGTTATGACCGGAGGGACCGCCCCCTGGGCGGGGCTGTTCAACTCTGTTAAAGTTACATGTTCTAAGATGTTCTGCCTAGTCCTCTCCTATGAACAGGAACAATAACCCACATGTCAAGATTTAAGGAGCTGTGTCGGTCCATGGACGACAGAGAAAAGGATTTTACGGTGAGTACAAAAAATACTATTTTTGCACTCAAACAAGTTTTTTTATTTTTTTTTTTAAATGCACTACCTAACAATGGCTATATTTGACCTACATTTGCAAGCATTTCTCAATAGGCCTTGGTCTCTCTAATGCAAATTTAGTCAATCTCTGCCTCAGACCGGTCATGTCAACTACACCATTGAAGTAAATGAAAATCTATAGACTTGCTCTTGACATGTGCTTCAAAAGCAGGAAAACCATGCCTGTATGTACTGCATATTGCAATGAATGTGCAGAACTTGGAAGTATTTGATATATTGGACCAGTCCTCCAACTTATATTTCAGGTCTAGGTAAATGTCAATGAGAACAATTGCTTACTGACCCCTTGTATCGCTTGGGTGCTCTAGCTGTCAGATCTCTACATCTGCGTTCCATGCCCACCCTTCTACAATGCCTGCCACCCTTTGGTCTTCTGCTTTTCTTATGACGCTCCTAATAATCAGTTCATCAATTTTCACCTCTTGCTGAAAAGCCAGTTTGAGTAGAATGACACAAACCGATTCTACGGATCTGTCTACTTTGCTAATGTATAGTAATAGCAATTCTTTTGTTTCTACAGATGTGGATTTGTGCATGTTTGAGCTTCATCTTACTTGTGGCTGACCGTTTGAGTGCTCAAGATGTAGCCAACCATGTGACTGCTCAAGAGGTTAACACTACACATGTTACAGTCACAACAGGAAGACCTTTCACTACCAACTCTTCTACTACAAGCCATGTGCAGCTTTCATTTTTTAACAATTATAAAATGTTGCAGAGAGCATTCTATGTACTAATTGGAATCAGCGTCTTGGCTGTACTGTACTTTGTCATACGGACCTGTAGGTGAGAAAACCTTTATGTGATCAGGTCTTACTGATCTATATCTTGACTTCGACCTGGTGGTTACCTTGTCTTATTATAATGCTCCGAGGTTTGCTGAAACGAACACAATAGAATTGGTTTAAAATGTGGCAAGTGTTTAAATGCTACCTAATGTTAAAATAATTTGCCATTTGTTTAACAAATATATATATTTGTGCATGTTGAGTCAGTATACCTATTCCACTGTGAAAGGAAATAAAGTAAGAAAAAAAAAAATAACTTTTTGGATAGAATAAGGGAGGGTTGTAACCCCTGGCTTTTTTTTATTTTTTTAAACCATCTGTGTTCCATATGTGGCCAACTGTGCATCCAGAGCCACTGGTGTTTGGCACAGATGCATCCTAAATTTTATAATGCTGGTTACACCAACTAGCAACCAGGTTTGGTAGTCAGTCTGTGAGGAGAAAAGCCCTTGAAATGATAGTCAAATATCTGAAACGGTTGTCCATTTATAATGGCGCTAGAGCTTGGAGATTTCACGTACCTTTTATTCCAGTAGAAAGGATTCTTGGTTCATCATGAAGACAAATGAGATCGTAATGACCTTTAAATAACCTTTTCACTAACTTAAAGGGGTTGTAAAGGTTCGTTTTTTATTTTCTAAATAGGTTCCTTTTAAGCTAGTGCATTGTTGGTTCACTTACACTTCTTCTCTTTTTTTTTTTTTTTTTTTTTCCTTCAATTTCCCTTCTAAATGTGTTTTTTTTTTTTTTTTTTTTTTTTTTCTTTTGTCTCAATTTCTTACTTCCTGTTCCTCCTCAGTAAGCTGTTTAGTAAGCTGTTCTGGCTGACTCAACACCACTCGGATGATGGTGTGAAGTTTACTGGAGAAACAGGAAGTGAGAAATTCAGACAAAGGGGAAAAAAAACATTTAGAAGGGAAATTGAAGGAAAAGAGAAGTGAACCAACAATGCACTAGCTTAAAGGAACCTATTTAGAAAATAAAAAACGAACCTTTACATCCCCTTTCACGACACTGAACACTTTCCAGCGTTTGTTTTAACTAGGTATTAGTTTAGTTATAGTCCTGTGCTCTTTGTTTGCTTTATTATTATTCAGGATTTATATAGTGCCAACAGTTTGCACAGCACTTTAAAATGTGAGGGCAAACAGTATAGTTGCAATAAAATACAATACAGGAGGAATCGGAGGGCCTTGCTCGTTTAGAGTTTACAATCTAAAAGGGAGGGTCAAGTGATGGAAAAGGTAATAACTGTGGAGGATGTGCTGATGGAGAAAATAAAAGTACAGTTGTTAGGTGGAGGCAGAATAGGCTTTTCTGAACAGAAGTTTCCAGGGATCGCCTAAAAGTTACCTTGTAATAATGAGCTTGCATGTGGCTGTAGTGTCATGGCTGATTCCTTTTGTGTATTGCTGAGGCTAGTCTGTCCTTCTGCACCAAGGGGACAGGACAATGTCCTGTTCGAGGCACAAAGTTCAGTGTATGCCTAGCCCTCCCCTCTTTGCTGCATCACAAATGTAGAAGTGCTAATATGATAAACGCATCATCTCCCAGCTGCATGTGTGCTCCCTGTGAGCATGTGTATGCTTGTCTGTGTCAGGTCTAATTACTGTGTAGCTGTCACCTGCATGAGCACTAGGCAGATCCCCAGGGATTGTGGGAGATATGGTTTCTTCAAAGAAAGTGTCAGGTCTCAGACTACAGACTGAGGTCATGCATTACTCGGTGCATTGCTATGCCTTATGTTTCAACACAAACAAATTGCTCACACAGGAATGTGAAGATTTACTCTACTATAGGCTGTGCATGTAGGGCTACAATGACCCTGTGAAACTACATGATCAATGCAAATCTTATGCAGGTGAAAAACACAAGGTGCAGTTAGGAATGTTTTCAAGCCTAATGCTGGCCATACACTATACGAAAAATCGGGCGAAAATCGGTCGTTCAGACAGTTCTTTCATTTTTCGAACAGTTAATGGGCACAAAATCGATTAATCTTTGGGACGTTTTTGAGCCAAAAAAACGAAGGACAAGTTTGGAAATTTTCTGCCGAACGAACGATAAATCGGAAGGTTAATGTGTTTCCCGTCCGAACTTTCCGCACTAGGTATATGTAAAAAAAAAAAAAAAAAAATATATATATATATATATATATATATATATATATATATATATATATATATATATATATATATATATAATTTTTTTTTAAATTTATGTCCACGGAACGATTTATCGGTCATTACATGATGGCACTATCGTTTGCGCTCACGAACGAACTTTCGTTTTTCAAAAGATCTTTCGGATGATTTTTCGTATAATGTATGGCCAGCATAAGTGCAACCAAATAAAAGTCAGATGTGCTGATGCCTCTCTTAGGAGAGATCCTCTTTATCCATGCCCTCCACCATAATCTACCAGTGTTGTACAGCATTCATGAAAGGAGGAGCTGGGCAGAAAAAATGGGTAGAGTTGTGCACTCTTGATGAGGGCCTGTGATGGCCCCTTCTATAAATACATGGAGAAGGCATCGGCACAAGTGACACATCCTACTGACTGTAAGTTACCGTATATACTCGAGTATAAGCCGAGTTTTTCAGCACTTTTTTTTTTGTGCTGAAAATGCCCCCCTCGGCTTATACTCGAGTCTGTTTCTGACTTCAACTTTGTGCGCCATCCGTAGGTCCCCTGGACCCCAAACTTGGCACACATGTAGCCAAACTCCTCCTCTACAAGTGTGCAAAGTTTGGTGTCCGAGGGACCTAGGGATGGGGAGCACCGATTTTTCAAATCTGAGCACCCCCTCCATAGTCTCCCATGTTAAACGTCAGTCTAGTCACATTGAGGCATGGACACAGTGAGGCACAGTGAGGCATGCAGATGGACACCCTAGGCTTATACTCGAGTCAATAAGTTTTCCCAGTTTTTTTTTTTGTGGTAAAATTAGGTGCCTCGGCTTATATTCGGGTCGGCTTATACTCGAGTATATACGGTATGTCCTTTCTGATGATTTTTCTGTTTTTTTATTTTGACTACACTTGGGCTTTAGTATGCCTTTTTAACAATTTCTTTCTACAGTATAAAAAAGAAACCACAAAGGAAGAAATATGGACTTCTTTCTGACTATGATGAAAACATGGAGCTGGGATCTATGGAAAGTGATGAAGAGAAAATCTTTGAATCCCGAAACATAAGAAGGTAAGCACTAGCAGTTTTCAAGGAATTTTGAAAAATTCACATTTTGCAGTTTTTTTATTTTTTTATTTACTTTTTTTGTGTTTCGTTGACAGGTGATTGGTGAAATCTTTGTGCCTCATGGTCTACTAACAATTCCCCAGCCTTCTGTCCTTGTGATGGCACAGGCTGATTCCTGCAAGGTCTGTGTTTTGAGAGGACATGAGTATATGTGAACTGCATTGTACTAATTCAAGAGTGCCACCTCTTGGGAGGATAAAAGCTGATTTAAAAAACAAATCAATAAAGGGCACTTATGGTTCTGACATTTGCACAAAACTCATTCAAATTACATAATATGGAATTTTGCTGCAGTCTTTTTTTATTTATTTTATTTTTTCCCCCTTTTTAACTTGATCTTGCATCATTTTGCCAAGGAGTTCGGGCAGAAGCTATTAATATGCATCTCATTGTAGTAGCCTGTGCAGGATATTTTGTAACAAACTTACAAACTTTATTTTTTCAATGCAACCTTTTTATAGTATGTGAATAAAACATTTGGTTCTCAAGCTTCCAGTCTTGTAAGGTGATTGAGTGAAGACAAAGTTACCTGCTTATTGGATTTATAATGAAATTACATCGATCAACAAATGTGTTACATCTGGATTAATTTATTTTCACTTAAACTGTCACTTTTTTTTTTTTCCCCCTCCCTATCATCTTGCTAATTTAAGTTACCAAAAGTAATGATCGGGACATGACTCTTAACCTTTTTTGTTTTCATTGACCAGATAAAACCATTATGGTAAAATGTTCATACAGTGAAAGGAAAAAAGTATTTGATCCCCTGCTGATGTTGTACCTTTGCCCACTGACAAAGAAATTATCAATCTATAATTTTTAATGGTAGGTTTATTTTGAGCAGTGAGAGACAGAATAACAAATATCCAGAAAACCGTTTAAAAAAAAAAAAAAAAAAGTTATAAATTGATTTGCTTTTTAATGAGTGAAATGGGGGATCAAATACTTAACAATCAGCAAGATTTCTGGCTCCTAGGTGTCTTCTATACAGGTAACGAGCTGAGATTAGGAGCACTCTCTTAAGCTTGTTACCTGTATAAAAGACACCTGTCCACGGAAGCAATCAATCAGACTCTAATCTCTCCACCATGGCCAAGACCAAAGAGCTGTCCAAGTATGTCAGGGACAAGGTTGTAGACCTGCACAAGGCTGGAATTGGCTAAAAGACCATTGCCAAGCAGCTTGCTGAGAGGGTGAAAACATTTGGTGCGATTATTTGCAAATGGAAGAAACACAAAATAACTGTCTGGGGCTCCATGCAAGATCTCACCTCCGTGGAGTTTCAATGATCATGAGTCCAGTGAGGAATTGGCCCAGAACTACAGGTGAGAATCTTGACAATGATCTCAAGGCAGCTGGGACCACAGTCACCAAGAAAACAGTTGGTTACACACACACTATGCTGTGAAAAACTGAAATCTTGCAGTGCCTGCAAGGTCCCCTGCTCAAGAAAGCACATGTAAAGGCCATCTGAAGTTTGCTAATGAACATCTGAATGATTCGGAGGAGGAAACATTATGCTTTGGGGCTGTTTTTCTGCTAAGGGGACATGACCACTTAACCGCATCAAAGGGATGATGAATGTGGCAATGTACCATCAAATCTTGGGTGAGAACCTCCTTTCCTCAGCTATGGCATTGAAAATGGGTCGTTGATGGGTGTTCCAGCATGACAATGACCCAAAACATGGAAGATAGAAAGGCAACTAGAATGCTGCAATCAGTGAGCAGAAAATGATATCACCTGTGATGTATTTTAGTTATCTTGCAAACCTGGCCTATTAGTGGGCCCCGAGGACAGGAGTTGAGAACCACTGCTCTAGCGTCATAAACGGTAGAAAGAGCCGGCAACGCTGAAATTCTAGAAGTGTAGTTTATTGGTACATCAGAGTGACAATAAGCAAAAGCACTGCCATGTTTTGTCAGAAGCCTTAGCCGTGGCTAGTTTAAAACAGATATGGCAAGAGAGAGAGAGATCTATCTCTCCTACATAGACTCCACCTTTAAACAATTAGCATATTTAATTGATACCACAGATCATTAAAGTGGATGGTGACTACACCTGTGCCAAAAAAAGGGGATTTAAAATGTTAAGCCAAAAATAGGAAAAAGTGTGAAAGAAAATTATGAAAATTACTGCATGAGATGTTGAACATTATTCTTCCAAAATAAAAGGAAGAAAGAAAAAAATATATACATTGATCAAATATACATAGTGATGATAGCTCAATGTAAGGGCATAATAAATGACAGAGCTGCTCTTAGAAAATTAAATCAAATATGAGCGATTGGCAAGAAGGAGGGATAAAAAACAGGCACAGAAGAAACTCATTAGGAACAGAGGACAAGTGCAAAAACAAAAAAAAAATATATATATATATATATATATATATATATATATATATATATATATATATATAATTGATGGTATTATTTGACACACAGCCAAGGCAACAAAGGAGCTGTTTAAGAAGAAGCACTTTAGGGTCCTGAAGTGGCCTAGCCAGTCTCCAGACCGTAATCCCCTAGAAAATATGTGGAGGGAGCTGAAGGTTCCACAGAGGAGTGGGACAATTTCTCCTGAGATGTGTGCAAACCTGGTGGCCAACTACAAGAAACGTCTGACCTCCTGCTAACAAGGATTTTGACACCAATTGCTAAGTCATGTATTGTGAAGGGGGTCAAATACTCATTAAACAATTCAGCCCCGGAAGAATTTGCCCCCTTAATGACCAGAGCATTTTTTGCTATGCGGCACTGCGTTGTTTTAACTGACAATTGTGCGGTCATGCGACACTTTACCCAAACAAAATTGACGTCCTTTTTTCCCCACATATAGAGCTTCCTTTTGGTGGCATTTGATCACCTCTGCAGGTTTTTATTTTTTGCGCTATTAACCAAAAAGAGCAACAATTCTATTTAAAAATATTTTCTCTTACCGTCCATGGACTGACACAGCCTCCTTAATATTTGACAAGTGGGTTTATGTCCCTGCTTGCAGGAGAGAACTATGCAGAATGTTATAACATACATTCTAAAGACCCGAGCTGAACAGCCCCGCCCAGGGGGCGGTCCCTCCAGATATAACCCACCCACCAGCAGCCCTCAGTTTTTTTTCTGCCTAGCAGGAGAGGACGTGGCTCGCTTCGGAGCCAGTCTCCTGAATAATTTTATTCCTTTTTGGGATTTTATTTTTTGATCTTCTATCAACTGTTGGCTGGGCAACAGGTTGGGTACATTGGATATCCTCGTAGTCTTCCCAGTCCGACCATCGAGCGTGCTGAATCCTCGCTCCGGCGTGCGACTCAGTTCACGACATGCCCCATGACTCCAGGGGTGGCCGGTGGGCTTTTATGCTCCGCAGTCCGCTAAGATTGAACAGTGCCTGCTGTCATTTTTCGCAGTGGACCGGGCCGACAGCTACTCAGTACCGAACTGTGATGGGTCTGTCAGGAACACACCAGTAGGTCCTTCCGGACCGGGTAAGTAGTATCTCCTGCCTCAGCAGGTGAGTACATGCTGTGTGTTCCTATGTGTGGGGGATTTTCCCTGTCTCCCCCTGTTTGTTACTGTCACCTTGCTGGCGCTGTGCTGTCTGGGGGTGCCTGGGGGGTCACTTTGTCCTGGGGGGAGGCTCTTGGGTATCTGCACTGGGGAATGTGTTTTTTTTTTTTTTTTTTGGGCCTGTGCGCCGTTCGGTGCCATGCTTTTCTGTCACTCTGTTTTTCACTGGCGTGCATGGGGCCATTTTGCCGTAGTTCGTTATGGCGCAGTTACAGTTGCGGCGGCCATTTTCTTGGAGCCGCGCGCGGTTTTTCTACTGTTTGGCCTCTATCGCTGCTGGAACGCCGCGGTTCTCCTCGCTACTCATTCGCGCTGTACAGCGCAGCACAGGCAGCGGAACACTGGGTCGGTGAGTCCCCTGGGTAACCTCCCACAGCCAGAGGGTGGACTTTGTACAAAAGTCTCAGAGAAGTGGCGAGTTATGGAGTCTGATTCACCTTGCTTCCCCATTCATGTCACAACAGGCAGGGCTAATGCATCTGCAAGTCCCTATGGATCAGTTGTCGGCAGTCCTGGACTCATTTCTTGTCAGGATGGAAGCGTTGTGCGAGCAAACGGGAGCTATAAAGCGCCCTCTCCCCACACTATCTTTAGTAGGGGAGTGCTCTGTTTCAGATATGGGCCTAGCTGTAGCTCAGGACCCTAGCTCTGAATTATTTTTTATTTATTTTTTGACCAGGACATTCCTTCTGTGGAAGACTCCTGGGTCAGTAAATGACGGGACGATTGGTAGTGAACCCATTGATGGTGAGGGACACTCTCATGATTGAGGCTGCAGCTGGAGATCCTTTGGTGGAGACAGTCTCCCTTGCTTCATTTAAAGCTTTTCTTTTTCACCATTGGCTTAGTGCTGGCTCCTGCAGGGCACAGCACGATTCTCCTCACAGCTTCCTCACTGTTTCCTCACACACTGCTTCTAGAGCTGCATGGATTATAGTGATACACGGTGCCCCCCCCCCCCAAGGGCATGGTAGGGGGACTTTATTAATTTATTTGTCTAGTCCCTGTGAGATTTCTGTGTAATATCTCTGTGGCAACACCAGAGTCTCTGCACCTGTGGTTTCCCGCCATTTCCTGGGGAACGCTCTGACTCTGACAGGACCACGGTCTGCGGTGGCAGAGGTATTTTTTATTTTTTTTTACCTGCAGCTTGCTTCGGCAGCACATATACGCAGGTTGGAACGATACAGAGATGAGCGCCCTCGGCGCCATCGTTTACCCAATTATGCTTAACACAGTGTATGTCTGTGTTATTGCTCTGTGTCTGCGTGGGTTTTCTCCTACGTTCCAATGACAGTATAACATACACAATTATGTTTTATACACGTCTCTAAATACATTCACAGTATGTATTTAAATACACGTCTCTAAATACATTCACGTATATGTATGTATTCACATATATATATGTATTCTACTCTGAGTCTGCATGGGTTTCTCCGGGTGCTCCGGTTTCCTCCCACGCTCCAACGGTGTGTGTGCCTTTTTGGCGCTATGCACAGTATGAACATGATCAATATGTTTATCACACATACTATAATACCTACACGGTATGTGTATGCGGTCTGCGTGGGTTTCCTCCGTGTACTCCGGTTTCCTTCCACACTACAATGGTATGCGCGCTTTCAGCGCTATGCACAGCATAACCATGTGTAATAGGTTTATTCGCATACTACCATACCTCCACGGTATGTGTATGCAGTCTGCGTGGGTTTCCTCCGGGTCCTCCGGTTTCCTCCCACGCTCCAATGGTGTGCGCGCTTTCGGCGCTATGCACAGCATAAACAGGTGCAATTTGTTTATTCGCATACTAACATACCTACACGGTTTGTGTATGCGGTCTGCGTGGGTTTTCTCTGGGTTCCTCCCACGCCCCAATGATGTGTGCGCCTTTGTCACCTTGCACAGTATAAAGACTTTCTGACATCCTTGGACATCAATGACGTTTACTTGCATGTTCCAATCTGCGCAATTCACCAGAAGTGTCTGCGCTTTGCGATGGGCGAAGTCCACTATCAATTGTGGCACTTCCCTTCGGTTTAGCTTCGGCACCGCAGGTTTTCACCAAGGTGCTTGCCCCGATTTCTGGCTTTGTTGAGACAGCGAGGCATTGCTATCATCTGCTATCTGGATGATCTTCTTCTGAGAGCAGACACTGGCTCAGAATTGGAAGAAATTGTGACAATAGTCAGTCAGACCCTCTGGGCCTTCGGGTGGCTTCTGAACACTCCGAAGTCAGTCCTGGTCCCGACCCAGCCTTTGGTATCTTGGGTTGATCCTGGACTCCTCGGAGGCGAAAGTCTTCCTACCCTTGGAGAAGTTGCAGACTCTTCAATCTGCGGTGCGGCTTCTGATGTCCCGAAAATGGTCATCAATCCGTTTCTGCATGAGGATCCTAGGGCTCATGGTGGCCTCTTTCAAGGCAGTTCCGTATGCCCAATCTCACACTCGTGCCTGACAGAGGGGGATCCTGTCCGCTTGGGACAAGTCCCTGTTGTCATTGGATCATCAGATCCAGGTGAGTCACCCGGTCAGGGTGTCCCTGATGTGGTTGAGATCCCCCCCGGCTCTTCAGTCCGGGAAGTTGTTCCTTCCTATCCAGTGGATGGTGATCTCGATGGATGATGGGCTGGGGTCTGGGGAGTCCTCTCAGCTCAAGGGCTGTGGACCCCGGCCGAATCCCGTCTTCTGATCAATGTCCTAGACCTCCGAGCGATCCGACTGTGCATCTCCTTGTGGTCGGAGAGGCTACGGGGCAACTCGGTCAGGATCCAGTTGGACAACGCCACAGCGGTGACGTATGTGAACCATCAGGGGGGAACTCGGTGCTCAGCGGCGGCATCCGAAGTCGCTCACATCCTAAGATGGGCGGAAAGAAGTGTGCCGGCTCTGTCGGCTGTTTGGCTGCCAGTTGTCTATTCCTGGAATATAGACTATCTGAGCCGGCAGACGTTGGACCAGGCGGAATGTTCCTTGCATCCGGAGGTGTTCCAACTCCTTTGTCGGCGGTGGGGCACGCCGGGCGTGGACCTCTTGGCCTCCTGATTCAATCGCAAGGTGTTGAGATTTTGTGGCCAGGTCCAGGGACCCC